>JAACJN010000022.1:0-439107 GCA_013368555.1 Collybiopsis confluens
ATCTTTGTATAGATGGCTTATGAGAACTTGGTCCTAACTCTCGAAAGTTAGCAGACTCACCCATAAACCGCCAGGGGTCTCATATATGAGCTAGTCACTTGCTTCGTATCAAGGGATCGAAGACCTGCGAGGCTATTTAACACGTGGCACTTATTCCAGTGGCTCTTATCGAGTCCTAACTTGGTCTCACCCGAAATGTTATTCGATGATACTGAGTACTTGTACCAAATAGAACGAAAAGTCAAAGATATGAAATGACATGATATGATATGACTTAAGTGTCGATATATGAGACATACATTAAAGATATGTAATGAGAAACTAGGATACTTCGGAACTCAACGGAGGAATTGTTGAGAGTACGTCTAAGTACGTTGGGAGAGCTAGGCCATAGCTCACAAGGACCGGTACCGACATTCCGATGCCAGATCAGTTATGACTCGGGTTACCATGCGGAACTAGAAGCTGGAGTATATCCAAAGGTTAAAAGAATTATCAGGACACTCTAACCCAACTCTGGACAAGTTAGCCGATCCGTTTAACCATCCGATTCGTCGGACCTCTTACTCGAAATGGAAGAATCCTACGAAAACTAGTTAGGAAGGACTATCCAGGTGGTCGGTTTACATGGAATTGGAATTGGAGTCGACGTTTCAACATTTTCTTGAATACTATTTTGAGTTTGAGGATTTTAATATTATTTATTATTTTACGGTATATATACTCCGCACGTATGTATCCTAACTTTAGATTACCCAGTGCGGATCTCACCTTATATTATATTTTGCTCAGTATCTGCCAGAGTGGGCGTCTGAGAAGTGCAAACCAGCGGGAAAACTCCTGTGTAGCCAATAAGAAAAGAGAAGTTACGAAATTTGCCCGGTCAAGGTTGTGGTGAACTAGACCGTGTATCCACCAAAAGTTGTCCTATCTTCGTTGGGAAGTTGAGCCCTTGCCCCCCTTCGTTGATCTATCCAAAGTCCATACGAGGAAGTTGAGCCCTAGCCCCTTCGTCACTGGCACAAGTCCGTTTCGAGTTTGGTTTGAGTTAGGAAGGCCAGTGCGCCCCTACTTCGACTAAAAGCGATCCAAAGTTATATAAAACCTAGTTAGGCTACATCGTAGTCGAACGTCGAAGCAGTTGAGCCCTAGCTCCTGTGGATAAAGAAAACATAAAAGTGATAGATTCTTGCGGAACCCGCGTAACCTTTGACAAGCACGCTCGCACCTTTATAAATTTGATAAGGCGGAACCCGTCCTAACTTACCTAAACACGATTTTGGGTTTAGTTTTGGTTTTGGGTTGTGGTAGTTGTGATCCCACGCACTGCGCGTTAGCGGGCAAAAGTAGTGTCAAAGTGAGGGATGCATGGTCTGACCATGGAGTATCTCCCGAAATTGTAAAGGAGGTAATGAATGGAGTACAGACTTGGGAACATAGAGCATAATCAATCACTGAAGACTGATATGTATTGTTGCGTTTCTGGTAAGATGTCCACCGTGCGTGATTTCCAGGAATATCTGCTGATCCATTTAGCATACACAGATGGAGATCATTGCACAGATCAATCAGGTGTCTTCCGCGTGGAAGAATGGTAGTATCCGGAGATAGTCGACGGGGGTGCGGATGAGACGGGGAAAGATTACCGCAACGAGCGTTCAAGTCGCCAACAATAAAGAAGGGAATGTCCAGCATGGACGCTGCAGCAAGAATAGTTTGGAGGGCATCCCAGGGATGAACAGCAGTCCATGATCTCCAATTCGCAGTGGAGTTTGCAGGTAAAATGTACGCGTTTACAATCAGGATGCCGCTGACTAGGACACTAACAATATCCGGTCCACATAGGTCCTCTCTCTGCTCCGCATGGAGATCTGAGCGTATAAAAATTGCCACACCTCCCCAGGGATCGTCCAAGATATTGGTCGGTCGCTCGCGTGAAAACATGGTAAAGTTTGGCGGTACCTGCCAAGACTCGTTGGGATAAAGGTGGGTCTCCTGAATACAGACCACGTCTGCGTCGTTGAAAATATCATAAAACTCCGAACGGGACAGGTTAGATACCAATCGACCTCCAAGATTCCAAGAGACGATCCTCAATTGAGCGGCCGAAGTATTTACAACAGAGGATGATGAACAATTGGGCGGAGGGGATTCAGGCATGGCAACAGATCCCATTCGTAACCGTCATTCAGACGGGGAGACTACTTTAGCTGTTACGACCCGAGTCACCGGTAACGAATCCATATTTCGAGCCCGATTCCAAACATTAACAAAAGTTGCAGCATGGCGCTGTTCTCAAAAGAAAAGTTGAAGGCGCAAGCGACGGCCTCCACCCGCCCATTAAAAATGGTAAGGTTTGTGAATATTAGCATGAACCTGAAGAGCTAATGTCCACTGGTTCAGCAATTGGCTGGTGTCCCCTGCATCTGCCGGGAAACGAAAAGCTGCACCGGAAGATGAAGCAAGAATAACCTCCGTACCGGGAAGTGAGGGATGAGGTGGCGGAAGATCTGGCGAAATGGTAGGGGAAGTCGTTGAAGGTGAAAGACTATCTCTAGAATGCAACTCTGGTGAGGGAGGATGAGTCATGCGGGCCAGCAATGGGATGTCTGAGTTGTCCTCGGAGCAGGTGTATACGGGGGGCGGATCTACTTCCCTCCAGTCACTTGGATTCGTAGACGAGGAGGCAGCAGTGTATAGAGGCAGCGGAGACGGACTAGGAGTGTAAGCAACATCACCATGATCATTCCCATGTTCTGGTCCATCCTCCACAGTATCTTCGACTGCAGCATGACGATTCGGGATTTCTGTATCTTCACCCCTAACATCACCTGCAGCGGCTGGAAAGTCCCCTGAGAGGATGCAATACCGCTCTCGGAGCTGACGGAGCTGATTGAAGGCATCACTGAGCTCCATCTCTAGGCCTTCCTGACGGCCCTGAAGCACTGAAATATCGGGCAGACGCTGATGTACCTGTGCGAGTTGCTGCTGGACCTGGGCAAGCTCCTCACGAAGTGCATCCTGTGAGGAACGCACGGTTGCAACTGCCACTTGAATGTCCTGCAACCCGGAGGAAATCATATCGTGGAGAAGTGTGTTTGTACGGAGAAGAATCTCTCCTTGGCGCTCGAGACGCAAATCATTAGCATCTCTACGCACATTTCCATAGGAAGCGGTTTCATGAGGAGCCACACTGACGAGGGTGGATACACAAGCGTCCCTGCTGTCATGGAGGGGCGGCTCGACGACGATGTCTGCGGAGGCTGAGGGGTACTGGAAGGGGATGAGGTCGACATTGCAGACGGAACAGGTGCGGAACGGGAAAGAAAGGTTGAATGGGATTGTGAGTTCATAGAGCGATCAGTAGATGGAGTCGGAGACGGTGGTCGCGTCGGAGTATTGAACGTGAAAGTGTCTATGTTAAGTTGGTTTCTCACTCTTCTGGTTCTTTGAGTCCACCACGTTATTTTTTTCTTGTCCAAGGATCAAATGGGCACAATGTCACTCATTTTTTGCTTGCTTCAAATAATGCAAATATTTACCATTTTGTCTGCTCGCTTTTTAGTCTGTATTTTTTCTGGCATATCAACACAGCCTACTTCCTCACAGTATCTAGAACTGTCAACTCATGACTGCATTTACTGTTTGCACCATTGTATGGGCCTTGTATGGCCAATCTGTTCTATGTTACTTATTATTTCCTAATTAGTGTGATGCCGCAGCTTGAGCCAAGCCGCCTTCCATGCCATGATCACGCCGTGCCCGCGCTAAGTCAAGCACTACCCAGAAACGTTGCCTATTTAGGCAATATCCTTCTACAGACTACCTAAGGCTCTGGCTGCTCATCCTATGATATACAACGTTCTCCCAGACAAATTGTAGTGTGCTGATATGCGATACGGTTCAATCGACTCTTAGTGGTTCATCTGTATGTACTAGGTGGCAGCTGTTGGAATTATATGTCGAATCTGCTCCGGTACGAGATCCCTAGGTAATGGAGCGACCGTGTCTAACGGTGCACGTTTGGCCAAAGCAAGGAGATTAAGACGGATTCTCCGCAGTTCTGAATCTTCCTCTGGAGGAGCAGAGCCGTCATTATTCTCGACCTTCATCTGTACATCACTCTCGTTCCGTCTCTGTCTGTCGTAAGTAACGATAGCGTCGGCAACGCAAGCGAACACTTGGTTCATGTGCTCTGCGGAAGTTTCAGCCAACTGCGCCGACTGTCCGGTGGAAACATCAACATCCGCTGACTCCTTCTTGAGAGAGGTCGAAGTTGTTGAAGCTGCCAAATTACCAATCCATTCTTTTTCACTATGATATATCTCCTCGGGAACTCGTATCAGAGAAGCCATGTCGATACTTTGTGTGCGCAGATCTTGCAGAGTTTGCAAGGCTTCGTGAACTTGGGGGTATAGGTGCAAAGAGCGAGAAAGCTGCGAAGTGATGGGACCAGGTATCTTTCTACTCCGTTGGTCATCCAAGGGTACAGCCATTTGTCGAGCGGCGTCGCGTAAGAGTGAATGTCGGTTTCCAGTCAATGGGTCAACGATGTTGGTTTCTACCCACTTTGTAAGGGACATGCCCAGTTCCGCATCATTTTCTTGGGCATTATACTGCATAAAATACGATAAAAATTTTGACGACGGGACTCCTAACCATACTCACCTCAGGTGGAGCGACAAACTCAGCCAAACTGCGAACATAAGCCAGACCGTCTATCCCTCCGTAAACTACATCGCGAATGTAGTCTTCAGCCTCAGCAGCCTTTTCGGCACTCCAGTAAGATGTACCAATGGAGCTCGAAGGGGGGCTTTTATTTGATAGAGGCTGCAGCGGTGCACAATCCAAGTTCTCCCTGATAATTTCCGTCGTCCTTTGTTCCTCATCACCCGACATCCCCCGACGCTTCATCTCTTCTGCCAATTCACCCGCGAGGAGGGCAAACGAGCCAAAGTCTATCGCATGTGGCTCTCGCGGCATTTTCCAGTTATAGGACAAGCCCTCATTCTCGTCTTCTCTATCTTTGCCTTTCCGATAATTGGCATTGCGAGATACATGCCATTGCCGGCCTTTCGGCGGGTTGGGATAGTGGACAGTGTGTGTTAAGGGTATCGTGGTGGGTACAGGAAAGGGTGTTATGGGCTGTGGCGATTGGGACTGGGAAATATTGGACTGAGAGGGAATATCCGACTGTGACTGACTGGTTAAAATGATCGGCGCGTATATAGGCGTAAGGGCAGGGCGAGTGGGGGGCGTAGGAACAAGTCCGGCGAAGATAGAAAAGGGCTCTTCCACTACAACGAGGCTAAAGATAAGGAAGTCGGGATATGTATTAGAAGTACGCACGGTTGTAATAATCCAGACTTCCGTCAGAACGGAGTGGAGGGCCTTCCTTCTCTATGCGCAATCTCTCTTTCTTCGTTTTGTATCGTTTTCCTTTTGTTCAGAATGAGATATGAACCATTCGGTGAGGCAGGAGCATATTACCTTTGAGTTTCAAGTCCAACATTGTTTTGGCCCAACCAGACCCAGGAGGAAACGCACCGAGACCGTCTTTTGAGCCAGGGAGCCTCCCCTCCGAGTCTATGCTTTCTGAAGGGCCTTTAGGCGCATTACTGCCCACAGTATTGCTTCCACTCTTTTTATACGGAGCACGCGTACTGCGCCGAACACCCATTAAATCAGGGCCGGGAGTGCCTGATTCCGCTGCAGAAACGGTCGAAGGGGCATTTGCATCGTTCTCCTCGTCGATATTCATGTTATCAACTTCGTCCTTGTCCAGATCCAAGTTCCAGTCTGTCTCGTACTGTATCACGGTTGCGGATGCTTTCTCAATATGGTCCAGCGCCCATGCTTCTAGTTTATCTGCTTCTGAATAGTAAATCGTTCCTGGAGGGTTGAAAAGTTTGGCGTTAGAAGTTACGAGCCGAAAATCGTTCTGATAAAGAGAGGCATTGGATTTGGAGTTCTGAAATAAAAGGAATGGCGCACAGTAAAGTCATCCAGCGATCGATATTTTCCTTTAGCAACCTTGGTCGAGATTGTGCCCAGATCCATAGGCTCCTTGATTATGGCCGAATAGCCAGCAATTTGGTCGGCATTGACGGGTTCCAAAAAAAAGCCATAGTCGTCTTTCCTAAGGGCCGAGAATTGAGATAGATGGCTATGGTTGAGATACCGAGGGACTCCCACTTTTTAATGTTGGCTATCAGCTTCATAAGAACCTCTTTCAAAGGCTTGAGCTTTGCGGGTCGAGGCGGTCTCTTTGATTTGGCATCTAGAAATGTCTTCGATTTGGACTTTTTGGATTGTTGAAGAGATTTGAGAGAGGGAAGCACGAGCGTTAGACCTGAGCCTAAACGTTTGGCTGGTTCTTGGGGCGAATCAGGTCGACTCTCGTCGTCGACAGAAACAAGTTCGTCCTCGTCCATGGATGAGTAACTGCAAGTCACAAGATCAATTATATGAAGCCGGTCGGCGCCGCGCCGGTGGGGAATTTTAAAAGACATCCACGGCCAATTTATCGAGGTCTCAATCTAATGGGAGATTAGCCCGTTGAACTTGATATCTAATTACTTTTATGCTGGGACATCAATGCTCAATATACCGTTTTCCGCCGGGGAGAACCTATTCAAATTTGTTTGTCGTCTTGCTGGCCTCAACTATAATTTTGTATGGATGTATATACAGCATTATTCGCATCTTAGCGGTAAAGAGGATCTATAAAGAAACGATGAAGCAAGCATGCATTTAGCTTGAATTTTCCGAGTCAAGTGAAAGACGCCACAACGTTAGCCCGAGTATGACCTGGTAAACGAGACGTTTAGAAATAGAGAAGAATGGCTGTATAAAAACATACACACAGTTATCACGATGAACCAATACAAATGGTCATCAATCAATCCTTCTTTGGCTGGAGCTGGGTATGTCTGAATCGAAATTGAGTCAGCACTCTATGATTGCAGAACTGACATGATCAGCATACTGCAATGGTCTCCGCGAGCCTCTGCTCATTCAGGAATTCATCACGTCTACGACGCAGGGCATGTCCGTACGGGTGAAATTTTCTCAAGCTAGCGAATAAGGCTAATCATTAGCCCACAGACTTGAAAGAAAACACCTCAACGCACTCCATCAGCCAGAAAAAAGCTTCAAAATGCCGAAGAGTGGAAGGGTGGTGGTTTTTACCAAGGAGGCATGTGCAGGGACGAGCATCTCTTTTGAGTCTTCGAATCAAACTCCGCGAAAGAAAACCCCACACCAGAAGAAGTCCGTGCCAACCTTCGACTAAAAGTTCGGTGCCATAATGACTACTTTTCCCCCATCTCTTTAGCTCTTGAAAAGTTTTTCAGATAGATTTTCAGTCAGTCCTAGAACGTTGCCGATAAATTTCAGAATACGCACCCGTCGCGCACGAAGAGCCTTCGAAAATTCGACCACGACTTCGATTGTGCCCTGGCCCTGTCCATCAATCCAGCAGCATAACTCTGTGTCGGAATCGCCTGTGTCCAAACCGAGGCATTCGAGGCAATCTGGCCGAGAGCTTCCCTGTCTTGTCGCAGATTTAGCCACTGAAACAGCTGGGATGGGTTTCAAAAGCTGCAGTCTTCGATATTTGCATACATCTGGAGTAAAACTCACCCTCTGATAGGTTTCGTTGTACCTAGAACAGCTGCAGAGCCGCCGACAGCAAGAGTCGAGTCGCGATGAGTCAATTTCGTACACGTGACCAGTGATTGCGCAATCCTACGCTGTTGCTGTCTCGCCAGGTTTGCACTCTTCCTTTTCACAAAAGCATACATGCCCAGGAGCAGAAATAAAACCTTTTTGGACTTGGGGTGACTATATCTGCAAAATAGAGCTAGGTCACCGACTGTACCTCAAGCCCTCAATCTGAAATTTCGGCAATACCAGGCCTGTAGCCTGTAGCCCGAGATGCAAAAGATTCCAGAAAACGTGTGTACTGTAACATCGGACAGTAATTCCGAAAAGACAAGGGCGAGGTTGGTGCGATCCCCCAGGAATCAACTCCGCGCTTCGCTGCCCTAGGCGGAGCTCGGTGCGCGGAGCTGGGTGCAACCAAAGAAAAGCATCCAAACGTTAGGAATCTTGTCGGAGTGTGTTCAAGATAAATTTCAGCTCCATGTGGAAGATAGAACCAGCCGAAACCAAGATTGATCACCAAGGCAAGAGGATATAGATTCTTCGAGTAAATCCAGTGTGAATGGTCTGGTGGGAAATGGAACATATGTTCCGCTACCTTTACCAATGTTCGCCCCGTCCGCCATTCGGGTGAAGACCTCTGAGTTTATCACTGACACCAAAACTCCCTGCCAGATTGTGTGCCAGATGGCCAGGCACTGCAATTAATTCGACGTGCATCTTGCTGCAGCTTCGAATTCACATCGAGTGAGTTTGCAGAACGCCATTCCTCTCTTCTGTCGGAGGTCCGCCATGGTCCACCATAGAAAAACCGTCTACTAGAGGACCAGATCTAGTTTTGACTCCGCCAGCTGAAGTTCTTGTACCCGGACAGAATAGAAACAAGACAGGATATATCTGGTGCACGCACGGTGAAAACGAGCCAAGCGACGATGGTGATGGGAGTGGAAGTGGTCGGGTGTTAAAATTCGATTGTTTCAATTTTTCTCGCCTCTGCCGTGACTTCACCTCACTTCCCGTCCTTTTTCTCCAAAAATATCTGCTCAGCCAGCTACCCAATTCACGGAAGTTGACCGCAGCATGTGCGCAAAACTCTGGAACTGGACTCGTACGTTTTCAGCTCGGTTAGGAAGCATGACCAAGTGCTCAATTAACGAATGACCCTCGCTGGAAAGTTGCTGGAAAGCCCGAGACTATTCAGCAACGCTAAACGACGTTCGCTCCTCATCGAACTCTGAATGGATTCATTTGTGGTACCCAACGTGAAGTACACATGCAGCCACCAAACCCTTAGCCTCAACACTGCGAATCATACAGCAAACCCACCCACTCCTTGGAATTCTTTCTCGTCCTCCGAAAAAATTGTTGTGGAGTGGAAGTATTCTGTCAAGATCTGGGGAGCCTTAAACAAAATAGTGGCACGGGGGAGGGGACTGGCGGAGGCCAACGACTAGCCAAGTCCCAGTCCACCCCGCTGCGCTTGGAGGTTCTCTCTGTCTCGACACCCATTCACGTTTTTGCGATTGTTATTCAGTCCCTCGCCGGTAACATAGTCATTTCATCTGCCCTTTGTAGTGTGTGTGTATAATATATACAGTATATGCACTACTGTAACACAATCTATATTCTTCTATCTACAACATTGGGTTAACATCCATTTCCCCATTGACAAGAATTTCGTGTACACTTTCCAGGGCTACTGATCGTAGAATTTTCCCAACGCCTTCTTTCTTGACCGCTTCCATTTCTCGGTCGCTCTTCACCAATAACATACCCGCATATCCGAGCGAATTCACTGCTAAATTCTCTTTGGTTTCCTGTAGCAGATGATTTTCCGTTCGCCTGGGTATCAAATGTAGATGCTCAAGCGTTAGAATAACGTTATATGAGGGCATTCCGGCAGGGTAATTCGGCTCGTGACGTATTGTCGAAACGACCAGATCGAACAGCGACAGGAAAGCGTTGGCCAGAATGGGCTCGCGGTCTTCTGGTGATTGAGATGGAAGATTACGAGGGAAACGAAAGACGTGATTCGCGTATGGCAAGCTATTTATCGCGAAAGGTTTTCCTAGGGGCGGAAATCAGATCGTGACACAATCGATCCAGTCGTGTTTTTGCACGAACCAGGACTCTCCAGTGAGACCGAGTGCGCCAAAGACTCTATTGGGGGCCTTCATCGCTACTGGCCTCAATAAACTGCAGGTGCTTATGCGGTTGACTGGCCCCGCTGACATCACCTGAACAAGTACCCGGGACCAAGTAAGTACCCAGCAAACGATTCAGAAGCAGACGTGAAAACTTTCCACAGTTGTAAAACGCGAACATTCTCCTGCCGGCTTTTTTAGCAGCCACCAAAAGAGAATAAGCTTGCAAAAGATCATCGGGCATCAGAGGCGATGTCTGGGACTGGAATTCTAGAGGCCCGAGATGCGTTCAGATTTATGCATGAAGGTTGTGGGTCATAACGGACCCTTGGTAATGAGAAGAAAGTGGCGTGGCAGGACACTGTACTTGTTGAGCTTGAGATTTGAGTCGGTCAAACATGTATGGGAAGGAATGAGAGCAAAGACTGACCAGGACAACGTAGTCTTCATCAAGATCTCCGACGTACAGACCTGGATCATATGGCGGGGCAAAGGGGTCTACTTTGCTCGCCGGTTCCAATACAGGTTCAACGACGCCTCCGCCAAAATGAGGCGTAGGTAGTTTGGGCTTTTTTTGGAGAGCGGGACATAAACGAATCTCAAACTACATAGCGATCGATGTCAGTCAGTAATGAATCCGACAGAGAACACTTGCGTCGACGCCGAGCTCAGAGTGGACCTCGACTGTTGATGGAAAAAAGAAGAGCGAGCCAGATGCGAGTCCTTTATCGTAGCTGGAGGGGATGCTAGCCATGATTTCAGAGGCGAGCATGATGGCAGTGGTACTTCAAGCGCGGTTTTTACCCAGATCCTCATCACACACGGTGTCTAGTTCATGTACTCATTACAGAAATCTCGATAGAATGCAAAGCATCCGTATTTCTGATTTCAAGAAAAAAGAATGGAACGCTGGAGCCAGCCAAACAGGCTATACCATCGAAACAAGGAGGGCACTTATCATGACCCCCGCCCTACAACCAACTACGCTTTCTCGCCACTCCCCCGATTTTCTTTCGCTTCCTCCATCACTTCCCCAAGAAGTTGTGCTCGAGTGTAACACCCGAGAGCTATCATAGACCATAATGAAGCATTTGTTCCCTGCATGGAGAAAAAGGATGCCTCTCAGCAGATGGGTGGCAATGCATTTACGAGCTTACCTGGTAAATAAGAATGGTGAAGAAGGACTGGAAGATAAGAAGGACTATCCGGACTACGAAACTGCGATAGATGGCCAGTTGCTTGACCTGCGGCACAGGGACTTCGATCGCAAGTATAATTATTCCGAGAATCATGGCAACAATCTGAATAATGGGGGCTTTGACGATGAGGGTTATGAACACAGCGGCTCCGGGAGCTGGTCTGTGAAGAAAGAATCAGCCATGAAGCGCGCCACTCTAGACCCGCTCAAGACTCACTGAATTCCTCCCGGGTCACGCAGAGTTCCACCTACAAAGTCCCAGAAAAACTTGCGGAAGTATAATCCGAAGAAACTTGACCACACTGCGTCTGCATTGGGTCGAGTGAGAAGTGCAGCTCGATGAACAACGACGAGACCATGATACTTACAGACACTAGCAGTGGTGGCAATGAAATGACCCAAGTCATGCCATACAAGATTGCCCATTAGTTAGCAAAAGAATCGGAATGTGCTAAAGAAGATAGAGAAACGAGCGCTGCTCGGGTCGAGTGGTCAAGAACTGAGCTTGAAGGTGACTTGGGTGAGGGTTTGTCCGAGTAACGGTACAGAGAGAAGTTTGAATGAACGAGTAAGAAAGAGAGCGCAGCTCAGACCCAGAGAAGGAGAAGAAGAAGAAGAACCCAAGCAAAGGCGTTGGACGTCGCAGTAAAGAGAAGAGGAACCAGTTTTATTATTGTGGGCATATCCAACCCCGGCTGATCGTTACCACGCTACACCAACAAAATGATGACAGCGTCGATGTGTCAGATGCCGATTCATAAACACTCTCAAGGGGGAAAATATGCAAATAATTTATTCCTCTCGAGCACAAATGTACAATCACTGAAAAAAAACGCATTTCTATAATGCAAGGGGAGGAGGCCGCGAGGTTGGTCTCGTCGTACTGTTGTTCTACGTGATATTTGGTTAATTCACACGGCCCAAAAGAGTGTGGAAACGTACATACCGAACTCATGGAATGATTACGACCATGACTGGCAGGAACAGCATCATGGCTAGCGTAGATGGGTGCCGTCGAAGTGAATGATTCGGTTGCGCTGGGAGCACGCGAATGCTGTGCCAAACCGTCGGATTCCACTTCAGGACTATAGAAACTGGCGATAGAATTCGTGGACAGCCTCGTTGATGCATTTGACCGAGCGGACATCCCTGCTTCCAGCATCTTGGGATCTTGAATGGGAAGTGTGGGAGTGAGGGGAGAACGTATCCCATCTTGACCTTGGCGCCGACGATGCCGCCAACGGAGCAGGAGGAAAAGCAATGCCAACAGCAGGATGAAACCAACCAAACCGCCGACGATACCGCCAATCAGAGCCTTCGTTGATCTGTTGTTGGAAGAGCCTTGACTGCTAAATCAAGTCAGCTTGAGACAAATCGACCCGACACTTCTACTTGCCTTCCCGAAGAGCTGGGGGCTGGGATGCTAGGTGTGTCGGCAGAGCCTGGAGATGTAGAGTACACAACGATCGCATCGACATCAATAAAGGGGCCAGATCCGGTTACAGGATCTGCAGCCACGGACAGGGTGTGCTGATTTGATCCAAGCCCTTGAATGTAATACTAGAAGCGTGGAGAAGCAATCAAAAAATGGTAGTATGCGCTAAGCGAGAATACTGACGAGAAGAACCTGTGAACAGGGTCGGCAAAGCTTGCAATAAAATAGGTATTAACCATGCGTACCTGACTATGAAGAGTAGAGGCGAAACCGTTAGTGCCAGCGCCGAACGTAACGGTATTTCCATCTAGTGTAAGACGAATATCTGCATGATCTTGGGAGACAGTGCCGTATAACGCAACCGCTTCGCCAGAGAATGAGACAGAAGCACTAGCACCAGCGCTCAAGGTGTAGCTTGAATCAAATATAAATATATGCCAAGCATGGGAGTATCTGAGCGCGTACTGCAAAGTGTTGTTCATGAAATAATCCTTGTCATTGACAGACCATTCCGATTGCGGCGTGTAGGTAAAACTCGGATTAGTGTCGTCTATCATGGATTCCGATAGCTGCGAGCTGAAACGGAAGACAAGAGGTAAGAGAGTACTCGATCCAAAAAAAAGAACGTACCCGGATTCTCCAATCTCAGTCTGAACTTGGCAAAAGTCGATATCGATTGGTGAGGAGCTAGTACTAGTGAGGATGACAAAATGCTGTCCATTACTTAGTCCAGAGAAAGATCCCAAAACTTGCTGGAAGGCGTCTTGGCCTGCTGAGGACTGGCTAGTAATGTGATTATTGTCCACAGAAATCTGATATGTTCCATAATCTGGCCTGTGGCCTCCATATATCGTTATGCCAGTGCCTTTTGGGGAGTAATGAGTGGGGTGGAATGTCCAACAGCGCCAATCAAGTACCATAGAACGATATATTCGCTGCCGCGCCCTGAGAAGAGGTGGTGTGGTAAGAAGAGCCGGAATAAGACTGGGGGATTCGGATGAGCCTAATGAAGATGTGCGCGCTGGTGAAAGGGAGAACTGACAGAAATTGAGGTGTCGTTTGTAGAGTCCAACCAGGAACCAGAATAGGATATCAAAGGAGAGCTATCTTCAACTGCAACGACGTTGAGCGACCCAAGCAGGCGCCGATAGATTGTTGCGCACCGGTCAAGTTGAAGGAAGCCATCTAGGCCCCGCAGAGGCTCGGAGGAAGTAAAGGAAGGGAGGCAAAAACGGTCCGCGTGATCTCCGTGACTCTACTAGGCTATATAGGCTTCTCCAATGCCTCCACCTTCAAAATCCCGGGACCTCGTACCCACCGGCTCCAAAGAGGTTCATAGACAAGCCGGTGGTAAAAGTGTCCAAACATATCACGGCCATCGCAAAGATCGAGATCTGAAACCCACTACCGAACGTGCTCTCATTTTACGCAATGGCAAATACGTTGCTAGAGGTTCGGGGGAACTTGCTCGTGTCATGTCCAAGTTGACCGGCAGAGACAAACTGGATCTACTCGCTGGTATATGTCTTTCTAATCTCCCTCATGTCCAGATCTCACCTTCCACCTTTTACTTTTTACTTTTTACTTTCTACATCAGAGGATCTTATAGAGAAGGCCTCCAAGGCCCTGTCGACACCGTTCCGTACAGAATTTGCTATTAAACTTGCAGAATCCCAACTTGGCGGTAGGATCCAGGCTCTGGATACCAAAATACTTTTTTAATCTTGATTCTGTCTTGTCTAGAAAATCTCGACGAAATTGCGACACTAAAGGATGCCGACCTTTTCCTCTCAACAATCGAGCAAGAGATCAAATTTCACACCAGTATTGAACAAAAAGGCCGCACAGAACCTCTCAAGAACCCGGTCTACGTCGCTCAGGTAGTCTCCGATAGGTAGAAGTTTTGTCTGCCGGCACCGCATGCTTGTTCTCATCTCCTTTACATGCCAGAATCCACAACACGTACCTGCTAGCGTCTGCTTGGAAAATTGTGGTCGATACTCTCTATTCCTTACAGCAATGTGATATGACCGGCGATAGCGTAATCTCCATCCTAATCAAGGATGAACACCTTCGTTCCGAGTATCTTGGTCTGTACGATCTGGTCTGTACCCTTGTAGATCTGTCTCAGAGACAATTTTCTCTTCTTGCTACGTCGACTCGTAGGTTTCCGTTGCATGTCTTTTACTTAGTAGCTAATGCATGCTCCAGCGCACTATGCTTGTTATTTCAAGGAAGTAACTGACGAGAAAGGCGATCAAGGGTACCTGTTCGATTGGCAGGAAACTCGCAGGGCCTGTTCTTCCTTCCTCGACTCTATCATCATCGAACTCTGTTTTCCTCGAGCTCCCTATCCAAAAGCTATATTGTATCAAATCCTTCATGACGCTATCGAAGAAAGTCCAAGAGAAGCCAGACGATTCCCTCAAGCGCTTTGGGACGCTGTCGGAGATCTCTCAGTACGCTAAATATCTGATTTCCCCTGATTAACCCAGTCGAGCAATCAAATATCACTAGGTTGCGGTTCAGCTTCATCAAATGATTGAAATGCCGCTTCTCAGTCCTGATGGTAGGAAATGGAAGACAGATAGCCCAAACATGCCCGAATCTTATCGTCGATGGACCGATGCGCAATTACGGTCCGAGATTGCTTCTGAAAAGTACGCTACGTTCCAGGATGTAATATTCCCATTGCAACGTACCAAGACGAAGGCTATTCTCGATCTGATGTGGACGACCATTAACGCTGTAAGTATACGTTGTCTCCGGCGCAGTTTCGAGTCTTATGCTCAACTGACCTGCAGAACTACAAACGTTACTCTGGCAAGAGTATCGATTCGCTTTGGGACCTGTCTGAGATCCTCAATCAACCTTCTCCTGGCTGGCACTCTTATGGTCATCGCACAGGAGCAAGCAACGGCCACGGTCCTTCTGGAACGACCGTCAACAGCAACAACAACAAGAAGCCTCTTGCCATTACCAATGGAGGAGAAACCGATGATGAAATACCACCTCTTCAGGACGTCTCTGATTCTGACTCAGAGGAGGAGGCGGAATGGTCCGATTCCGATTCCGATGGTGGCGAGTTGGGAGATGGATCGGAAGACGATGAGAGTCAAGAGGACGAGTTACGTGCACTGGTTCATGAGGCAATGAAAGCAGCGAGCGCGGTCAATTGGAATGAGCCTGTAGAATATACCCCCGGGCTCGATCCTTTTACCGCGGATGATCGCAAGGGCAATCCATTCCTGAACTTGTTAGGATCGTTGAGAGGTATGTGAACGTCTGTTACCCATTCAGATTTCCTGAATTAATCCCCTACTAGGACGCATGTTTAGCAAGAGCACCAAGCTGAAGACAGCCACAGGGAGTAAACTTCCTTCCCGGTCGTCAACATTAACCTCTGCCGCCGGTAAGTATTTTTTTACAAGACGCTCGTGTTCGTACCAGGACGTCAAAACTCTGTGCCTTCAGCCGATGCATCCAATGGAGTCACAGTTGAGGAAGTGACTGATGAAGAAGATGTTACTTCTCACCCGAATAAAAGGAAAAAGAAGCCGAAGAAGAAGAAAAAGCCGCAGAAGCCTGCCGTCGTTGCAACAGTAACCACTGCTTCGCCAGCTCCTGGCAGCCCTGCTCCTGCTCCTGAAATCAAGGTTGAAACCAAGGTCAAGACTTCGGCTGTCAAGTCCAACGCGGTTCCAGCAGCTTCGCAATCCACAGCCTCGTTCTTCCCCTTGGAGTCGGTTACGACAGCGCAATCCGCTAGGTCATATATTCACTCTGAACAATTGGACGCTCCAAAAACCAAGGTCAAAACCAGATCGGCCCATTCGAGTATTTTCTCGGCTACAAGGGGTCTGTTCGAAAAATTCGGGGTCGCAAAGGAGAAAAAGACAGATACAAGCTCTGACAAGAAAGAACGACGCGCCTGGTTTGCGAACTTGTCGAAGAAAACAAGGCAATATGTCCAGCAAATTCTCCACACGGCCGATGATGAGACCAAAGGGGCTGCTGGAATGAAATGGGATACTTTTGTCAAAGTTCTCTGTCGGTTGTATCGACTCCCGACCCCATATTGATCAGTCCCTCTACAGGTTTTGACCGACTTGGGTTTCTCGTACGACCCGACCACCGCTGGCTCTAGTGTCAGATTCGACCCTCCTGATCCAAGGGACCGCGTTAGTGTTTACCTACTTTCTCCTGGGTGCCGGCTTGTTTGAATATCTTCTCTTGTGCAGTCCATCTCGTTCCACAGACGTGCGTTGTTCTGCAGCGAAATCCGTAATCTGCACTAACTTCCCGCTCGGTAGCCCATCCTGATAGTACGATTGATCCCATCAAGCTCAAAATTTTCAGCAAGAAACTGCGCATGTATTATGGATGGGAGCCGGCTGACTTGATGAGTTCTTAACTCTTGAGCGATTGCAATTTATTACGTTTTTGTGCTAAACATCCAGTGCTTTTTTGTCCTTTTTTACTCTTTATTACTGTGGCTAATATTGTGCTCTCATTGCTTGGGTTTGTTCAAGTATGTTGCTGTTATTGATACTGTTTAGAACTTGTACATAATTTCTTGCCATGTAACAATTGTCCACAAACTAGGTATGAGCTAGGTAACCCTTAACCTTCCACATCATGGAGAGGTTTTCCATCTAATAACATGTTCATCAGATCAACATGGTGGTGAGTTAAGTCGACTGACCAGCTGGATAAATCCATCTTCACGTACGACATCTCCAACCAACTTTTCAAGGCAGTCATAGGGTATATGGTACAAAGAAGTTGCTTCTTGTATAGCGAAAACGAATGGATCGGGAGTCTGGACCTCTTTATCACAAGCAGCCGCTTTTGATTTGACTGCGTAATCTGTCGATATTGATGCTTGGCTAAAGGAAACAGTTGAATCGAGTGCATGTGGCTTGGAGAGACGTGGATACGGCTCGGAATAAATATGTGACGCGCCAACCTCGAAAGATGCTTGAGTCGAGGGCTGAAGAAGCAAAGGAGCAGACGGCGGTTGAGCATGATCGACTCGAGAGAAGCAGGGGGCACCGTTAATCCTGATGCAGTAGAATAGGTAAATTGTCCAGTAGGATATGATGAAAGCCTAGGCGTAGGTTTGGGACGAGGTAGTGCTCCTGTGTAGGGCAATGAAGGACTGGAATGCCGAGCGACAGCGGAAAAATTTGGCACATGTGAAGGCACAAGTGAAGGAGCAGCCATGGTGTAAGTCGGGGCTGATACGTTTTCATTATTGTTTTCCTTGCATGGGGTAACGGAGCTAATAGCTTCAATGAACGAGGATGCATGGCCAACAGATTGGAAAGTGATCTGGAATCGATGAAAAAGCTGTCTCGAAGATGGGGAATTCAGCCATTTGAACGGATCGCTGGGAGCTTACCCCGTTTGCAGTATTCAGATATCGTATGCCGACGATTGAGTCTCGGTAGACCGCTTTCAAAGGAAGTCCACTCTGCTTTTTGTCTGGACCAGGAGGAAGCGAGGAAAAGCTGAGAAGGTCAAAATTTTCCTGCCGAATTCGATGAGGGTTTCCTCGCGTCGCGCAATTGCAGGGGCGGGACGCACAAATATCAATTCATTGTGACCCTGAGTGTAGGTGTGCTCCAAAGTCCAGGCGATACGCAACACGACGGACTCGAGTTCTCCTCCGTTTGAAGATTTGCTCAGAGTGAGCTTGATTACGGGCTTGGTATAATGCTGCCACTCTGCATTAGTGTCCTGCGCTCTCTGGGGATACGATCTCGAGTATTTCAAAAGGATATAGGTGGCCGTTGTGGTGGTTGAATGCGACATGGCCGATAAGCGCCATGATTGAATGCCAAGCTCTATGTGTCTATGTAAATTCTAGTGGATGGATGAAACTATCTAACGATGGGAGAGTAAATAATAATAACATGGGCTTGCAGGACAATTAGAGACTGAAAACCCCACCAGCTCTCCGTCGGCTGGGTATTGGATGTGATAAAAACAGTGCGATACCAAGTCCGATTGTAAGTCCGATTGCAACAGATACAAGTTGCAGTGACGTCTGGAAACCAGAAAGATATGCGTCTGTGACATCGCCAGCGTCGTCTGTTGATTGTGATACGAAGACCAGCAGACCATTTGAACCAAGACCTGAAGGAACTTGGAAAAGAATTCCGGTGATCTAGGAAAAGAAGTTGAGCATCACTGAGCCAAAAGAGTGTGTTGATTAAAGAGTACCATGATAGTAAAGGCGTTTCCATTGAGAAACCGGCCTGCCACATTAGATATCATACCGATGGCAAAGGCACTAGACGGAGATACATATGAGGAATACTATCATGTAAGTCGCTCAATCAGATTCATACCCAACCGCAGGAGCAAAATCACTCTGGTTTGTAAATTTGAGACCAACAAAATGAGTGACGACCCAGCCAATGCATGAAATAACCACGCAAACGAGCTAGATGTAGCTTATTTGAGTAAACGAGAATATTCAGAATCTTCCGACTCACCATCTCTCGACTGAGTAATGGCTGGTCATTTCTCATACTCAACACCAAAGAAAATAGCGGCACTGTCAGAAATGCTGGAGAAGCTCTATCAGCTACTTTCCGTGTGAGCTGAGAGGGAGATATTAGACGTTTACCCCAAAATTCAGAAGGCGATTGTTGCCACCATGGTCTATCAGCCAAGTGCGAAGATGCGCAGCTCGTGTCACTGAGATTTGGTATTGGAGACCCGGTAATCTTTTGGAAGGCTTCGGCCCCCATTGCGAGCCCAAAGGCTAAGAAGAGACAATAGACCACGGCATAACAGAGCCGGACACTACCGGCGACAATGTTTCTTGAGAGAATTTCCAATCCACCAGATAGAACGATGAATCCAGGTAGAATGAGTACGATCGACGAAGACGTAGTTGCACTATAGCAGATCCGTTTTGTCGCAGCAAGACAGCCACACAAAAACGAAAAGAGAGTGGCGATGGTTATTTCAAAGACGTTACTGTACAGTTCATTTCGGGCGCTGAGCTGTTGAATGCCAACCAGTAGAGCTCCGAGTGGAAACACTGCCACAGAGTCGATGAAGGATCCGGAGAAAGAAACCGTGCAGATTGCTGAAGAGCAAGCTCCACCGATGAGCATGAGATGCCACCACTCGTAGGTAGGGCGACGTCGCATGAGTTGATCTAGAGCAGCAGAAGCATTGGATACAGAAAGCTCATCGTGGATGACCTGTGAAGTAATGAATCTCGAACCTCGTAGGACAGTACAGATCTAAACGTACCTTCCAGTAGATCACGTACCCTTTCGAAAGCTTCCCCAAACTCAGGACACTGGATTGCTTAATGAACTTGATGAGACTAGTTCCAGTACTTGGGTCTTCAAAGGAAATGAGCATGACGTCGGGGAGGTACATGCATGATAGCTCAATGTCCAACACTCTAGCGGTGGCTTGAATTTGGGACGTCAGCCGGTGTCCTGGCCCACCAAACATCATCATCGACCGCGTAAGCTTGCAGATAAATTCTTGTCGCTGTATGATTTGAGCAACGTGTCGGGTGATAAACAACTCGACCCTTTTCCGTTTCTTTTTCTCTTTCTTGGCCCACTCTTTCTTCGCTCTCTCCTCTTGACCCTCTTTTTCGCTCCAAGCATTCCAATCATCTTTATCACTTGCCGTTGCCGAACTAGCGGGCGTCATGGCGGCGGTGCTTTTCCCTGACTTTTGTCCAGCGAGGAAGGGGGACCCAGGGAAATCCTTCAAGACTCCTGTCCATTTGGCTCGTTTGGCGATAGATGACAGTGACGTTCCTCCAGGAGTAAGAGGATCCGAAAATGTTGCAGATGGCGTTCGAGTAGTATGGGAGGGTCGCACCGTGTGCTCTCCATCCCATGGTGTAGTAGCTGGCTCGTCGCGACCATGTTGAGGACTAAAGTAGTCTGTGGGAGGGGGGATATAAGCTGATACCGGAGCCAGGGCCACTAGATAAGAATGTTGTTGAGTGGATAGTAAATCAGGTGAGATAGGTTCTGGTAATGGAGGCCGGCGTTCTAGCATAATCGGTGCGGAGCCTGTAGGGACTGTGATTATCGCGGAACAATCAACATCGAGGCTTTCGCTATGTCTAACATCCTTTAGTTCGATATAATCAAGTTTTCCCTCCGGAATTACTTTGTCCTCTTCATACCCATATCTGGTGAGTTTGAATCCAGGCCGGTCAACATTTGGTGCAAGCGTGCTGGAAGCCGGGGCAGCCGCACCAGATATATTACCCGTGCTCGCGATCAGGGAGCCAAACACACCGCCTGCATTCCTGGATTGAGTGGGTCGACGAGTACCCAAACCAACAAACTTGCGCGCCGTAGATACGATGCCCCGCTTGAACTTGGCATTCGCACGAAATTCATTGCTATGTGATTCGCCTGAGGATAAGATCGAGGAAGTGGGGCGGCCTGTTTGGCTTTTTCTCGCTTCAAGTTCCCCAACATCACTACTTTCACTTGTTCTGCTCTGTGCGGCCTCCTTTTGAGCGCGTGTGGGAGTAGATGCTCCTGAATTCGGGACCGAGTCGAAAGTTTGATTGTTTTCGACATTGTATAACGCTAGAAGAGCACCAAGGAGACCTCCGGGGGCGGTTGCATGAAACTTTGCAAAGAGTGAATATAATGAGATATGAAAAAGTAAATATGACTTGCGACGAATGCATGCTTTCGACATCGGACTCTCTCGATTTTGTCCTGCCCCCAAAATGAAACAGACTACCTTTCCGTTTACTGTGCGCTCCGACTATTTTTCGAGCTTGACTTGTGGCATAAGCTTCGACATCTTCTGATCGGACATGCACATCTCCTTGATCCGCGTTGTCATCATTTTCAAACTCCGCTCTGATCCGTCCCGTCGATGGCAGTCCAGCGTTCTCACCTTCGTTTATCACGGCTCCTGGAACATCATGAGTTCTGCGTATAGCTCCACGCTGTCGGAAGTTCTCCCAAATTTGTTTAAAGCTCCTCCTTCCTTCACCACGGAAATCTTTACCAAGTATTGGCGACAAAAGGCCCTCTGGCAACATGGCCGAACGCATCATCGAGTCCGGTGATGATTCCGCCGTAGTGCTCAAGGTGGCAGGAGTATCTACACCAGAAACTTCTATATCTCGGATGTTTATTTCAAGCGGAGATACGCCAACTCTGGTCATTGTGCCGGGAGGTGATACAGGACGGGGTGGGAAGTAATGTATACGTTGTCCGGAGCTACGAAGCTGGGAAGCAGGGGGAGGGGGAGGAGCTAGCCGAGTGGATGCAAGTGGGACAAGGGAAGATGGCATGTGTTGACCGGACAAAGTAGAGAGAGCTAGGCGAGGAGGGGAGCTGCCCGAACCATTCTGCTGAGAGGACTGAGACTGGTGTCTCTCCAAAGCGGCCGTCAGCTCATTGAAGGGATTTGGCTAAAAGGCAAATTTGCTCATCATAAATATGAAGAAATTCCAGGGGAAAAAATAAATGAAACACGAACATCCAGACCCTTCTCATCCAATGCATGGGGAGAGGAGGAACTACCCTCTCGCCGGCTATTCAGCCGTTCATGGACTTGAATTTGGCGCCCCCGATCCTTTGCTGCCACATCTGAGTTTTGTTCTGGATGCTCTTTCGTCTCTGAGGCCAGCGGACGCCCTTCCCCGAGTCCCGAGTGAGGTTTCTTTGAATCTTGCGCGGAACTTGGATGTAGAAAAGATACCGCAGTCAGGCCAGGAACGGCGGTGGATGAAGGAACAGTAGGGTCCGCAAATATCCCAGAAGGCACTGGGGCTAATTCCGGGTGCCGAAATATCTGCGGTGCCTCTGTCTCTCGCGACCTGGCGTGAGCAGCCTGCGAATTCAAATGGTGATCAAGCCATTGTACAGCTTTGCCTTTTTTAGGCGTCTTTGATTTTGACATTGCTCTCAAGTCGAGACCTGCAGATGTAGGGCCTGATGAGCTATCTGTATTGTCTGTCGCTGTAGATATCGGTGGCGTTTGAGAAGAAGATGGCTGAGGACTACCGACATCATCACGTTCTTCTGTCTCTTGGCTGCGCTTGGCCATGATGCTAACAGGGCCAGAAGATGGGGGGGAAGATTTAGAAGGGGGCAGATTGGAATGCGGTGAAAAGGAGGGATTTTGTTCGGGTGATTTGAAGCGAGCGCTGGCAGATTGCTGCAGAGGATCGTGTGAGGACCGGAAGTACAAAGACCCATTCGAGGATGGGAGTTGCGATTGCAGGTGAGAACCGTGAGCAAAGGGAGAGGGAGAGGGTGGGCCCGAGTGGGTAGAAAACGGCGAATAGACATTTGGGTACGGACCGTAAGTGGCGAGCGGATAAAGGGAAGGTGAATCAGTACCAGTAGGGGTACGGGGTGAGTGTGAAGAAGGTGAGGTCATCAATGCTGAGAAGGGGAGTGTCACAAAGGCATGAAAGGAAAAGGAAAAATGTATATCCAATTGATCAACAGAAATACGGGTCAAGCGTTGGCAGCGATTGAGGGGTTGACCGCTGCTACATTGCGAAAATCAGGAGCCTCAGCAGCGACCCCTTCGTGAGTCAGCTGGACAGACAGTGCTGGAACCTCAGCAGCGACCCCTTCGTGAGTCCGCTCGACAGACAGTGTTGGATACTGAGCCCTTGTTTCTCCGCCGCGCGGGGCTAATTGTCCGAAATAAAGGGTAACGGATGCAGGGAAGACGGTTGTGGAGTCGCTGCTAGTATGTATTTCCCAGCGACGCTCGGCGAGGAATGAGGAGGAGCAATCACGTGTCTTTGACGCCACGCACTCTCTTCCGCCTCAACCCTGGCTTACTTATGCTTCCGTCCCAAATGGCGGAAAAGCGAAAGCTCATCCATAGGATAACAAGAACCGTCATGAAATCGCACAGGATGCGCTTACCGGCTCACTATGATCTACCCATTCGTCTGCGACCCGTGAGCCTCCTCATTCTTCGACAGCACGCTCAACATTGAGTACTGAATCCCCGCAGTGGTTCATTGGCTTTACCACAATTGTCATGCTCATTCTGGCATTTCTCGGCTTCACAAACTTTTCGCATTCTCTCCCTCTGAACGACAAATTTCTCCATTTCATATGCTTTCTGATCGCCACTACAGTCTTCTTCTTTATGTTCGACGTTGAAGAGTACTCACACTCCGTCCTCCCCTTCATACTTTCCCCATCCTGATCATTTTCGCGCAGAGACTATCGACGAATATGGTTCTGGAGGTACTCGGGTCTAATAATCACTGGGTTGACCTGCATCAGCGCAGGGATCCTGTCCGAAATTGTCCAGTCTATGCTTCCTGTCAGTAAACACCAGTTTCGAAGCGCCTCGCCTTACTAATACCCTTGTAGTACAAGGAATTCCAGGCAGGCGATGTAATGGTTCGTTATCACCTGCACTCTCCGCACAACCGTCCTGAACTTGAACCTTAGGCTAATCTTCTCGGTTCTTCCATCGGTCTTTACGTGGCATACTACATGGAGCGTTACTACCGTAGTAGGCGAGAGGTACCTGTCGCTCATTTTTCTTTCTTCGTTACTCATAGTATTTCAATTCAGATTGCTCGTTTATACCGACCACTGGATACGGAGATTCTTTCGGATGACGAGAACGACGACAATTTGGGAACCCAGCTCCTTCCAACTCACATCCACTCGCACATCAAAGGGTCCAAATCTACACGGCTGCCGGATGTATGGGATGCGGATGTTGAACGCGAAGAACTATTTGGAATAGGTGATGACAGCGATGTTGAGGGCGAATCATCTATCCCTGTGGATCATAATGCTTTCAGTCGGACAGACATTCCTAAAATTACAGTGACTGATACGTAGCTCAGGGTACGGTGTACATTTTCCCCGGTTTACATAGATGTTGTAATGCTAAATCTCAATAATGCTAAATATACTCGAATTGTATGTCAAGCATTCAAACATCAAAAAAATTGCCAGTATAATTACAGTTGAGAGTATCAAGCGCTGGTAATTCGATACGCGACTGTATCATGGGCAGCTACATTCACAGAGAATGTCGAGCTCAAAGCGTGAGTCCCAGCCAGATCCACTCCAGCCCACATATCATGCACCACGAATGGACCGGAACCAGAAAGGCCAGGAACATTCGCGAAGGCGAACGTCTTGGTTGCAGTTGCGGCGGAGGTATTGATCACAAACACATGTACCCCCTTGGCTGACGTACCGGCGTAATATTCAGGAATAGAAGTTTTCGGCATGGTAGCAGTGGCGTTGAATGGCGCTGCGGGCTTGCCTACCTGATTGTCCTGGTGAAATTGTAGCAACTCTGGATTGGTGATGATGGACACTTGAGTGGTATTGAGTTTGCTCAGCTATGCGACGGAAATATGAGAGGTGCGATCAAGGCTAAAAGGCTTTGGCTTACATCTGTGCCCCTACAGACAAATCGCCATCATCAAGCTGAAGAACATGTTCAACAAAATGCTCTTACAGTAAAATAGGACTCTTGAAGAATACCCAAGCCGCAAAATGAGTCCTCTGCTCTTGAATTGTCAGGGCGCCGTTGCTGAGTTACAGGAAATACCATAATCAGCATCTTCATGGACAAAAACACGGTATGAACGAACCCGATTTCCATCATATCCATGTCATTGTGAGAAAAAAAGTTGATGGAGGGCAGATGTTGAACGTTGATACCTATGATTTCGGTTATGTATGACCAGGTCGGACTGAGCACAATGCACATGTCAGACTGAAAGACGTAGGATTTGAGCTGCGACCAACCTGGAGTCACCAGACATTCGCCAAGAATGACCCTACGAAAGTGAATCGTATTCTGCGATGGGCATTGAGATGACTTACAACTCGAGCACCCCAGTCCCAGACGTTCGCGTTACCCCAGATGCATAGATCATACTGAAGCGGCGTGGACTGGGTGGCAAGCGCGGCACTGTTCCATACTAGTGTCAACCAATACCATACGTAGGGAACAATGCAACTCACCCCATCTGACGGTAGCGGATGGCAGAGTTCGAGTTACTAAATGAAGAACGAGGATGAGGAGTGTACTTTGTGGAATGTGGAATGTATGTTCTACGTACTACCAATCACCGTTTTGAGGGTTCTACATCAACGATGGGTGAGTAATGGGTTGCTCGGATAGGAACTGGTAAAACACACTCCGCTATCAGTCCAATTCCCAGGGACATTGCAGTTGTCTGAATCCTCAAGTTAGAAATAATGACATGCAGTAATCCTCGAAGACAAACCGTATTTCAAGTAATCGACTCCCCAAGAAGCAAAAGTAGCAGCATCGAGCACCTCATTGCCGAGAGAACCAGGGAATCCTGCGCAAGTCGCTGTCCCAGCATCGCTGTATATACCAAGTTTGAGTCCAAGAGCGTGCACTTGAGTGGCTACACCACTGATTCCGTTGGGAAACTTTGAAGGATCGGGTACAATTTTATGCGTTGTCGGGTCTCGTTGCATAAGCGACCAGCAGTCCTGTGATGTGGAAAGGTGAGTTTTACTGGCGGTAAGAGGAGCGATACATACATCGATATTAATATATTGATAGCCTGCATCTTTCAGGCCGAGCGAAATAAACGAGTTGGCGGCCGCGATAACCTTGGCTTCATTGATACCTATATGTACAGGACCATAAGTTACATCGGAGCAGCAGAACTGGTTTTTCCGAGAAACACTCACTGCACCCATATGCATTCCAGTCATTCCATCTTTCGGCATAAACTTTGAATCATTACGGAATAGTGCCTGCGATCCGGTCACGTACCCTAGGGCAGGAAGCATCCCCGTGAGCTTGGAAGGCGGCGTCGTCGGAGCCGTAGCTGCGATCCCAGTTACCGAAGCCTGGGGGGCGGCAGTACCACTACCTGTGGAAGTGGATGATGCGGAACCTTGAAGGCACTGTGAATAGAAAGGATTGGAGACGATACAAGTCCATCTGCTCGTGTTCAGCAGAAGAGTTATCGAGGTTGAAAGGAAACTCGTACCCGGATTCGCACGTCGCGGGTCCAGTGAAGCCCAAGCCCCCACATTGAGCATATGGAGCAGCAGAAGTTTGGGCCAAAGCTAAAGTAGCCTGAAATACAGGAACTCCAGCAAGAATGAGCGAACTCCTCATAAAGAACATTTGTTGCAGAGATCTCACAGTGCATTGCTTGGTGCTTTATAGATGACCTTCGCCGATGAGCATATGGCCCGTTACACTTCTTGGGGATTCTTCGGTGTACCTGCTGTCTGCTGGACAAAATGAGGGAGAATTTCGGCTGCTACTTGACAGATTCAGATTCAGAGTTCCGTATCGTAAAATCACGTGACGGCCAAACTCAGCTTTGGCCTCTTTCCTATTTAGCTTCCTGCTATCCGTTATGGCCCCCCGCCGAATGGAATCCCGGGGCCAGTATCAACAGTCTAATGCAAAACTCTTAATTGAACTATACGAAGGAAAAAATCCGCAAACTATCCCGTCCACGCCCCACTCCAGCTCTCTCAAACGACCTTTGCCGCCTCAAAAGAAGGAAAAATCGCCTATCCGACAGTCTCTCTCCAAAGTTATCAAAATATTTAGAAAAACCACTTCTACGCGCATTCAGGGACCGGAAATATCTACATTACAGTCTACGCCCTCAGGATCTCGTCTGTTTGGCTCCCTCCTGTGGTTATCCATGGACGAATGTTCGGGTCTTCCTGCTTGGCGATCTTGTACAGCAGCGCTTGAACGTGGCGCTCTTAGAATAACTTACTCTGCTAATAATAACGTCCAATCTCTTTCTATTCAACTGCAACAATGCTCGGACGTCCGTTCCTTAACGTCTCTAGAGGCCGTAGCGCCCTTGCCCACTACTGAGCACGGCGTGGAACCAAAGGTGTTTGAACTTGTCTTCGGAGAGGATTCAGAGAAGTTTGCAGCGTCTTCAATAAGGGATAGAGCAAATTGGGTCAGTTCAGTCTGGTGGGTATTTTTTTTCGGAGAGCAATCGCAATCTCAGACGCATTCGACATAGGGACTCCATTCTTCTTATGCAGGAATCGAAGACCACGCATTGCTCCGAAATTGAACCTGAAACAGGCATCTCTTGCGCTTCTGCGGTCGATGTCTCGAAACCTCTGCCTCAGCCTACCGAAGAGAGAAACTTACCAGCCCTTCCTCCTTCAAGCGAAAGTGCCCTTGACCTCTTTTTGGAAGATCATCAGTCACAGTATTCTACCGCGGGACCAGGGCAATTCACTTTCGTGCCTCCAATCATCGCCCACAGTTTGTCAATTCCTCCTACATCTTCGACCCAGTCCCTTCGCAGCATCTCTATAGCCAATCTGAATAAGCGATCTATGGTCAAACAGAGGCTGGCTCAAATGAAGAGAGAGAATTCTGATGCTTCCGTTGCTTCATCGCCGCTTTCACCCAACAACGGTAGGCCACTCCCGTCTCCACGCTCGCCGGCAGAAAATCCATCCTGTATGTTCCGAGATTCAGCGCGAACCAGGCTGGAAGCTACAACAGAGGATTCAATAATTCATTCATACACTTACTCTGATCGACCTGGAGACAATATTTTCACTTCCATCCCTGCGATATGGTCTCGGCCGACGGTGTCGCCAATAGCAGAAGACCCTCGAAGTGACGAGGAATCAAGCAGTTGCCGGGGGCTTCCTTCTCTACACGTGGATACCACAGTGGAGACAATGTATCCCCCGTCTGGCGTCGACGTGGAGCTCGCAATTAACTCTCAAACTTACCACGATACCGCAGACCTAATTGCTGCTCAGGAAGTCCATAACTCGAAACAAACCGTCGCTCTGAATGAAATCTTTCACTCTATCAAGAATATAGACGAGCAAGTTTCTGGTGCTCACCTTTCCGTTTTGACAATTGACGAAAAACTGGACACACTCTGGAATTATATCAATTCGAATATGAAGCAAGCAAGCGCGCAAGACAAATATGCTATTCAGGCACTACAAAGTTTGGTATCGGATAATGTTATCACCTCAATTGAACGCTTGGAGAAAAATCTCAGTCAATCCGTCTTGGAATCGAAAACGAATACCGATGTTGCATCCAACTCGGATGTTCTGACACAGGTGTCGTTGGAAATTGTGGCGGTAAATGACAAAGACTGACTCGTATCATTTAGCTTACAGACGTCCTTGCTCTACTACGTGAACAAAACGAAAAAGATACTCAGCGCGATCTCTTGCATACGGATAGTGTAAGATATCTGAATGAACTAAATATTGTATGCAAATTTTCATCAAGTACCGCCGGTTTTTCGATTCATCTGCCTCTTCTAGTGGCTCGAAACTTTTGTCAATGGAGGAACATCTCAGATTCAAGTTTTATCCGATTCTCTACAGCAAGTCCTACAGACCCTCGGGATCGCGTTTAATCCAGACGGTTCGCAAGCCGCAGGTCTACTTCAGGACCTTCAAAGCCTAATACACGAGGGGCGGTGTCACAGCCACAACACTGCGGCGCTGCTCGGATCTGTGAACAATCTCGCAGAGCACCTTAACGCCCAGAGCGCGCAACCACTATGTATGTGATATCCTCCTCTCCATTCGTTCTTTAGACTGGATTCTCATGAGGTTATCAACCGCAGCCGTCCAAGGCATAACCGGACTCATCGAACGCCAACGGCAAGATCATGAGGGCCTTATGCGAACGCTCACCAGTGGTATGGCCACTTTTGTCTCCAAAACATAGATCCACCTCCTAAATTTCTTAAAGAATTGTCGAACGAGATCAGAGGAGAACGGCTTCGCTTCGTGGAAGCAATGAAGGAAGCTACTGCGATTAATGTGCAAGGTAAGCAGAAATCACTCATGAACGATTCGATTTCCAACCACTGTTACCATTTTCAGCTCAAGTGGAAGAATTCAAGGAAACACTCAAGCGCGAAGTCCGTGGTATGACCAAAGAAGTCGGGCGCTTACACCAGGAAAAGCAGTCCATGGAGAATCAAATCGCCGATCTTTTTGCGTTTTACTCAAAGCAGGCGAACAACGGTGTCATAATGGTGGGTGGGTTACCTATGCCTTCAACACACGAAGACTGACCTTTTCGCCAGCCCGGTGCGATTCCAGCTTTCGATAAAGCTCTTGCTCAGAATCGTCGGGGAAACGTTCGTACTTCACAGCACAGTCCTGAGCATCGAGGACGACTCAGGTATTGAGAACGACTCAGGTATTGAGTCAAGTAGTAACTAGTACGAATACAAGAGTAAAGAAAACAACATTTTGGATTTACCCAAGTATGTTAAAAGCGACGATGACTGGGCGGTATCACGTCCGGGAACGATAGTATCACACGAGGCAGTGAGTTATGATCTGTTTGGGTCAATCCATCGAGCAGTAGCTGCAATCCGGAAGCTGGTAGGTTCAACCATATGCCTAAATTACATCAGAACGAAACACAGCTCCGGGAACAAAGATCAGTTGCATACTCGTAGAATTGCTGAACGCCTGCGCCCTCCATTACAAGGACATCTCCCTGAACCAGCGGCATAAGCGAAGATCGCGGAAACATTTAAACTTTGGGGGTTGCTTACATGACGAAGAACGATGCTCAAGCAACTTTTTCGCTCTGGTCCGTGCTTTACATCTCGTCTACGGAAATGCATGAGGGCCGGAGATCCTAACGACAGACCGGCGACTGTATCTCCTAGACCTTTCTCATCATCCGTGTGAAACTAGAGCATTAATGTTATCACGTGAATGTTTTCGAGAATCGACGGTCTCGTACCGACATCTTCTGTTTGTCCATGTAAGCAGCACTTGAGATGGATGAGTACAAGTACAAGACTAAACGAAACGAGCAGTAGCCGGGGATCTCACCTGAGCACCTCATTGAAATCGAGAGACATTCCCAGGGCGAGGTTGACGCGCTCTTCAATGAAGGCTTTAGCTTTTACAACCGCCGAAGGAGCTCTGTCCCAGGGAAGAGTGTTGGCTGTCCCACCGACATACTATATATGAAGTAAACGAAGTGGTCATATACCGCAACAAACGACTCAACGTGATAAGGCTCTCCGCCTGTGAATGAAATCAGAAACAGGGAAAAATTTCAGACCAGATAAAAAAACGAACAGTTTTGCGAGAAGTAGTTTGTCAAGAGTGCACCTCGGACTAGGGCAAGGGTTCTTAGGCTGCTATGTCATAGCACAGAATGGGAGGGCGTACGCTTATGCTGAGTGATGGTCACATCAGTCATTGGAGACTCGCATGCGAAACACCGCTCACACTTCGTAACGGCCATCTCATGAAAGGCAGCGTACCGTCAGAAGCCTGACGTTGATATTCTTCGAACAAGCCATCCATCTGCTGCGTAAATTGAGAGTTATGCTGAATATGATGGACTCGACCTCTGAATATCGAAGAAAACAAAAAGTCAACCAGAAACAGTTCTAGAAACAGGAAAGACTCACCTTCCTTCAGGGAGAAGGAATGTCTGTACGTGGCCTTTTTCGAAAGAGCTCGGGGATTGTCTGATAACGCCTGTGTCTTTGCGAACAAAGTTGTAATCGAATGTGACTCCGGTGTGATGATTCTTCAAATCTAGCGCCCGGCGAATGGAGCCGGAAATTGGAATGATATTCTTTTACAAGGGTGAGTAGGGGAGAGACGGGGGATAGAATTAAGACTGACGTGACAATGAGCACACTCCCAATGCTGCCACTTGTAGCTATGGTCGTGAATTGGTCGGCTATTCTTGGTGTCGTCAACAGCGGAATTTCTTACCGACAAGACAGTCTACCACACAAAGCACAATGCATCCCTCTTGAGAAGAGTTGTGTCGTCGTGATGGCATTCAGAGGTCGCGCTACTGGCTGTGAAGGGATGATGTTCCTATAACCAGGATCGAGAGGAGGCAAAGGACATATTTGCAGGAATTCTGGATCAAACTCCAAGAGCTCGGAAAAGTATGTCAAGCCTCTTTCAGGTAAAGTCCAGAAATACTGGCAAGAGGCATTGAGACAACCCCAGCCCTCGGCGAAAACAAGTGGGCTGGAGGTACGGCAAAACGAACAAATTCTGTCCTCGAGACCTGGCCTTGAGAGCAGCACTGGTTTAGTGATCTTCTTTTTTTAGACAATCAGACGTACCTTTTTTCTGAAAGGTAAAACTTGGATCTACGAACTGGCCGAAAGAGAGATTATAGCTCCAGCATTCCGGCTATGGGCAGGGTGTGCGTACCTGGGACTCTTCGTCTAGTTTGTTTGAAGATTTGAACAGATTCGCTTGAAGAAGAAGCAACAGGGATGGATTCGTCCATGTCCTGATAGTCCATCTCTGTGGTCCGAGTATCACTCTCATTGTCAATTAATAGATCGTGCAGTATGGGGGAAATGGTGACAGGAGGATGAATAGTGTCAAATACAGGTGAATGCCACCACGGCTGGCCCTTCTAACTATGATGTAGTTGATCAAGTCCGCGTTCAGAGCACGCTGTACATACCTGATCTTCACACCACTGAAAGGCAAATTTGAAGCGGACGTAGGTCCGACCAGATTCAGTGATTTCGCGTTCGGCTGTGAGCAGGAGTGGCTGCTAAGTGACGCACAACGACAGTATAATATAAAAAATCCGTATTTCACGCACCCCACTGGAATGCCTGATTTGAGTGCGAGTTGGGGAAGAAGGTCAGATATACGTACGGCACGGGTGATATAGTATACGCCAAGGACGGCATAAGTGATGTGTAGAGCTTGAAGATTCAATGGAAAGAGTGCATATCTGTCGTCTATGAGCAGAACAAGAGGAATGCGGTGGTTGTAGTTGTAGAGAAGGGCTCGAACTGATTTGTCGTCGGCCTTTTGATCATCGGCTGGCTTGAGTTTGACTCGACCTTCTGAGAACTGCAAGCTCTCTGCTTTTCCACCACTGAAGACGTGAGGGATGAGAAGAAGGGAAGGGGGAGAGGGGGAGAAAAATGCGGCCTACCCATGAGAGATGACCAGTTTACCGTTGTGGAAAAAGCCGTCTCTCTGGGCTGGGAAACCGCTGAGGAGGTAGCCTTTGACGATGTTGTTGACAAAGTAGACCCCGCCCTGGTAGCTGCGAAACCAGTCGAACGATTCACAGACCTCTTGTCTCGATTGGGCCCAAATCGGAGGCAGCATACCGCGCGTTTAATTAAGCGCCCGATCCCGAATTCTTCCCTCTCCCTCTCACCATGGCCTCTCCGCTCAGACTCGCGACCGGTCTTGCTTCCCGTCGAATTCCTGCTGCAGTCCATGTCTCTCGCCGTGGTTATGCTGAAGCCTCTGACAAAATAAAGCTGTCTCTTGCTCTGCCCCACCAAGTTTGTTTTATTTCCTGCTTGCTTTTTTTGTTTTTGTTTTTGTTTTATTGGCTCAATCTCTCCCAGTCAATCTTCAACTCTACAGACGTCGTCCAGGTCAATGTCTGCGCTGCAACCGGTGATATGGGTATCCTTGCAAACCACGTTCCTTCTGTTGAACCTCTCCGTCCCGGTGTCATCGAAGTCATTGAATCTACCGGAGGCTCCAAAAAGTGGTTCAGTACGTGTCAATCTTCTCAATATTCTTCGCTCTCTCAATATCCTCTCTATTACTACTAGTTTCCGGTGGTTTTGCAACTGTACACCCCAACAACAAACTCACCATAAACGCTGTCGAAGCCGCCCCTCTCGAAGACTTTTCAATCGAGGTCCGTTCATCCTCGTGTATTCTTTCAGTAACTCACGCCAATCGTACTCTTTAGGCCGTCCGCACTAATCTCCAAGAGGCTCTCAGAGTCGCCTCAGGAAATGGCTCCGAAGAAGACCTGGTGGAAGCTCGTATCGAGGCTGATGTTTACGAATCCTTGCAACATGCACTTGGCTCAAAGTAGAACTTTGCGCGTACGGATGACACAGACTACATACAAACCGTGTAATCCCTCTAAAAATGTTCAATCCATACCATAAAAATAACAATAGTTGCCTCCTCAACTCAAGGTGAGAGGGAGCCCCGGTCAATTTCTCCTCCAGTATAGTTTTCGGGTAAAAGGTCCGGAGCAGCTCGCACTCCGCGTTCACTACAATGACCATGAGTATAACGCCCGCTCAGAAAGAAAAGACTCGCTCACATTTCGTCGATCGCCACTATTAAATCATAGTTCATCTCTTGCGTGACCACAGAATCGCGAGCGTATGCAGGATGTGTGCGGACAAAATTCCGAATCCAGGTCGCAGGTGTAAGCAAAGTACCTGTGCCAATCGTCAAAAGAGAAAAGCCTCTAAATCCCTGCACTTGCCATTCGCTCTCCGGCGGATAAGGTCAAGGTAGCTTCGAATCTTGGATAATTCTTGGTCGCTGACATCCAGTGTATCAATATACGCCCACACTAGACCCAACAAACCCGTGTAGGAGTCACCCTGCACAAAGATTGAGTGAATAAACTTGCATAACATGGAGTGGATTACACTGACCTTTCCATTTATAATCTCATCAATAGTCATTTCCTCGTACTCCTCCGTCACGGGTCCCCTATTAATACCGTCTTCAGGTATTTCGGGCGGTGTGAAACAGTTTCCTAGCTTTCTCGATTTTGGTTTAGCGCCATCAACTGGAGAGTTGGATCCAGACGATTTTGGGCTATTTCCAGGCGAATACACCTCTTTGCGGAAGTAGAAATGTCCAGACCTCGAGGCATTCCTGGCCTGCGCACGAGCCATGTTCTCGTCCACCTTCAATTGAGAGTGTGTGTAAATCCACTTTAGTTTTCAGCTTATTGATTTACCTTTGAAATTGGTATGTAAAAGTTGAGGTTGAAACTCAGGATGGCGCGTGAAAGTAAGGTGATGAATACCGCATAGGCCGCATTCTCGAAGTCGGTCATTTGCACTTCCATGCTACGAAACTCCACGCGCCAGCCTATCGGTGAGTTGGGGGGGGGCGGCTTGAAACGCAATGTCTGCCAATTGGTAGACTGAATGTTCTGTTTCTCATTCATCAGGTCCAGATATTTCATCTCTATCCAAAAGTCTTACCTCAAAATGGTCGTTGCTCTCCTCGTCTTTTTGATCAATCATTTCAGAAAATACCACTAGAGGATCCCGGATGAAGAGATGGCCAATGTGTTTGGAGAGTAAGTCGTCAAGGCCTTGTTCAAATCAGATTAGGAAATGATAGTCGTGGCAGAGAAATTCGATCAACATACCATACTCTCTTAGGCGATTGCAGATCCCTTCATCAACGACAATTGGTTTATCATTGTATTCCGCTCTGTTCCTCCAATCCTCCGAAATGTACAAATCCACGCTGTCATAGCGCGATTTTGGAATCCTAAAGCGGTCGTGTTCGAGGGGCTGATCCTGAAAGGTAAGTAAACTTTCATTGGACACCCTTCGGGCTGCACAAACCTTGAGGCCCCGTTCTTCCTCTGTACGATCATCTACACTACCGGCTACGACGTTCCAGCGACAGTCAACATCACTGAGATAGCCCCGCCAGATTGGACTCCCAGCAGTGAGCGCTAACTAGTTGCCTGGGTCAGTAATAAATCATACGAAGGTCATGGTGACTGTCTTGACCATGATGGGACCGATAGGTATTAGTCCGTCATATAATCGCCGAGCATCGTTCACATTACAAGCTTGATAGGTCAGCTGTAGGCAACAGCAGCCCATACCGAAACCCATAGCGTCCATGTAAATATGATCTGTCAACGCGGCTCCGTTCTTTGCATCTATGATAGAAACCGATTAGAGCCGTCTTTCAAGGGCAGAACGAAATCAATGAACCTGAGTCTTCGGGGTAAATACACCGATCCCAGGGAATAGTGGGATCAATAAATGGGCGGGGCGTCTTTTCATCGAAGAAGATCGGCAGATTGATTGCTACTTTGGAGCCTCGTCTGCTGCGAATGTTGGCCGTTAGAGTGCTATAGAAGGAAAAGCGTTTGAAGCGACTGCAGGAGGAGGAGGCAAGTTTGTACGAACGGGAAACGGGCATGGGGATTTGTGATTTCCTGAGGTAAGAAAAGGCTGTGGCTTGAAACAGCGTCGCATGGGGAGTAGTAAGGTTCCGTAAATTGTCCAGGGCATCCAAGACGTGGGAAGGATGTCAAAGTTAAGGGGATTTCGTTCGGCTTTAGATGTTTACGAGCCAGGTTTCTCCTTGCTTAAGGTATAAGTATAGAGATTAGTGGAAAGGCTAGCAACTTGCCTGTAGCGCATGTTTTTCTCGACTGCAAGTAGATCCGAGATGGAACCGGTAAAGGGCGAACCGGGAGTAGATTCGAGCATGTAACGACCGTACTCGGGATGAAAAGTTGGCGGTGCGACCCTAGTATGGTCGTGAGGCCCGGACCTTTTTTCTTTTTTCATGACTGAGGAAGATGGGGGGAGGACGTACGAGGCTGGGATGTCTAGGCACAGATGGCCTACAATCGCGCTCAATTTGGCGAGGATCTCGGTTTGGCGGAGGGAAAGTTTTGCATTCTTGGTATCGACGTCGAGCGAAACGACCATGTATTCAATCTAGCAGAGATTTGCTGGAATCCGGTGGAGACTAAAAGCGGATTTACCTCGTCGCCCCACAGCAGCTCATCTCCATTCTTGTCTTTGACACGGTCCCATGTATAGAGAAATTGAGTGATGCCATGATCCCGTATGTGATGCGCGACTTTCTTGGTTTCGGCCCAACTTAGGGGCGTTCCCAGAGACAACAGACCCATTGCAAAGTAGAGAGCAGGCGTAGGGTAGATGGACTTGGATGTGGTAAGCGACAAGCGGATGCGCCATTATCATCCCTATTATACCTCCGGGTTCCACTGGGTTTGTCATAGGGTTTCCCAGCGCTCCCCGAGAAAATCCGCTCCCGGAACATCCGTTCAAGTCCAAATGGGGGAGGTCTGCTATGTTGCTGCTTACTTACAGGTATATTCCTCGCGGAGTTCGACACATGTGCTACAGAATCGTATGTACATCGTAGATAGATAAAGGCATGTATTGAAAAAGGAAAAGTCACCCATTCATGCCATTCGTAGCCCATTTCAAGCAGATTTTCAAAGCCAACAGAACGTGGCGTAATGACCGGGTCCAAGCTTCTTCCTGATTAAATTGCAGCTTTACGGAAACATCCCCAATCTTATCCCTCGATATTCTGCACAGAGCTGGTCAGAAGTAGGATTTGGACATGGGCGGAGAAGCACCGTACTGATGAGGAAAGTCGACACTGGAATCTTGGGACTTGATATATTCAACGAGACTCTTTAAGCAGTCAATGAAAGCCACCATTGCAAAATCAAATCGCCGGTTGTGCAAAAGTCTCCCCATATGCCCGGAACCATACAATTCATAACTCGCTTTGTCTCCAGTTATCCGCTCAATTCGAGAGAACGAGCCCACGGGTACCAGCCGATAACTGGGTACGACTGAGTGAGAATTCGAGTTGATCAAATCGAACCAAACCTTTCGAACTTAAAGTCCAGTTTTCTCGCGATCGTGTGTAACAGCAGGAGCGTCTGACCCCAGGCCGCATTGATTTCAGCCCATTCTACCTGGATAATGATCAATTTGGTATTGAAAAAAAAATTTTGTCGAGACTTACGGGAACTCCGGGGACTCTACCGAGTCGGAGGCCATTGATGGTGCCAAAAACTCCATCGTGACCAATGCAGAACGCGTCATTGTACACGTTGGTACGCTCAAGCTTTTCGAGAACAATCGAATCTGCGGCATAAGCTGCTCGTAGACTCGCAAGTTGGGCGGTTTGCTGATCGGTGGCCAGTATGTTGTCGTTGTGATTTCTCCAAAAACTGCAGGACAGGTAGGAGAACGAAGCAGATCTGCAGCGAAAGTCATACCTTGCTTCGTCCAGCTCTAGTAATTTCTCTTCTTGTTCCAAAGCCGCAAGTTCTTCGTCCAACTGTTGTCTCTCCCTTTCGGCCTCTTTCAGTTGTTCTATCGCCAACTGTTCATCGAGCTTCAACTTTTCAATCTTCCTCTCCGCTTCCTCTTTCGACAGTCCGTGCGATTCCCTTTCGCGTTCCTTTCTCACTTCCTTCTCAAACGCGATATATCCATCCCTTTCCTTCTTTGTCTCATCGAGTTGACGCTGCAAGGAGACCAGCAAGACTTGCGTGCATTCAGTGCAAAGAGGGTGATCGATATCAGTTCGGGAAGATATTAAATTGAAGAGGCGAACAGTCGAGCGCAGGTGATGAGAAAGCGGGGGCGAAGTTGGCGCTAGCGGTTGAGGGTGCTTGTCGACAGCTGTTGATGTCTGGTTTGCGGCCTTGATCGATCCTCTCTTTGAGGGAGTAGATACTGAGGGTGTATGATGAACACTATCCTGTAATAGTACAAACGAATCTTGCGGCGAAAAAGTGTTGTTTTGGGGCTGTTTACCTTGCGCTTTGTGTGACAACTGTGCGGCGGAGCTCGGCGAAACCAGGGATCTCTGCCAGACATTTTTAACAGACGACGGAGCTGAGAGCTGCTCCAGTGTTTCCGAATCGGTCGAACGCTGAGCATGTGTAGCAGAGGCCCGTGGAGGAAGCGACGCTATGATCGTATCGTACGCGGAAGGGGCAAGGTCGACTAGTGAGGCATCTAGCTATGTATATTTCACCACTGCTCATGACTGGAGATGGATGAAATTTTACCTGAAGGGGTTCTTTACATTGCTGACAGAGAAGTGATGCGGTGCTCATGGAGGTAGGGGTCAAAGCTGCATTGCCCTTATTTGGCAATGCTGATCGAGGTAATTAATTTCTTTCGCTGCTCATGCTACATGCGTGCTGTATGAGTCCCCCGTGAAGCGCCGCTGTCAATTCGCTCGTAAGGCAGGTATCCTTTTCAACGCTTAAATAGTGCTGCTCAACCTTCTCTTACCTGACATTCCCTCTTTCCAGCCCGTATTTGCGCAACCGAGTCCGGAACTCGTTGGTAAACCTTGCACGTCGGACTGCCAGCTGCTTTCTCACAATGAACGATCGGTTATTCGCCGTTGTTATTGGTATAGGTAGGTCTTTAAAAAATCCGCTTCATAGACCGACCTGTAATGGACCAAGATCATTATCTATCAGGAAATATCTGGAACCTGGAAAGTTGCGCCGATGACGCCAAATCCATAAAGCGTTGGATGGTCGACGAGCTCGGTGTTCCCAAACAGCATATCGCCATGCTGCTTGATGAACGCGCAACCAAGCAAAACATCGAAGTCACTCTTAACAATCATCTCTTACACAATAATCGTATCCAGAAGGGCGATGCGATTCTTATCTACTTTGCTGGACATGGCAGCACATTGAAGGCCCCTCACGACTGGCTCCTTGACGGACCTAGGCGTTGTAACGTTGAGGTCCTTTGCACCTACGACCATGATACAAAGGGAGTCAACAGTCGGATAGCTGGCATATCCGCTCGGGCGATGCACACTTTCCTTCACGACCTATCCAAGGCTAAGGGAAACAATATCACGTTAATCATCGACTCCTGCTTCTCTCCGCCCTCCCCTGACTCCCGCGATCGCAGTAGCATCCGCTGGACTTCGACTAGTAAAGCAGCTGCAGAGGATCTTTACCACGGATCCACTGGTCATGCTTGCCCGAGACTCCAGAAGCGCAATGAAAGCTTTTATAGTCGTCACCGGAGTAGCCACACGGTTATTACTGCATGCAAACCTGGCACCACCGCTGCCGAGGGAAAAGATGGTGGAAAGTTCACTAGCGCTTTTCTGGAAATCATGCGTTCTGCGCCGCTTCATATTACCCCATCCTCGGCTCTTTTGGAGCAGATACGCCTCAAGATGGCCCACCAGATTCCACACTGTTCCGAAAGCTCAGACTATCTATTCGACAGAGTTCCATTCTCTCAGGATCCTAGCTACATTCCCGTACTTATTCACAACGAAAAGGGCATTCGCATCGAACTTGGCTCACAGCATGGCATACAGAAAGGGGGAGAATTTTCGCTACACGCTCACAACTATTCCGGATCCCGAAATCCTACTATCGCTACTGTAACGGTTCAGGACGTTTACTCCAACTGGTGCACCGTACGATCTAAGTGCGCCTTATCCTTGCCACGGAATTGTTGGGCACGACACAATCAGAAAATGCCGTGCGCCTGCTTAAGAAAGATGCTACACGCATTGTACTCGACCGCTTTTCAAAAAGCTTCGCATCTGCCACCAGCCCTCAGCATTTCGGATATCAAAGATTCCGCAGGGAAATCGGAACTTATCGAGACTGCAGAAGCTATTCTGGCATCACGGCCCCTCTTGGCTCCCTTGATGAAATAACTCTACCAGTCAATGTCGAGAGGAAGTTTAAGCACGTATGATTTATATATCACCATCTGCGATGGCATGTCAGCCGTATCTATATATGTAAAGTATACTTGTATTATTGGCGATTTCATTAGTACAAGTCTGCCAAAAAGGCTCGCCCAAGCCTAGTATCTAACAGGACCAGTTCAAAGTGCTCTATTTCGTACTCGTACCACGTATTGCAACCATGGAGACTCGGAGGAGACTCGGACCATAAAGGCCCAGCTGGAGTAGAGCTAAGAGTTCGAAGTAGACTTTTTCGCTGGTTTCTGCGGAATCTATAACATCGACAGAGGTAGTGTTATATCCACCTCTGGGAAGACTCATGAATGTACTTGAGCATTGGCCCTTTCTTTGGGTCCGTGCATTGGCGACCAAACCCCAACGTCAATACGCTCTAGTCACGTGCCAACTCAAGATGAGTCACTAAAGGTTACATCTCTTTATCTTTTATGTGGCTTCAACCTCTGGCTATATCTCTGAGCGAAAGACGCTATGAATACAACAGACCCTGATCCTTCTCCAGCATCTTCTCAGAGCAAGAGCCTGCTAAAACGTTTGGCAGGACCCTCTTCTGGCAAAGCAGGGCAAGTCTGTCCTAGATCCAAGCATTAACCGTCTCATATACACCTTAGACTCACCATCGATCAATCCGAAATAAATCGGATTATTGCAGAAGCTTCCAAGGGCTCCAAATTCTACGAGGCATGGGTTTTCGCTGCGGCTTCGCATTTGGGCATTCTGAAATATAACGGTATCTACAGAATGAAAAGAAGAAAGATAAAGAGCTCACACAGAGGATTGAGAAGCTGTTGCAAGACCGGGAAGTTGCTTTGAAAGAAGCGGATCTAGGTGCGCTCCGATATCTTCTCGAATGGGCCCACATTGAAGTATCATATATCACAGCCAAAGTTGATTCTAGCGTTTCCCATCTAGTATGTATATATGACGTTGACCCGGAATGCCATAAGGTGGCCTGATTGCTGTCTATTAGCTGGCAGAACTGGAATCGCAGCGGGACCTCTCCCAGATAATCGTTCATGTCGATATGGACGCTTTCTTTGCTGTCAGTAAACTGGTCTTTATTTTATAGCAGATATTCACTTTCGTTTCAGAACGTTGAATTGCTCCACAATCCAGATTTAAAGGGCAAAGCATTCGGGGTCTGTCTTACTCCTTCTCTTGGGGCAATTTCAGCTGGCTAAGGCTTTTCAAGGTCGGAAAAGGTGTGCTTACAACTGCATCATACGAGGCTCGAAAGTTTGGCGTTCGCTCCGGAATGGCTGGTGCGCAATTGCTTCCTTTTATCCTTTCCATCTCATTTCCTGCTATAGCTTTCGTCGCAAAGAAACTTTGTCCTGAGCTTATTCTTCTCTCCATCCACCCAGAGCGTTACTCTACCATGTCCAAAGAAGTCATGGCGATCTTTCGACGGTATGATGATCAAATGCTCGCTGCGAGTTGCGACGAGGGATACCTCAAGTATGTAGGTTTTTACTGCCCGCACAAGCTTGCTGATACGTCTATTCTTAAAGCATTACTGCTTATTGCAACGAGCACGGCATCACTGCTGATGAATGCGTCTCCGAAATGCGCAAGTGTGTTCAGGAAGAGACGAAACTTACTGTCAGTGCTGGAATAGCTCCGAACAAGGTAAACGTGATTCTTGCTGTATTTGCTCCATCTCACACATATTGTGTCAGATGCTGGCCAAAGTAAGCGTTTATGCGCTCTACTGAATCAACTCGTTCATACTCAGATATGTATAGATATGCTCGGATAAGGTTCATTTCTCCAGTTTCAGTTGGTCTCTTTCTCTGACGATCTAACTTGTCACAGAACAAGCCTAATGGCCAATATCACCTAGCATTCGACAGTCATACCATTAAGGAATTCATGATGAACTTGCCTGTCCGGAAGGTTCCAGGCATTGGGAGGGTCAATGAAAGGATGCTCGAGTCTATCGGAGTCGTGGTATGCTAGACTGTCGTCGGGGCAAATTCCGCTCTCTTAAATTATTTCAGACTTGTGGCGATATCTATACGCACCGTATCACCATCGCGTTGCTGGATAATGAATTCGGATTGCGGTTCATGTTGCAGACCCACCTCGGCATCACTTCGAATGTCGTTCAACCCTATTCTCGGGAAGAGCGGAGGAGCATTGGCGCAGAGAGGTTGATCTTTTCCTTCTGATGATGATCCGTCGCTTTGTACCTGATGGCATTCCATAGGACTTTCCATGCTCTGGGTGACAAAAATAAGCTACTCCAAAAGCTCGAGGAAGTTGCCGAAGAGCTGGAAAATGATATGATCGAAACTGGTTGGGTTGGGCGTACTGTCACTTTAAAATATAAGCTTGATAATTATCAAGGTAAGAAATTTGTGCTCTCACTCTTGTTTCAATAATTCTGCTTAACTTCGAGAGAACCAGTTTTCACACGTGCTAAATCGTTCGAACGATGGATCACAAAGAAGGCGGATTTATTTGCTGTTTGTTGATTCTTTGACTAGTTGAAGTACTACTCACGCGTGCGTTCAAGGCCGGCAAGGAGTTGCTTCTGCCGGAGCTTCCTTTGAAGATACGTCTCATTGGCTTAAGAGTAACTAAACTGAAGGACATGAGGGCGCCTACTGACTCTGGCATCAAACGGGCACGTAGACATGAGCTATCTATGTTCGTTCTTCAACTGACTTTTGTCTGAACCAGTATTTCAGCGGCAGCAGCGATCAGAGCTCTCCTCAAAAAAGACGAAAGCTGGAGACCGATCAAGATGACGAACATGCTTGGGTAGAAGAGTCCACGCCAGCATTCGACGAAATGGACGAGCGTGACACGCAAGCTTTTCCTGAGGGACCGATACGTCCTAGTCCTGTCGGTGAGAAGAAACGCTCGGTACAAGAGCAGATTTGCCCTGTTTGCGGGCATGTGTTGGAGGCAGACGATAATCAGAAGGTCAATGATCATATTGATTTTTGTCTGAGCAGAGGAGAGATCCAGAAAGCGCAAGGCCGCCGTTCATTGGACACGAAAGCGAAAGCGCAGGCAAATGCATGGAGTTGGTTTCTGGACCCGAAGAACAAACCAAGGAGTAAGGGAAAATAATACTTTGTATCTATCTATTTGTTGTAGCATTATCACTCTGTATCAATGTCACTTACTTTATCCCCCTGTGCTTTGCAAATGACGCTTTGACGCCTTTACCAGCGATAATGTCCTCCATACACTTTGCATCGATCCCGCGCAATTTCGTGGCGAGCTCTGTAACCATCATCTCGAGCTCCTTTGGTATGCAGACTACACCGTCTTCGTCTGCTACTATCCAGTCTCCTGGGTGAACTTGGGTTGGAGGAAATGTGGAATCGCCGTCGGGAAAGAGTTCGAGAGGGACATTGATGGCAGATGGACGAGTGAAGGGGGACTGGCCGACGGTCGAATGGCCCCGAGCAAAGACTGGGAATCCGAGCTGTCTATGCTCTGCGAGATCTCTACATCGACCGGAGATGACGACGCCTAGAGCGTGTTTGGCTTGCGCGCCGGCTGACATGAGTCCTCCCCAAACGGCGTTCTTAGTGTCTAGTGAACATTTAGCACGGAGAAAAATAGTAGAAAAGGGGAAAGAGCGAGACTCTTGGGGGCGTCGAGGACAAGGACCGAGCCCGGGGGCACGGTATCTACGAAGTGCTCTGAGAGCTTGGGGGCGTCTTGATCACTGGCCAAGACGAATCTGACGGTGTAAGCTGGGCCGCAAATGGGCTCTCCAGCTTGGAGAGTGATGTCTGGGATATAGCCCGCAGACTGTACGCCGAGTCTGAGGAGAGCATCTGAGAGCTCGCAGGTGGAAAAGGCAGAGAGTGACATCAGCCCGAGTTCCCACAATCTAACTCGCTATGACTGCGCCGCCCAGCAGACCGCATATAGCCCTCAGGCCGTCCAGCTACTTCACCGCCCCCGACCCTATCGACGACGACGTCTGGGACAGCGCCTCCGACAGCGAGGAGCTCCGGTCCCCCCCAAAGCAGCTCCCAGCGGCCGACAGCCCCTCGTCCTCCGCCCTTGCCTTTTCATATACTCATCTCAACGCCCCCAATCCCAGTTCATATCCGCCTCGCACCACCCACCCGCCTCCAAAGAATGGCTGGACCATCGTCAGAACCACCCACGGCCGAAGATTGAGCACCGATACCGGCTCTTCCGTTCAGGACGACAGCTTCGACCACGTCCCTGACACAGACCTTGACGCCGACATGGTCCTCGGTGATCTCGACCCTGATCCTGTCGTCGATACCATAGTCGCATGCTCAATACGAGACGACGTGCAAAGTATCGTCAATGGTACTTCCTTCCACGTTCTTTTGACCTTACGCTGACCCATAACCAAAAACAGATCCTCTTTCTGGGATACGCCGGCCTCCGCCATTATCTAGAAAATCTACAAAAGACATTATCCAAGGCAGTCCTGAAAAGACCGATAAGCTGATAAGAGAGCGGTCGATACGAACGAATAGAAAACATAAATTCGTGGATTGTTTGTCAAGCCAGGACGTGAATATTGGTATGTTATTTTACTGCTAAAGAGTACGCGGATTCCATCTCCCTTCATCAGCCGAGCTCAGGAAACTTGCGTGGGCTGGAATCCCAAACGAACTGCGACCAATGGCATGGCAATTACTTTTGGGCTATCTCCCGCTCGCCAGTCCCCTCCGGTCTTCAACGCTGTCCAGGAAACGCAGCGAATACACTTCCCTCGTAGAGGTCGCATTTGCCCGCGACCGAGAAGGTCTCGACCAGCAAATATGGCATCAAATCGAAATCGACGTTCCACGCACACGCCCCGGCGTTCGACTATGGATGCACGGTGCTACTCAGCGAAGTCTAGAACGAATACTATACGTCTGGGCCATTCGACACCCTGCCAGTGGTTATGTTCAAGGCATCAACGACCTCGTCACGCCCTTCTTTCAAGTTTTCTTATCTGCCTACATTGGTTCGTCCAACTCCGCGCCTCCCTTCTTTCTCCGCTTACGGACGAACGGCAGATTCAGATCCGGAAGAGTTTGATCCTGCGATCCTATCGAAGAACGTCCTTGACGCGATCGAAGCCGACTCGTTTTGGTGCCTGTCGAGATTATTAGATGGCATACAAGATAATTACATTTTCGCTCAGCCTGGTATTCAGAGGAGTGTTCGTAGGATGGCAGATCTCGTCGCTAGAATCGATGGTGTGTCCTTTGCGCAAACCCTGTTCCGACGCTAATGATTGTCAAGCTCCCTTGTTTGCTCACCTTGAATCGCAGAACGTCGAGTTTATACAGTTCTCCTTTCGGTGGATGAACTGTTTGCTGATGCGTGAGATCAGTGTTCAAAATACTATCCGAATGTGGGACACGTATCTAGTGCGTGGCGTGGTCTGCTCCTTGATAATCGTGGCGTTGATTCTTCTGTAGGCTGAAGGTCCCGACGCGTTTTCACAATTTCATCTTTACGTGTGTTCGGCGTTTCTAGTCAAATGGAGCGAAAAACTTCGACAGATGGATTTTCAGGTGGGTGCCTGAATATTTGCTTTTGTTTCACAATTGTGGCTCATGAATTGCCCTTGACGACAGGGTATCATCATGTTCCTTCAATCACTGCCTACCCAAGGCTGGGGCGATCACGAGGTTGAGATGCTACTCAGCGAAGCATTTGTGCTCAATTCGATATGGCACAACGCCCAAAGTCATTTCAACGGAAAATAGAATCAGCTGTTCTGTTGAAGCAGGATGAAAAAAAGCATCGATCTTTTGTGAAAATAGCGCACGGCCCCGAATCTCGTGCCTACTCAGTGTACGAGGTTTGGCTATGTATTATACCGAGCACACCCCGCCCCAACCGCAAATGCAAAATATTGATGTCACTCGTCTTGTTTTGCCTTGACGAAAGCTATCTCGCGCTCTAGTACATTTTTAAGCTCGGTGGCTTGCTCCTCCGTCTTTGTGCGGACATTATATGTTTGTGATACACCATTTTCATGGCCGACAAACATAAGCGCCTTCTTATTCTGTGTGGGTTTCAGACCGTTGTATATATTAAAATTCTGAAGGAGGGACAGGTCGTCAATATTCATATCCCAAAGCGATTAAAATCCTCACTTACAACAATGATCTTTCCAGTATTACTGTTCCGTAAAAGAATTCGCCGTTGACCGGTGTCTTTGTGCTTTTTGATGCGCAAAACGCCTAAACAAAGGTATAAGAAACCATGACCGCTGGGCAATATAACAACAAACCTGTGCCTAAGTCTGCCCATCCAGAACTTCCATTATCTCCCTTCTTCATCCTAAAAGCTTTGGATCGGATAAAATGCACCGTTTGCTCGTCTTCTTCCCCTTCCCCTTCCTCATCGTGGGGGTTCTTGCCAAAGAGGAGCAGGGAAGCTTCGCTACCCTCAGGTTGAGTTTCTTGACTCGAGGTAACGCCTTCTTCAGTCTCTAGCGGGTTCTCATCGTCTACACGGATGACTGGAGTCTCCTTAGATGAGCCTCCAGTAAAGCCTTCCGACTTTGTCGGACTGCCAAATCCGAATCCGACGGGATTGCCGATACTCCCAGCAGACGGACTTTTGTTTGCTGCACCGAAACCTCCAAAACCACTGAATTTTGGTGCAGTTCCTGCATTTCCGAACGGTGAGCCTGTTGCAGGGGCGGCGGCAGAAGATGAGCCAAGGATGTTGGATGTGGGAGGAGGGCCGAAGGGATTGTTTGTCGCTCCTGTTTTTGGAGACGAAGCAAAGTTGAAGGGTGACGGAGGCGCGGGAGAGCCCAATAAGTTCGTAGTAGTACCAGATTCAGCACGTTTGGCCGTCTCTTCTTTCGGTTTGGCACCGAATGTGAATGCCCCCGAAGTGGTTGAGTTTGCGGGAAACGGAGAAGTTGTCGGTTTCGAACTAAAGTCCAATTGTGGTGTGAATCCACCCCCGCCTGTTGCGGTCGCAGATGATGACAGTTTCTCTCCGAATCCACGGAAAGAAGTTGGCGGAACGGGCATACTTGGGCCGGCGCTGGGTGGTGGCGGCCCTTCGGCAGCGCCCACCGACTTTTCAAAATTTGTCTGAACAGTGCTTCGAAACGATTTGTATCGATCCAGCAAAAAAGAGACATCCTCAAACGGATCCCTGTCGAGGGCCTTTGTGATAGCTGAAAGAATTGAGGTGTTGAGTCCGCGAAGGGACTTGTAATATTCGAGGGTAACGTCTCCATCGGAGTTGGGGACTTCAGGAAGTGTCGGTTGAAGCGTTAGAAGAGCCGCTCTGGGCTCCGACGAAGTGCCCAACATAGCACTAAATGTTTTAGCAGCGCTGGAGGCTGACGCAGAGACGGCTGGATTACCAAACGGATTGGATGTGACTGGGGGAGCAGGGGAGAATGGTGAGGGAGAGGGAGAAGCTGGTGAAGTAAATTGAAAGGGACTGCTGGCGCCAGTTCCAAAGCCTTGAAATTTTGGAGGAGGCTACAAAGCGTTGAATTGTCGCAAAATTGAAGTGAAAATGGACATACCGTCTTTGACTCTGAAGACGGCGAATTGGCAGAAGGAAGGCCAGCTCGTTTAGGAAGCCCTTTGATTCTGCATTGGGTAAAGAATCAGTATTCGCGGCGGTGAAGATAATTGAGAGCATACACTCTTGTGGCCAGTACTGCATCGTCAGCCTTCTTCATCCCGACCTCGCTTTCACCATCCTCCATGTCTTCCTTGACAAAGTTGAGTGAAAAAGCATAGAGGAAGACAAGAATCAACACCGTACATCTCCATCTTTGATAATTTGCTTTTCTGCAGCCCTCTTCATCGTTGCAGGACGCGTTCACGCGTGTTGGTAAACAAAGGAGCGAGCGATCATCACGCAAAGCACATTTTTTCGGGCAATCTGGTCCGGAGTCCGGACACCCGCCAAACGTATCACATATCTCTGCTGAAACCCCAAACGAGCGCACTGAAAAATAAGTTACAAGCAGTCGCGGTTTGGTCTCTTTACAACTCGAGCAGTACATGAAAAAAAAAGTAATCCGCGGAGAGGAAACATAGGGTAAACAACAGTCCAACCGAGAGCATGTCTAAAGTTGCATACTTATCGTAACGATGGTATAAATATATATACGGTCAGTAGAGAAAATAATCAATACCCGAATACTTTCCTAACACTCGGTGCTCTAAATGCGCGAACGACAAATTGGAAGCTGGAATGGAAGGCCCATAGGAGAGAAACTAGCAAAGACGAAGTAAGTAAAAACAACATGAAAATCGGTGAAAGGAACAACTCACTCATCAAGATAGGCAACCAGAACAGAAGAAGCATTCGGTCATCTGCAGGAAGATTAACAGTTAACCAATACATCATGGATCTCGGTGGATATACTGACGTTTCTGCTGCTGAGGTTTGGGTTGATATGCATAAGCTTCCACTTCTTGATCTGTCACTGCTGAAGTGGAATAATCATATCGCCTCCGGGAATCTTGCGTCGAACGCGATCCTGAAGCTGTCGGGAGAGGGAGCGGTAATAGTTCTGATTCAGAAGACGTGCCAGAGGAAGCTCGCCTCACGAGCTGTTGCTGAGGAAGAGGATAATTGGATGACACAGTTGCCGGTGCCTCCTCCGCGGGGGCTCGAGGTGTATACTGAGGCGGCGGAGGCATTTCCGTAGCTTGCTGCCATGTAGGTACGTGTGCTAACCACCTCTCCCACATCGCTCTCCACTCTTGGGCAGCCTTAAACGGACCTGCAAGTTTGCCGGCATTCTCGGTATCGGGGCCACCTGGATCCTGTGATCCTTCGCGATGTTCACCACCCAGCCATCCAGGCAATAATGGTACCGCTACAGGAAATACCATTGGGAATTGCAGCTGATGAAGAGACTCCCATGGAACTGCCGGTACACCAGGAAGCAGAGGAAGCAGAGGGAAGGGTAATTGGGGTGCGCCTGGTAACTGAGCCATCGTCCTTTGGAGCATGTCAATGAACGACAGAGCCTGTTTTTCGTCTGCTGCAGCTTCCTTTTCCATCTTCTCTGTCTTTCCGGCAGAAGATGTGGAAACGGAGACGCTGGTCAAGGAGGTCTTGGGTGTGAGATGGTGACCGTGAAGTTCTTCTCGGGAGGCCCTCCGTGATGCTGCCCAGGATCGGCGTGCACGTTTATCCATCTTCACCCGTCGACTTGGAGCCGGTTCCTCCTCTGCATCCTCTTCTGCATCGCCCCAATCCGCCTCTTCATCGTCCTCGCCGACAGGCTCACTAGATTCTGAGATTTCTTCCAGGATGTCGTCAAAGTTGATCTCCTCTCGTGCTTCTTCTCTGGTGACCTCTGCGGCTGTCTTCCCAATGGCATTGACAATTTCATGATCAGCACCTGCTCTCAGTAGCCGCACAACACAGTCTTTGGATCCAGTGATGGCAGCAAAGTGCAATGCTGTGAACCCATTCCGATCCCGCATGTCTAGGTCGATACCATGCTGAATGAGGAAGTCGACAATGGTTCCATACCCTAGGAACGTAGCAAGGTGTAGTAAAGATTGACCACTGCTTGTCGTATGTGAAAGTGCTTGAGGAGCAGACACCACCTGGGCCGAAGGATGATCTACCGGGGTATCGATGAGTTTCAGAAAGTTATTAATGAGAGACTCAAAGTCTTCGCTCTCGCCCGCGCGAAGGAGCATCAATGAGCGAAGATCACGAGCGGCAGACAGTTGCATATTCATGCCAGTGGCGCCATGCCCATTGCTGGCATTAAGCGTGTCAGAACTACCTTCGCCGGCACCAATGATACGCATTGCAACATTTTTGGCATCCTCGAGTTGGCCAGTCATCTTAAGCCCTACTACTCTTAGCGCCAGTTCCATTCTAATAGATCAAAGTTAGATGTTTGTGAGTTGAATGATGTAAATCACCTACAGGGCTCGATCCGATTCGTCGGCATAGGTAAAGAAGGAAGGAGGCCGATCTTTGGGGAAGCCCTCAAACCACACAGAAACCATGCCAGGAGTAGACCTTGGGGGAAGTATACATACTAGGGTGTTGTCACTCCAGCGTTGAGTCGAGCTGGCGCGCATTTCACCGAAAACACAGTTGAACTGGAGCGTGGGATGGAAGTTTGCGCCCAACACGGTAACTTCAATTCCCCCGTGAGTAGGACCGCAGTTTGGAATAAGTCGGTGGATGGTGGGCATGGGTAAAGTGAGTTCATTCTGCTGGGAGTTGAAAAGGAATGGCAAGGAAGCGGGAGTAGACATCAATGTAGTCGCGCCCGGGGACACACCAGCTTGTGGTGCTAGAGGCTGGGAAGGGGCGAAGAGGGATGCATTTGAAAAGAGTTCATCGAAATTTGTATCATCGGGCAACATAGATATGTCGAGATTAGGGTCAAGGGGTGTTGTCAAAACGTCCGGTGATGACTCTGACTCTTGCGAGACATATTGGAGGGGAGGAATCTGAGTGGCAGGGAGCGGATCGGCGGGAGGCGGAGTAGATGTGGACGACACCGAAGGTTCTGAAGCTGCCGGTGACGGCGCACTTGAGACGACGCTGGTCTCTCTAGACCCTCTGCTTGGTTTTGCAGACGAATCATAAGGTTTAACTCTCTTCTTCCCACTGACTGCCTCAAGCTTCCTCTTTGACGGTGCCTTTTTGGAAATAGTCGCGACCTCATGGATAGGGCTATTGCTCGGTTGGCACCAGTCATAAGGTTGTAAATCCGCATGTTTGGGAGCACTAGTCGTTTTATGATCATCGGTGATCATGATAGGGCTCGAGCTCCCGACGCCAACAGTCCGTCCTGCAGAGTCCATCATGACAAAGTTGAGATTGAAACCGGTCTTTTCACGATGATGTCGACAATAGCATGTTATCCTCAGAGGCAGGACAGCAGAGCCTGTTGAAAAGTCTACAACTTGAGCGCAATTGAATTGAATGATACTGCTGGTATCTTCCAGTGAACCTGTCTTCGCAGTAGGGTCATTAGGGTCATCGGGTGAATCCGAGTCTGGATGCGCAGGTCTGACACGTGCGGCAATTTTCTTTGCCACACGTTTTGCCTCGCGGGACTGACAGCTTGAGCAACTGAGAACACGGTTATGAGGGGGAGTTGCACAAGAGACGGTGGTAGTGATGTAGAGTGTATCCAGAGGGTCAGGGTCTGTTGAAGGTTGTGAGTAGGAAGGTGGCATGCATACCAGCGAGTGATGCCTACCAATTTTCCCTTGCTTGCGCGTGCGTTTCTTGGTCGCAGCACCAGGGGGGAGTTTGAGCCATTTCCAGGAGCCGACGCGGTCATAGGTATGGGGGTCGGAAGAGGAGCTGGGGTCTGCAAGATCGACGGTAATGCGAATTTGAGTCTCTACACGAGATTTTGTGCCGCCTTCTGGTATGCTCGGAAAGATGATGGGTAAACTAGTGAGAAGATTAGAAAGGTACCCAGAGTAAATTTAAAAAAGGGAAGGGCAGACTTGAAACACGAGTCTTTCGGGGGATGTACGACCTTTGAGTTTCGAGAGGAAGAATGATCTGAACTACGAGGGGTGACCGTTGGAGGAGGAGGAACAGGTTTAGTCGCAGCAGGCATTGAGCTGCGAAATGATGGAGTATTCAAATTTGAGGGTTTTTGAGCACTGCACAACAGTTGCAATAAGCCAAACGGATAGAATGAGACCCAGCTGGAGTGCATACTCTTCGTAGGCGTGCTGCTCAATTAGATCATCGAGCTGAAGCATATGTGAATCTTCAGACTTTAGAGAATCGAGAACCCATAAATGATTTGGCCAGGCCGGACTTGAGCTGTCGGTAGCAATGGTGGCTTCGTTGTCTACTGGAATTGGGGAAGGGGTGTGGGGACTTGGGGAGCGGGAGACCGATGATGAGGACATTTGTAGCTGGCCTCCCCAAAGAGTCAAAAAGGAAAGGGGAAATACGTGAGCGTGGGATTTCCCCGAGTGGGATCTGCCGGTGTCCATTTGGGCGACGAGTATGCTCAGAACTGCGATACACAGAACCAGCAGTATCATTCCAAGAATACTAGCTCACAATCCTTATTCTTTTGGACCAGATTTGCCACCAGGCCCACCAAGAATCGCAGTATGTGGCACAGACAAATGGGCTGCAGCAGAGCACATCGTTTCTGCGCTGCTCCAGCAGCCTTTCTCATCCGACGAGTCCATCCTCAATGCCCTTAGAACCCGCTGGAACTCTACAGCCGACCACAAAATAACTATTGCGTGAGTCTCTTGTATCGCCTCAATATTCTCGTCTAAGTTCGCAGCTACGGAGACAAGCCAGAATGGCATGGCTCAACCCTTCGCATTCCCTCTTCGTTCCTTTCCCAGTTTCCCTTTCCCCTCCAGATAGTCGAGTATTCTCCCGGCTCTCACACAGATGCGGTTTTCTGGGAAAATGATGTCCCTATCATCTCCTGCAACCCAGTCACCTCACCCTTACCAGATCTGCCTCTAGAAAACCCAAACACTGTCCTCGTCGTCGCTGGAACTGCACCATCAGATGTGGTCAAACTTCCAAATACACTCTATGTCGATCCACTTCGTGCCATTCAAGGCCTAGCTGCTGCTCCGCAAAACGTACAGCGGTACCAGGACGACTTTGTCGCTTCTAATTTGCCAGCTCTATCCGCACACATCAAACAGTCCCTTCCCTCTTCGTCGTCTCTACAAGATTTCCAGACACAAAGACTGACCTACCAACTCATGCACGCCCTCAATACCCTCCAACGCACCCTCCATTTAACAAAACGTCAAGTTGACGACGCGGTATCTGCGGCCAGCCTGGTACGCGCCGAATTCGAGGAAGCGTACAATCGTATACGCGGTGAGGTACTGGGAGTATACGATCCCAGCTTAAAACCAGAAGGCCAAACCCACGTTTCCAAAGCTCTTGGCGTCTCTGCGCGTCAGATGCATTCGTATATGGATAAATTGACTTGGTGGAAAATGATTTCACATATCGATGAACTGGATATCGTCGTGTCAAGAGTCGTAGATCAGGCCTGGTGCAAGAATCTCGAGCAGCAGGCAAGTAACATTTATGAAATATGTAGCATATTTCCTCAACCTCTTTTACAGTTGATATTCCAAACTGGTCGTCTTAACCCGTTACAATCCCATTTTACGACCGCTACTTTTCAAGCTCTGGATCGCTCCAAAGTGATCGACTCACCAGTCCTCCAAAACACTCTTCTTCAGATATCTTCATCCCCATCTTACGCTCTGACGCCGTCCTCTCTCATATACCCCATCCACAAGCGTAAATTGCAAATATCTCAATACCCAACGATCCAGCTACACGTTGCAGCTCAACGAGCTACAATCGGAATGGGGGTGAGCGTGGCTTCAGGTATAGGCATCGGTTGGGCAGGCTGGTTAGGCTGGTTAACCGGTTCTGGAGTTGATTCAGCAACGTACTTCGGACTCGGAATGCTTACTGCCGCAGTGGGAATTCGCTGGGGTGTTGGTAAATGGGAAAATGCCAAGAAGAATTGGTGGGGTGATTGGAAACGCATTGGGGACAGCTTGGAACGCGATTTATCCGTACGTACTAAACGACCGATACGTTACTGAAATTGACACTATGATTTGTAGGCTGCGCTTGATCAAGTACTTTGGAACCAGGTCGGTAACTTGCCTGTCAAAGCATTCGAGGGCGTAATCGAGCTAGCAGCAAAAAAGAAGAAGGAGATTACGGAACTGGAGGAGGAAATAAATGGGATAAGGACTGATTTAGTAAAGACAAAATCGGATACTGAATGTTCACATAATAAATAGTTGACATTAGATCCCAGAACCTCCAGTAACCTCTAGAGTGTGCCCGTTAACGTAGGAAGCGAGAGGCGAAGCAAGGCTATAAACATTGTCTAGCTCTATTCAAATGGTGTATGGGGGCAAACTTACAACAGCATCGCGTTTGCGGCCTCGTCTGGACTTCCCCCTCTTCTCAGAGGAATTTGCGGGTATGCTTGACCACTTGACGCAGTCGGGTCTATCGGTGGCTTCGCTCCAGGGATTCCCAACGCTACCTTTTTCCCATCAATCTCGAGCGTGACGCCAGCCTCTTTCGCGGCCGTTAGACGCGTATGAATTAAGCCAAATGCTATCGTGTTCGCCCTTGTCCCGAAAGGACCCCATTCCTTCGCTATTGTCTTGGTGAGACCAACAACAGCTGCTTTGGCAGCCGCATAGTTGGCCTGGCCTACATTGCCATGTAGACCAGATGTGGAAGAGATGTTGATGATGGAACGATTTTCACGTTGTTCTGGCTGTTTTTTTTAAGTGCATCGCATACAGAACAGCGAGATGGAATGGAGAACCTTGACACGGAAGTAGGGAGCAGCTTGACGAATGAGTCTGAAGGGAGCTCTGACGTGAATCTTCATAATGATGTCCCAGGTATCGTCCGGTCTAATAGGTTATTCTCTATTAGCCATGTTTCTCCCATATTCGCAACGCTTTTCTCCTCACAATACATGAAGCATTCGATCATAAGTAAATCCAGCTGCGAAGAGAGTATAAATGGTGATCTAATAGACCAAAACAAGAGAGATACGAACCGTTATTAACGATATGGTTTATTTTTCCAAAGGCCTTTATGGCAGCGTCGACAATCTTCTTGGGGAAATCGTCTGCGCCGACATCGCCAGCCACAGAAATGGCGTCTCCCCCTGTGGCTTTGATCTCCTGTTCGACGACGTCTAGTTTCGCAGGGTCGATACTGAGGACGGTAATAAGGTCGTTATCCAAGTGTATAGTTGAGAGCAATACAAACTCGCTGAGTACGATTTTAGCCCCCTCGCGTGCGAAGAGCAGGGCAGCACTGCGGCCGATACCCTGAAAGGGGATTAGTGTCCAATTGATGTACGGCTTGACTTGGCGAACCTGTCCAGCACCAGTGATAATTGCGACCTCACCGGCGAGCAAGCCCCTGCCATAGGAGTTGGAGAGATGAGCCGAGAGCTGGGAGAGACGTTGAGACATGGTGGTTGAAGAGAGAGTTGGGAAGAGGCATGCTGAGTAGTGGGAGAGAGGAATGGGTAAAGAATAGCCGGAATCACGGGACAGGCGGACAAGTGAGCAAGTGGGCTGTCAGTGTCACGACCTGACCATCAACGTTCGATGTCTCTCGATTCCCGCGTCGTCCGCTTCGACAACGAATGCGTGCTCATCCCTCAGCTCAGGAAAAGGCCGATGATTGTCACCAGGACGTATTCGCTACCTCTCTGGAAACGCTCAGCCTCTGATGTGTCCGACGATCCGTCCAGTCCAGTCCTTAGACTTCCGTTTCCAAAGTACGTACTGTACAGTTCTGCCCTGCTTTCATCTCACTCTTTCCAGCTTCAAAGCCACCAAACCCCTCACGTCTCCTCGCAGTGAGCAACCCCCCAGTCCTTGTCTCGTCCACAGGACCCCTTCTTCTCCCCGCAGACTCGACCGTCGACCGTCTTTGCCAACCTCCCCGGTTCTCGATATCACCGGCAAACAGCTTCCAACTGTACCCCTTCGCTCCTGCTGTCCAGACTGCGTTTCAATCACAGAAGAAAGCCTCAAGGAAGGCGAAGCTTGGGTCGAGAAATTCACCAAGGGCGCGAGGCGAAGAAGAAATTCTAGTGTTGATTCCCAGACGGACTGCGACTCCGTCATCGTCAGACTGGCGTCCATCAAGGTGGACGAAGTAGATACAAAGCGTCACAGCGGAGAAATTGCTGCTCCGAGACTATCCCCGCGTTCTTCCCCCGTCATCCTTTCCTCTCCGAATACGGCGACCATCATCGAGGAAGAGGAAGACCAGCTTTTCCCGCTCCCTTCTCCACGTCGGACCCCTAATGCCTCCCCTGCCAACAGCGCTACCCCATCTCCTCTCCCCAGTCCGAGCGCCTCTACCTCTCATCTCTCCTCCGCTCAGTCGCCGGACATTCCGGACGAAGGCATACTCGCTCAAAGTCTCACTCGAAAGGGCCGATACGGCCAGAGACTGCTCGCCCCAGATGAACCCACATTGTCCATCTCTCCACAGCCAGCCGTGGAAACCCAAACAATTCCACTGGCTTCGGAGACCCCAAGTACCCTTATTGAATCTCCTCCTTCGTCTCCCAGAAAATCCCATTCAATCTCTCCCGAACGCAGACGAAGCTCTGGAACCAAAGAACGTAGACCTTCGTTCGGAGCGTCCGTCTTGCGCGCTACTGGTGATATGCTTAAGGGAATCAGCGGTGTCAGTCCAGGCCCTGGACTGGGTACATGAATCTTCCCCATCCTTAGTCAATCATTGAGCTTTCGCTTTCTTGTACTTTTACTCTCGCTGTACAACTATAATCGTCTCGAATTCCCTATTTATATCCCTCCTATAGTGCTACCTAATACGTTTTCCCGGGAGCAGTTAACAATATTATACCTTCACATTCAATCTTCAAAAAGAGGATGAAACGTCTGTGGCAAATATTTATCAGCGCGTTACTTGCTTTAATAAATAAGAAATACGTACCCGAATCAAATCATCATCCAATGTTGCTCCAGGGTGCTGCGTTGCACCCAATACCGGTTCGTCTGCCGCCAAAGAGTCGTTGCCTCGAGCTGATAATTCGTCTTCTTCTTCTTCCATGCCCTCCATCATCTCATCAAATTCATCCACCGTCATATGTTCGATGCCTAGACCAGACTCTTTCAGTTCTTCTTCATCCAGAATTGAAAGTTGGGAAGAGCCCGGGAGGAAAAGCGGCTGTTGAGGGGCTAGCGCGGTCTCTAAATCTGGCTGCTCTGGTGTGGGCGGTAAGGAAGAAGTCGAATCCACCGCCAGACCGGAGGATATCGGAGTTGCATGGCGTTGAGAGGCCCGAATGCCTGGTGTAGCTGGAGGTGGCATCGACTGTCTTGACGAGAGAGCGCTCCTAGCAGGACTATTGGTATCGCGAGTAACGTCGGCCCGGTCTGTCGTAGGTTGTACCGCCTTCGTCGGTTTCTTGAACCGAGATTCTCCCGCTGGCGTATCCTCTCTCAAACGTTTTTTTAATGGACCAGAAGATGCCAGCCGACCGTTCCGCTGTTGTGTGCGAACATACATACCTGGAGGTTGACTTGTAGAGATGACAAACAAAGTTTCAAAACTCTCCCCCTCGACGTCGATGAATAAGGGCTCGGCTGGATCAGTAAAGCGAATGTCAAGACCCAAACCGGAGAGTTCCGCGAATGCAATTGTGGCCTATCGTAGAGGCATCTCAGTATCTGAAGAACGGGTAGACAGAAAAAAGTTTGTTTGCCGGACATTGAATTCACGCAAATGAAAGGTTATAGTCGTTGGCGTTTCGTAAAGATTATACACATCAAACTCTTCCGCGCTGATCGAGAGTTCTGTGGCCAACTGTGCGGTGCCTGTAGATATATGTAGCGGATACCAAATAAGAAGTCTGAATGGCTGGTACTCGCTCTTAGAATCAATCGAACTCCCCAAACTCCTCACTTCCACATTTGTCTCGCTAAAAGTCCAAACCAATTGCGGGTCAGATTTGACACCCTTTGGTAAGGAGAACTGTTCAATCATTTCCCGGATCGCTCTAGGCCCAATAGTTAGGAGCGACTCGTGAGAAGGGTCGGGTATCCCTGGGGCCATAAGAGTCGTTGAGCCAAGGAGTAGGAGCTTGTGGGTCTTGATTACACCTGAATGGACGATTCAATCTCGAAAAAGATCAAGACCGTAGCATAAAACAAAGCACCATGTTTACAGTGCAATCGAACAATCAGCTTGCTCTCCAGCCCGTCACGTTTTTCATCGTCAGCATCGGCATTGTGGGTGGAATCTGCCTCTACAGTGGAGATCTCGCATCTCTCCAGTGTTGATTCTATGGTCTTGTGTTTGAGGATCGAGAGTAGCGACTGAACAAAGGGATGAACGGCAAGGTTATACTACAAAAAGCCGCGACAACCTTGGCCATGAGTTGACCCACGAAAGTGTCGTGTATTCCTTTTGCAGGATCACCGACCCGATATCTCGAAAAGAAGTCGCTATTAAACTTGAAACGACAGTAGGCTGATTTGGATGAATTTGTACAAAAGAGAGACAAGGTTTCGGCCGTAGCGTAGATGGAAAGCTCTTCGCCGTATCGAGACAGGCAGGATAGGGCTCGGGTGAAGGCTGAAGAAGGATGTGACTGGCCATTCTTGTCCGTGGATGAAGGATCACATACGTTTGAGAGAATGAGCGTCAAAGGAAGCTTGCATTAAGGTTGGCCGTGGTGGGAGTTCAGGAACGAGACGCGACGCGGCCCGCGTGACCATCGAATGCACTATTGAGCAGCCGTATTTCCCGCAGTATGGTCTGCTTTTATTTTTTAAGTAGCCCCCCCCGCGCCCCTTAGATCGTGCTCACCAAATACTCCCCAGATGCTCCTTGACCACCCCGCACCTCCCATTCCCTGTCCTTTCATTTCGTCCCTGCCGGTAGAGATCCTTTCAGATATCTTCATCGTCGGCCAATCCATTGACGGTGTCGACCGCGACAACGAATGCGACTCAGATTGCGTAGAATTTGAGCAATCTCCCGCTCCGCCGTTCGAGGTCAGATTGACTCAGGTCTGTTCTCAATGGCGTCTTGTCGCTATTAACACTGGCCAGCTATGGAGTCGCATCTCTGTTGGTCCCGGGTATTCGCCCGCCGCCGTCAGAGTCTACCTTGAGCGTTCTCGCGAGTGTCTCCTCGATGTCTGCCTTCAAAGTTGCCCCAGTGCATCCACTACGAATCAAGTCCTAGATGCTGTATTCCAACAGTCTGTTCGCTGGCGTGCATGCACTCTCGAAGGCGACATGGACAGTTTAATCATGTCCAAGATTGTCGCTCTCCCTGTTCCCACTTTAAGGGTCTTTCGCTGCACTGTCCAGCCTCCCATGCGGACGCGAAGACTCGACGAGGTATGGGAGAATCGTCTTGTCTTCGAGTCCGGCAAGGGTTGTCCAGCGCTCAAGGCGGTCATTCTGCACAGTTTTGCTGTGCACTTTGCTCTCCCACCTCTAACCAATGTTACCAAACTCCAGTTGGACTACCTTGGCCGTCTTCCGCTCAAATATGATAGATTTAGAGAGCTTTTAACCAATTGTCGGTCTTTAGTTCATCTCTCAATCCGTGGAGAGATTACAGACTCTTCCCTCCCTTGGCCCAGCAAGGTTGATAATAGCTCGGCGGTAGTTGTCCCAAGACTCTCTACGCTACGCATCTCGAGTTTATCTTCGAATGTGTATAGCGGGATACTCCTGTCTATCGACGCACCTCTGTTGCGCTCTTTGATACTAGAAGGAGCCCAGGAGATGGACCTGGACCGATTTTTGAGACTTGGAACACCTTGCAGATTCACTCGTCTGCGTTCACTTGCATTATATAGATCTTCGCTAACGCCCTCAAAGCTCAGCGAGGTGTACACATTATTCCCTTTATTGGACGAGATAATTGCAGAAGGGTTCATGTTCGATCCTACCGAGGTCATTACAAGAGTCACTGAAACGATTACCGACTTAGGCCTAGATCCTTTGCCATTTTTGAAGCATAAGCATCCATCCACCACTCTGGGTGTCATGTTGAATCAAGGTCAACGAGTCTATTTGGAGCAGACTTTGGAACAAGATTTGCTGGATGAACAACTTGATGTGGATTACGATAGTGGATGGACGTTTCACAAGTTTTTCGGCTGGCTCTTGACGTTCATTACAGTGGAAGCGCTAGTGCGGGCAAAGGAAGCGGCCAAATAATTGCCGAACGTTTTAGCTTCACCACTTCCATATAGACCCTCGCCGCTCGTGGCAGTTATCAAATTGACTTTGAATGCAGGGGAAATGAGACATGTACTGACTATGTTACAACATGAATTGTTCTTTCATTACTTTTTATGAAGTCCTTGTGTAAGTTGAATCTGCCAAAAAGGATGACAATCGGTGTAGAAGGTATATATCGAGACTGACCTCTGAAGAATCTATAGTCCTCAATTCACCGGGAACACTAACGCCCCCGGTAACAGTATTAATACCGATCTCCAAAGCGCGGGTGATGGAACTTTTGGTCGCGATCCAGTACCTAATCTCATCAGGAATGACTTCAATGATGGAGACACGAGGATCGTTCTCGTCGCCCTTGTGTACACCGTCTTTGAGGTCGCCAAACCAAGAGGAGAGACTGATGAGAACAAGATCAGAGAGTGGCAAACTTGGAGGACGACAATTGAGACTTGCCTCGAATGCCAATGTTTCTTGATGAGCTCCTTGTCCTGGGTTATCTTGGCAATGCCGGCATACCTTGTGGCGTGAAGGTTTGCTAAGAAATTCATACAGGACGAGGTGGAGGGAAGAACGTACGAGGCCCAGCTGGTGGTCTTCGGATCGGAGAAGCTGACATTGACGTGTGCGTCATTCTCAATCTCGTCAAATTTGTGAGAAGCCTTGTTTGCGAAGAAGAGGAGGCTGGTCTGTGAGTCGCTGGAGGCTGGCGAAAGGTTATAGAGATGGAAGGGACGTATTATGTAGTACGTACGAGCAACTGGTATCATAGCCCTGGAGTGCAAATGGCCACTCGGCGAGCGAGTTGTGAGCATTCCGGCTTGAACAGCCTTTACGATTTCATGAAGATCTGGCATTAACCTGAGTGTGGCTACACTGAAGGGCTTGTGAGGAAGGATCTCAGTGTACCTTTAATCTTTTCCTGAGCGGAAATATTGGTGTTTTCGGCTTTTGCAGTGTATGGGTCGAGTGTGTGAGCTGCAGAGGTCATGGTTGGGCGGCAGTGGTTTCGAATTCGTTTGAGCTTTTATACGTGCATGAGCGGGAAATGATGTAACTGGAGCCGCATCAAGTGACATCATTCACCTCGATATTATCTTATCTTATCATTAAACATGGATCATTTGATCTCACGATCATGTGTTATCTGCTCCCAACTTGGCAACTACGCGACCCAAGTTGATTCCGAACCACAACTACCTCTACCATGCCTTCCACTGCATCAGGTTCAGCCGTCTGGCGTTTTAAACAGGTTTATGTCGAAATTCCACCATCTCCATTTCACACCACCTCCTCGCGTAGGCCCATTACCAGCGCCAATCACAAGGAGAACACGCCTTTACGCTCTTCTGTCACCAACCGCCCAGACCCACAGACAAACAAACGCAAGAATTCATCGCCTGCCCCTCAGAAACAAACTTCAAAGAAGCCCAGAATCGACAATTCATCCACTGAAACGGTCCAGGGATTCTCTGCTCATGATAACGCCCTGATTAACTGTCATCAGTGTAAAGCTAAACATGATCCATCAGGTATGTTCTCCTTTTCTTTCCATCTTTTCATCGCTTTATAGTAGCCGCAGCTATTCTACAATGTACCTTCACCGTGTACAAAAACGCCTCGAAGCCTGCGAACACACGCCGTTGCTCAGCAAAGTATTGCCGAAACTGTCTCAAGAAATACAGCGAAGATCTTGACCGAATCGTTGCTACTACTAGTGGTCGCAAGGCGAATGGACACGCCGACGCTTCTTATGTTTTCAAGTGAGCTTCACTTGGATACTCCTTTACTCAAATCTAATCCGGGCATTGCGGTCAATGTTCAAGATGTCCAAGGTGTCGAGGACTATGCAGTTGCTGGGTCTGTAAGAGCAAAGCTACTAAAATTGCAAATTCTGCGTGGGTTCTGATTCATATTATCACCGAACCTATGCTCCGATTTTTAACACAGTCAACAGTCAACCCGCCAATGCGAAGCAACTCAACTTGGCTCATGGCTCAGCAGCGTGTATTCAAAAGCCGGCAGCTTTGCCCGACGTCACTTGGTCTAGCGTTCCTGCTCAATTGTCGCTCAAAGATTATGAAGATAGAATACTCATTCGGGAATTCGTCGTGCGTTTTTCCAATCTCAGAGGGATGTCCATTTCCAAGGCTCAGCTGGAAGAGTTGGATTTTGTTGGCGGTACTCATGAGCCCGATGGCGACACGCAGGGCGTCTATGTTGAATGGGTTAGCGAAGTCTGCGTTAAATCGCTTGTACTTTCGTTGATAGGGGTATTAGCAGCAGAGGAAGATAGTAGCGCTACCTTGGTAAAATTCGCATCCTTCATGCGGTGTATTTTGACGTCTGATTGAAAATCATAAATAGGTTATACAGAATGCGATGAAAGACATTCGCCATGCTGGAGCAAATCTCACCAGAATGTGGGCTGTTCTGTCTTCATTGCGTGAGATTCTGGGTCGCCCTGAGAAAAAATTGCAATCTGAGCGCCCAAACGAAGAGGGAAGCGACGGCGAGTCTTCGGAAGATCGTATAATAATCGAGTATCCCGACCCTTCTCCGCCTCCAGCCGCTCATAATGTTCGCGGCACTCGGTCTACTGCCTCCACCGATATACTCATAGTCCACACCGCTCAGCTGATTCCTGTCATTTTGGGGCTGACGCAGACAGTGTTGGAATCTCATGCGATCCGAGTTGAGCTGGAAGAAGGCGCAAAGGAGGGCAGAGAACGATTCCGGGAATCCAGGGAACGCATCAAGCTCGACAATGAGTCGTGGGATGCCCTAAGGAAAGACCTGGAGGGAGCCAAAGAACCTGATGTCAGTACCGTACTTCATTTCAGATGAACAACTCAAAGTTGTAACACTCGGCTGATTTCTGCGCATTACTCTAGTTAATCAAGATCAAAACCGAACGTCAAGCTCACAAGTCCAGGATTCTGGCACTCGAAAATGCCGCTAAGGTTGTTGCTCCTGCGTTTGCTCATCGGTTCTCGAACCTTGGGACTGATTCCGATGGGCGTACATATTGGGCTTTGAGTCCCGGTGTTCATGATCGAGAATACGCTCTCGATTGTATCGCTCCCCGCTCCACAAACGCTTCAAGGTCTATGAAATCCCGAAACCGTCGCCGTTCCCAGATGCTAGACGAGGATAGAAAGGTTCTCAAAGATTGGACGAAGTTCCTCGCCGTACATGGCAAAGAACCGCCCTCAGGAAAGGTCGCGGATCAGCCTAGAGATGTAGTCACCGACCAACCGCAATGGTGGGGTTTCTGGGACCCGTCGGAAATCCGCAGATTGGCAGAGTGGCTCAGCATAACGCACGGGGTATCGAACTCTAAACCCTCTTCTGGCTCTTCCATCAAGACTTTGGTCAAAAATATCAACGAGTATGCTACAACATTAGAATGGATAGCTAAGGGAGAAGATGATGAAGAATGACTGTGTATACGTATGAAATTATGCTTTATAAATTGGTCAGGCTATTCCAAATTAAGATGTACTTACTGACTGTCAGTGACCATACAAGCAACAAGATACTTTTTGCTAATTGCGGTACTTATACTGAAGGTTACCGACGGACCTAAACAATATTCTGTGCCGTAACCCAGTACCTTGACCTTAACCTCTGGTGAGCTGCCAGTACAAGTTCTCGCTATTTCCAGCAATATAGTCAAGGGAAACCGATTGCTTTACAACAAGGTCAAGGCGAATTGCGAGACGCGTTGCAAGGACGTGCTTGCACTTGGGAAAAGCACAGTCAAAAGAAGAGATAAGAACGCAAAAAAAAATTAATCGGGTCTCACTATCAAGCTCTGTCCGATTTCAAGAACTGTCAAGTTGAATGCCGGGCAAGTACAGTAACTTGTTATCAGAGTCTTGGCTAGACCGATTGACACAATATGAGTGGCGTTTGAGCCAAGTACTTCATACTCGGTGAAGCCCCATGGCGTCAAGTTTTCTGTAACTGTCCAAAGATAAAAGAGAAGAAAATTGTACAGTATGAGTTTTGCTAACCTTTTCGTTGATCGACGAGGTCTAAAGCTGCCAAGATGAGCGTTTCCGGGAAGATATCTTGGAGTTTGTACAAAGAGTCTTCGGTTAAAGCTTGGAACGATTCAGATGTGAGATAAGATCAGTGGAACCATAAAATACATTGTGAGGAGGAACGGATGTCTAGAGATTCGATAATGGCATCGGCCAGGCGGAGGCGTCCAATGACTGGAGTCATCACGCAGTTCAACCCGTGGGCCGTTGCGGAGGAGCAAGTCTCGATCACGTGGTTCTGCTTGTCAGGCATCATGTCAGTGAGTCAATCCCTTAGATTAGATTAGTGAAATGGTGCAAAAACAACTTGTCGTCCAGAACATCATTGGTTAGCTCATATCCATGTCTATAATTTCAAGTTCCTCATGATCCACCTTCGCTTGACCAATGTAATCAACATTTCCACTACACTGTCTACACACCATTCACGGATTCGTACATGCCACGCGCATAGCGCGATGGCCCACTCTCCCACGTAGTACAATAGCATCTATGTATTCGACTTTTCCTGAGCGCGAGGACCCACTTCCCTGTTCAATATTACAGCAACTTTGAGCTTTAAGCATCCATTCGGTCGATTATAAGGTTAGTGACTATGTACATAAGTAGTGGGTCAATATAACCAATGGCCTGTTTAAGTATGAAGTACTATAACGAGAGCCATCGTCTGTACAGCATATCAGCCAGGGGTGTTGCACCCGTCAAAACATAGATCAGCGAAAGATTATAAGCCGATTCTTTTGCAAAAGAGGAAATCTTCGAGGCAAATGGAAGATGAGAGGGAAATGGAGAGAAAAAGACCAATAGACGTACACGGGGCGAAATTTTATTTTCCTTCTCTCGATCACCGACGAGCTTTAGGACGCGTTCATAGTGGATTACAGCATGAGAGTGAAGACCTGGAGCAGCATAAGATAGACGCATGAGGACAGGGGCAAGTACTGGAATACCTAACTGCTGGAACATTCGGCCAAAATTATATTCAACTTCGCATACACGAGCAGGATCGGCTGCACGTAGTGAGCGGTATTTTGATAAAAATGCCATTCCCTGAAACTGGTCAGCAAGTAAAAGAGTGAAAAAAAATGCAGTATACCTGCGCTATCAAGTGGTGACGATTGTCTGACTGTCTCTGCATGGCACGTCCCACCGAAGCTATGGCGAGTGAAAGTGATACCATAGGATCTTCTGGACAGTAGTCATATGCATGCAAGAGGTAGACTGGGCGAACATATATCAAATAACATTGAGCCAGTGCGGAAAGCCAGACGTACAAATCGCACTCTGGTAGCTCTTCGCAGCTACACACATCTGCCCGTAGATAGCGACCGTGAGCGGGTTGTGCCTCGTTGGCAACGCAGGTCTGTCATTTGAAGAGGTATGGTCATTCTCCATCCCCGCATCCCCGCCTCCGTCTGAATCTTCTTCGCCCAAGTCATCGGCTAAATCTTTTTCGCTATTTGTTCTCTTACCCGAGCCGGAGGAAAGTGTAGCGGCATTGATAGGCGCCCAACGTTTGAGCGCGCTATTCCATTTGAGCAGGTTCGGATTCTTCATGGCTACGTCATTCAGCTTCATCTCGCGGAAGAGAAATTTTTGCAAAGTGGAGGTGATGAACGAGTCAGTAGGGCGTAGACCAGACGAAAGCGAAGCCATGAGAAGACGATAAACTTCGTTATTGAATTGATTGGAGGATATGAGCTTGCGACATTGCTCGACGACTACGGCGTAGTGCTGAGTATGTATAGCGCAGGCTATGAACAACCTGACGTCAATGAAATCTCAGTCTCTGAAGGGGCTGTCGTACCAACGAGGGCTAATCTAATCGAAAATTGATATTCGGGTGTCATGTATGCATTGGACATGAGGATATGACGGAGAATCTCATCAGCTAGCTCATACTGATTACGCCGGGTGAGGATAAAGCAAAACTGAGGAAACGTCACGCTCATTTCACAACCAGAGTGCCTATCAATTGCCTACCTGCATGATCAGAAGTAGCCAGTCCTTGAACGACATGCCTCGGAATATTTCAACCCCATCCATTTTAGATTTACGATTCACTCGTTCATTTTCTGCGTATATCAGTTCAGTCAATCGGTACCTCAAGTAAATGCCTGAACACGTACGAAGATCAAGCTGCAATCTGGAAACCATTCGATCTTCGTCCGCTTCGAGGTCGGACGTATCTTTGGCTTTTTTTGCAGCTCTTCTTTTTGGAAACATCCCTCGGAATGGGTTGTTCTGTGGAGTCAAGATATACTAAGCAGAATATCAGGATTGAGCTTGGGCTTGCACTAACTCTCGCAGCAGTAAACAAGTTTCTTGTCTCCCGGAATGTATCCACCAGTTTCTCCGCCTCAAGCATCCATTCTTTCTCAAGTGGCCCTTCGGGTGCTTCTCCATCCCATTGCTCCATGATATCTTTAGCGGCCTCAAAGCCGAAATGAAGGTCTCTGAAGCTTTCTTCCCTCTCGTTCATCATCGTGTCCCAAATTTCTGTCACTCTTGCATAGCTCCGCGTCACTTCTTTTTCCTTCTCAGCCTCTAACTCCTTGAGCTGGGCTTGAGTGAGTCGATTCTGGGCCGGGACATTTGACCGCGAGGACGCCTTATGGGTCTTTGATTCAGAAAAAAGCGAGGAGGCATTCCCAGAAGAAGAGGCAATGACATTGGTTTGAGATGCTTCTTTGTTACGACGTTTTCGAGAATCGATCACTGAAAGATGTTAAATTTTCAGCTTCTTGGCTTATGAGGAGGAAGTGACTATACCTTGATAAACCAAGTCTAGGGCCTTGCGTGGTTCATTCATTATCTCGTAGATCTCAGCGAGCTTCATCTTCGCTTCGTTATTTGTCGGGTCAGCGCGGCGTACTTAAAACCATCAGCGTTGAAGTAGACGCCGAGGAAAAAGCCAGGCACACCCAGCTCATATATTTCTGCAGCATCCTTGCATTCGTCAAGCATCCGAAGACACGATGCGGTTTGGAGAAGGACGTATATATTGGTTGTCTATCCAAGATGATCAATAAACAATGAGTCGACGATTGAGTCCGACGTACGCTGGACTCGGTCCCTAACGTCTCATACACGGGCCTTGCTTCTGCCCACATACCCCGCTCGTAGTAGGCATCCGCAATTTCTGTGAACAGAGGGGCATAGTCTAGGACGTCCTCCTGCAAGACTACATTTGCATGAATCTAATACAAGGGAGGCTGTGAGAGATGTACGCGGCCATTTATGAAACTGAGCTAACCATCCCTTCACTCGCATCACCCATCTTAATCCTAGCGACCGCCAGTCGATGGCGAGCATTGACGTCTAGAGTAAAATAGCCGGGCTGCATCTCTACCGTCCCTACTCGGGAGTTACTGGGCCCCGGAATGGAGGTACTGATTGCCGAATATGAAACTGAATGAGAATTTGGAAAAGCTGAGGAATCATGAATCGTGTTTCCCGCCAACAATGCCGCCCGACTAAATCCTTCAGGGTCGAACTCTCTGTCGTCTTCCAGTAGATCCCAATATTTCTGATCTCGCCTGCCTTGCAGCCATCTGCTCCCTGACTTGATTACGCGAACAGCTTTGTCGTATTCTCCGAGTGTGTTGTACAAGTCCGCAAGGACTAGCAGGTTGAGCATATCAAACCCACCTCCAGGAACTGGTGCACCAGTAGATTCAGTACCAGGAGGCCCGGAAATAGGTCCCGCACCGGTTGGATACCGTTGTTGGAATACATCAAAAGCATTTTGGAACAAGGTCGAACATGTGGTAAAATCGCCCATTTCGACAAGAATAGGGCGAAGTTCAGACAGTACGGTGAGATCGTGAGGAAAACGTTTGAGAATAGAGAGGAAAGCTTGACGTGCCTTGCGAGAAATTAGTGGTGGCAAAGCTAGTGAAGGAGTTACTCACAATCCGGAGGTCACCAATTTTCCTTGCCAACGCTGCACGATCCCATAGCGCATCAACATTAGATGGGTCTAGACTATAAACCTTTCGATAACAATACAAGGCTTGCTGGTGAAAACCGAGCTCCCTATTCCGCGATAAGTGAATGAAAACAACAAATGATCAAAACACACCTTGATTCCCGAGCAAGTCGATCCCATTCCTCTGCATCATGCCTCAAGTGGGCCGTCATGATTCGAAGCTGGAGTGCGCGATCTTTTTGCCCCATATCTTCGTAGCATTGGGCTAGTACAGTCCAGGCTGAAGCTGCTCGCGGTTCTATCCGAATCACTTCTTGCATGATCTTGATAGCTTCAGGAAGATTATTGTCCACGAATGCTTGGTTTCCATCTCCGATAAGGGAGCGTACTTGCTGCGATAATGTGGGTCCAGAGGCGCGCGACTTCTGTGAGACAGAGATGAAAAGAGGGGTAGCCTTGACGCGAACGAATTGCATACTGCTTTTCGGCGCTTTCCGATTCCCGAAGCCGCGCGTAAATCATCTTTGAAGGCCGCCTCCTCGTCATGAATACTTATGTCCCAGTCCTTCGCCAGGGAGGGGTCGTTTCGTTGACGAATATCCTGGACAAGACGACTTGCAAAAAATGAACGACTCTAGAACTTGCAGTGAAATTACAGCTCACTCAAAGTCCCCTTCAATCTCAGTCTCGGCTATCACCACGTTTTCAGCTTCAGAATGTCCGCCCAGATCATTAGGATCTTCGTCTTCGCTCTCCGGATCGTCGGATGGAGCGGAGCTGTCCTCTGTCCAAAGAATGGGGTAAAAAAAAATAATCCAAGTTGAAAGTACAAAGAACGTTACCATCCAGCGCGTCGTCTGAATAGGTGTCTGGGTCGTCCTCGTCGTGCATGACTGAGGGTCCGGGCCGGACTGTTAAGAATTTTTTATTTTCTTTCTTATTCCACTCCGAAAAAAAAATGTCAAAGTACCTCATAATGTTCGCCCAAGCTCACGCAGAATTCCGCATACCTGAACTGGAATCAGTGGCACAATTATACAACTTCAAAGTCAATCTTTCAGATAATATGGACGACCGTGATACCAGCCGTCCGTTCATGGTCGTCGAGCTTGAATCTGATCACCATGCGCGGCTCCTGGCTCGAAGATGCATTCTAATCAAGTAGGTTCGTGCGCCCTCGACAGTCATCAGCGTTCTTTAATCGAGTAAATCTAGGTCAATATATGGATTTTATGGTAAAGGCGCAAACTATGAAGAGTTACATTCCTGCAATCAGGCCAATAGGCGTTTATGGGAGCGCTACATACCTGAGACATCTTTCAAGTTCATCGTCTCTGCGTTCAACCATAAAATTCCCCTGCGTCGCCAAAGAGACATCGTAGAGGGCTTCGCATATATGGGCTTTATGGGCAAGATCGATATGAAGAACCCTGAATTGACATTAAGCTGTTTTGAAGAATGTTTGTGAGGAAAAACGATGACCTTTCAACCTCTACTAATGACCTGGCGTAGATGAGGGTCGAAGCGGTATATCAAGAGAGCGACACGAAGGCGATGGCGATTTTCGTCAAGTATACTTTGGTAAACTGGTTGGTTCATTATCTTGAGCATCAGCGCAGGACACTTCTGACGTTGGCTGAAGATTGAACTGGGGTCTGCTCGTCCTTTAGTTCAAATGTTCGATGTGAAAAAGCGATTGTTTTTTGGGAATACGAGCATGGAAGCAGAGATATCATTGCTAATGGCTAATCAAACGCTGGTGGGCTTTGTAACATTTTGGTGTCTCGCTGATTATGAATAGCCCTCAGGCTTCTCCTGGTAAACTGATATACGACCCTTTTTTGGGCACGGGAAGTCTGGCCTATGTAAGTGTATAGCCTATTAATGGACTCCAACGCTCATCATTGTGCAGCCGGTAGCATACTTCGGTGCACAGGTTATAGGGTCGGATATTGACGGTCGGCAGATGAGAGGAAAAGGTTCATGTGATTCAACGACGCCTTTGAAGTCACTAACAAGTAGGCTCTAGAGACTACACCGGGTGTTTTTCGCGCCGCTTCGCAGTATGGGGTCATTCAACGGATTCTTGATATCTGTACCTTCGATGTCACGAACAACCCATGGCGTTGCGGTGAATTATTCGATGCGATTGTGACTGATCCGCCCTGTAACTTTGTTCATTCATTCTATCAAGTATGCTCCCTTCTGATGCCATTCCAAGATGGGGTAAGAGCAGGGGCCAAGCGACTTGGGAGGAAGAAAGAGCTTGAGGCCGACAGATTAGCACTATATCGCGAACATCGAGTGAATTCCAAACCGTATGACTGTGGTTGTCTTTCCTGTTTAGTAAACTGACCAAAGTACAGGGATGATACACCATACATCCCTCCTACAAAGCCCTATGAGTTGTCTAATCTTGCAACAGACCTAGTCTTACTCGCTCGATATCTTCTAAAACCGGGCGGACGGCTTGTCTTCTTTTTACCAACCGTAACAGATCAATACGAGGAGGTCGACATTCAAACTATGCTTTGTGATGGCATGGAAGTCATTGCAAACTCGCTTCAGGATTTCGGCTCTTGGGGTCGAAGGGTAAGTCTGAATCTGTGAAAGAATACATCTACTGATAGAAGCTCTCAAAGTTAATTACGATTCGTAAGGTAACCTCGCGACCACATCTGCCTCCGGTTTTCGGTGATAGGGAAGACACGCCACAGAATCAAGCACAACACGTCCCTGCGCATCGCCATTTTCGAGAAAAATATTTTCAAGGATTCAGAACGAGCATTGATTCCCAATCATAACTGAGTACACCTACATGTAGCGTTAAAGATTCAAAAAGAATAGATCCGGCATCATGCGGAAGATACCCTAACTGCCTCTCGAGCTTCGATTGCCTTCTCCTCATCTATGGTCTTTCTGACTTGCTCGCCTTCGATCGTCCATACAAGCACGACTGAAACAATCACAAAGACCCCATTGAAGATAAGCCCTCTTCGCATATTTAAGGGAGGGCTGGCATCTTTGCCAGCCCTCAAGGCGTCCTCTACGAGGACAAACATGACATTAAGAAGGTTCCCCCTGGTACGGATGCTTTAAACCAATACGAGACGAAGAGATGAAACATATAGTTACATGAACCACAATATGGCAGAGCTTCCTTCCGCGTTCCTCGTTAAATCAGATGCCAACTCGAGTCCCACCGGCAGCATTGTTACCGATGTTACACCCAAGATAGTCATGATTGCAAACAAGCCACCTGTGTTGTGTGGTTTGACTAGAGCGCAACAGTCAGAGGGAAACGAAAGTGATATCTTCAAATGAAATCTAACCAGCCCAAATCAGCGATAACCAAGTACCCCCAAGAATTGGAAGTAAGATCTTGGCGGATATCGCAAGATGCTTTGTGAAGACTCTGTCAAAGAGTGGCGCTGTAATTATCGCGGCAACGAGTCCCGTGAGTAGCAGACATGCCTATGTAGGACAAACTAAGTCCATATAGCGGAAGACAGTGAGAGAAGCGGGCGCACTCCCATAAGGCCGCTGATGTCAGAGGAATACCCAGCGGGCTCCTAGCTTAAACGATCAGCAGTTGTAAAGATCTGATATGGGCGAAGGGGCCTTGCCATGATTTGTGAGGTAAGGATAGCGAAGGTGTTGGTGCTATAACGAGATTAAGTAGCGGTCCTTCCAGGAGGAGAGTTTTTCACGAACGCAGCTACCAGGACCCCGAAAAGCCATGCTATAATCAAGAAATCAAAACGCTGTCGTCTGGTCATTGATTGATGATTTAGATGCCCCCCGAAGACAACTTCCCGCGCAAGTGAAGCGAATGAACCCGGAGGAGTTGAAGCGGCATACGCTGTGATACATAGTAGAATAAGCCACAATTCATTGGATGATATTGAGTTCAGAATTCACTGGGGGGTGATGGCGGCTTTGACTGAATGAGTATGACAAAAGGCGATGCTGCTGTTGATATGATGCCGAGCACTAGGATCTGAATAGACATTGACTGGTACGTGTATCGCGAAAAATAAAATGACTGACAGCTTGCCGAGTTCCTCCCACCAGAGGACTCAAGAGTTGACCAATAGCACTACCGACTGGATTCGAAATGGCAATAATCATAGTGGCCGTTGTGCGACCTCTGAGGTCAAACCAATTCTCTGAGTATTTGGGACCCAGGACTTGATAAATTGATTGTGCGATGGATCCAAAGCACTTCCAAAAAGATGAAGATTGTATGCTATCATTAGTTTTTAGACAGCTTACCTGGCCAAGCATTAGGAGGGCGTATGAAGAATTGGTTGACAACAACCTAACGGTACCGGCATAGCGAATCCATGAAGATAGAATCAAAGCGACCGCTGCGGCGTCGCACTAGAATGTGATGAATACACATTTAGTAAACGAGTCTATCCTGAACGCACACATCTTCGCAGTCCAAAGCGGCCATAAAGATATGGGATGAACAGAGCAGTAGGCAGGTAGACACAGGCCTCAATATTTCCCAGCCAACTAGCCTGATCTAAAGTGATGCCGAAATCACTGACCACTGAGAAGAATGATATCAACGTCCGGGAGCGTTCAAAGGCAAAAGTAAGCCTACCTACTGTTATTTGCGATAGGTCCAAAATAAGGCCAGCTGAGTCCCGCCACAATGTTGAGAACGACCTAGGAAGATGCTTGGATCGACTACTGGGGAGAGAAAGTAGAATGTTCCTTACCATTCCTAGGAGGCCCACAAAGCGGCCTCTATAGAGCTGGTAAGATATCTCGCCGTTGGAAGGAATGGGAGCATCGGTTGGGCTGACGAGTTCTATGTCTTGTTTCGATTCATTGGGTGCATGTTGCAAGTCCGGAGCGCTGGACATTTCCCAACGTTGAGAAAGATCATTCCACACGTATATATGTTTTCCTTCAAGGCCCCAAGCGGCCCCGGCAATAAACACCTTGGCATACATTGGTCACGCGTGAGTAATACTCACGTTTCGTTTTGTTCCTACTCCCCATGAGCGAATACTGGGTCTCCAAAAAGAAATATTTCTGCAAATACTGCGAGACTTACATTGCAGACGACGTACCCTCTCGCCAGCATCATGAAAATGGTCTCCGTCACAAGGGAAACAGGGAGAGGTTCATTCGAGGCTTATACAAGGAGGGTGAGAAGCGAAAGAAGGATTTGGATGAGGAGAGACGAGAAATGGCCCGCGTAGAAATGGTCAGTCTTAGAAATGTTCCCTTCTGAGATATTTCTAACCATGGTTAGCTGGCAGGCTGCTCAAGCTGCCTACTCACAAGACATTGGCGCCGGTCTAGCGAAGGCGTCCTCTTCTTCAGACGCATCTTCCTCAAAGAAGGAACTGTCCCATAAGATTCCGACCAGACCCTCGAATCCGTTCGAAAATTATTCTACTGCTGCTTCACTCGGTTATACAGATCCAGATGCGGACCTGGCAGCCGCAGAGTCCGCTAGACGGCGGACTGAGGGCGTTGCAGGAGGATGGAAAGTGGTCGAGGTAGCACCACCATCGACGGAGGAGATTTCCCCCGAAGGCTTGCGGGAAGGCGAAACTTTAAAGCGACCTGCGGAGGAAGATCTTGATGACGCTCGAACTTTCAAAATACGGAAGAAAACACTAAGGACCGGTCTGGGTGAAATTTATGATCCTGGGGTGATAAAACTCAAGCTGAAGAAGCAAGATGTGGAACAGGAGATCGAGTCGGAAGATGTCGACCCAAATGCTCAGGTTTTGACCACTGGTACACTGTCGCTTGTAGGCGGAGGCGAGAGGCCGAAGTGGTCCGCTGTCAAATGGAAAAGAGCAGGCGGAAAATCCCCTTCGATAAAGAAAGAAGTTCAAACGAGTTTGGTTACTACCGCAGACGGACACGTCGCTCGTCCTGGACATCTTAACTCAGATAGCTTTGATGTCGAGGTATCGAACCCAAATGACGGAGCCCATGTTATATCTAAACCTCCGGTCGAACATGATATCTCCGTGAAGATAGAACCAGAGGAGACCAAGACTTCCCTATTACCGAGTACAGTGGCAGAACCAGCTCCTAGCATGTTTCGTAGACGAAAGGTCGCTACAGGAAGCGGCAGTCGAGTCAAGCGCGAGGTCTTATAAAACGCAAGGTAATTTGCTTTCACTTGAAGTGGCCATCCTTAACAAACGATATAGCTCTTCATAGCGATCAAACTCTTTTCTGTTGACAAAAAAAAGTTGTCCCTGTTTCCGTCTGTACGTTGGAACTACTTGAATAATTAATTAAAAATCTACTTAAACTATTGACAGTGTAGGCAATCCTGATAGGTAGTGGAAGAAGTTCAAGTTTATTTCTAATCGTCCGGTTTCAGCGTTCTCTCGTATGTCCAATGTTCACCAATACAGCGGTAACGGGGTCATCGGAGGAGGAAGCGGGGTATAAAGCACTGACGGTGTCACAGTTGTCGCCCAAGATGGGGTGGTGACCATTGTCGGGGTCACCGTTGTTGTCCAAGACGGCGTGGCGACCCACGAAGGAGAATAATAGTAGGTTGGGTACCAGACATAGGTGTTATCTGAGCGTATCGGAGGGACATACTGTTGTTCGGGCTTGGAAACCGTCCTTCTGTTCGATCGCAGAAATACCTGCGGACCCGTAACGGCCACTGCAGGACGTGTGTTGTCGGTGGGACGACCAGTCCAGATACCTCTATCCATTGAATCTGGTCTGGAACGAGGTGTTGGGGGGCATGAAGGCACATATGTGCAGCTAGTAATGCTACTTAAATCATGATGGACCCGTCGACAGTTCGACTTACAAGTAGGACCTATGGAGGGTGATAAGTCACCACACAAAACGAGCGAAGAACGAGATGAGAAGGGCATACTTACATTGTACAGATGGCGATTGATGTTAGAAATGCCGTTCGTTTGTCGTGCAAATGTGGGGGTACTGGAGCACTGAGGTACAATGGGCAGGAGTGTTTGCCTTTTTAAGCTCCTCAAGCATCTTTCCATTGCCTTTTTGGTCGGGATGACTCCTCTGACAAAGCTATGTATGCCTCTTGTAGTAGAGGACAAAAGAGGAAGAGACCATGGAAACCTGTAACTGCAGTTCTGATTTTGGAACAGGGACCACGCAGACGAAAGCAATATATATAATGACACACTTATGGCAGTCGAAACCCTCATAAGCCATACCTTATTAGGGCATATTCTCCTGTAAGGTGTACAATTCCTGGCCTACAAAATCAGAGGCCAAATTCATCTCCTATCCCTCATAAGGTTGTAACTAAGGGGTATGCCTTATGAGGGTTTTGACTGTAGCAAAAAAGATGTTGCGTTCAAGTGCCGTTCAGAAACCCTCGATGCACCACCACTGCACTACCACGTTGCATCACAATGAAAAGAAGCTTGTAATTTTGCCACCAAACGCACTTGGATACGTACAATGGCATCCGCCACACTCGACGGCTAAAAGAATAAAATTTAAGAAGGCGCCTCGAGGATGACCACCCCCTGATTATTGAAGTCCACTGTGCACTTGAAGCCGTGTCTATCAAGTTCTTAAGTTTAATAAAGTCAAAGAATGATGTCAAAGGCTCAACTGCTCCATGGCTTGAATTATTGCCGGCTTCAGCTTTGGAACGCCGTCCCGCGAGTGAGTTCCTCTGCCGACGATGATACGTAAGAAACGATGACCGTTTCTTAGAACGTCGCGGAACGCTTCTTCAGTCTCTTCAACAGCTTCTTGAATGAGAAGACCGTGCACGTCAATTTGAAGTGTATTGGAATCGTGCTTGTTTCGTGCTGAAAAGAAATAAGACAAAGAATGGAATGGAATAAACCGACTATATTGGACTTACCTTGATAGTATCTTCTTTTGGCGCGCATATGCAATCGTTCGATACGCATGCGAGTAGCTTTTATCTCACCAATGAGCAAGAACACGTCTTTGGTCCGGCCGTCTGCTCTCGCGCTTCTGAGCTGTGACTCTAGCGATAATTTGGCGCGCTCTTCCTTCCATGCTTGCTTGCGCAATTCGTCTCCGCGTGCATACATCCGCGTGGGAGATGTAACAGAAAGGACACTTACTGGAGGAGAACTTGTCGACGATGAGCTTTTGGATATTGTATGGAGGGTGGACAGCGGTGATTCCAGTGTTGTAGAATGGATTAGGGCAGGGATGGGGACGGGCAGCGGAGATGTACCGCTGCTGGGCAATATAGGGACCGGGATGATATCCGGGGGGTCTAGGAGCATAGAAGGACCTATATCCGACCGCGAAGGCTCATCAAAGTCTCCGAATGGGACGTGAGAAATAGGAAGAGCGAGTGGAGTCTGTAGTTCGTCCTGATTATCATCCTGAATGGCTATGTCGCTGTTACCCATTGGCGTCTGTAACTCGTCTTGACTGGACGTTTCCCTTTCCATGACGAGAATTGGTACAGCCAATTCTGGGATGGTGATCTGAGGACTCTGTGGCTCGAATAGAGCAGGTACAGGAAACGAGTAAGACCCATGTAGATCGGAGCTGCGCGTTTCCAAGTCCGATGGAGGAAGTTGGGGAAGTTGGGATTGTCCTGCACCGGTTAAATGAAACGATAGAGGCGATATGGACGCAGATTCTTCTGCTCGATGGACTACCGGCGAAAATGGAGAGATTGTATCAACAATGTGACTGCCGGTGGAAGACGAACTTAGAAAAGGTGGTACGGAGACCCTTTTCATCTTGGTTAAAGATGCTTCATCCGTGTGGACAGGACTGGCAACCGAATTTCCTGCTTCGATTGCTTCGAGAGCCAGTGCACCGAGGAAGGACCAAACGGCAATAGCGAGAATTTGAGGAAAGTTGGATGAAGTGACGAAAAAATCAATGGAAAGCCTGACTGCATAGGAAAGATAAGGATCTATCGTAGATGGAGCCTGGTTATTTAGGTAACGGAGACAAGCACCCTCCCAAAGACCGAGGATGGCTGGATAGGACTTGGCCTGAGCGTGCTCGCTGAGCACGAAGCGAAGTCCGAGACCAAAAATCATGGTGACGAGGATATCCATGGTGGCTAGTGCCAACCCTTCAGCGGTTTGGATTCCAAGACAAGAGCGAATTTACACGCGTTCATCGTATGTGACAACTAATAACATGAAAGCCTCGAGGCAAGTTCGAAGCTTTTGACCCGACGGCCCGGAACGGGCCAATGCGTGAGAACAGCCGGTTATTCACGTGACCGCGTACCTTGTTGTCGCGCAACCAACTTTGACTATGGAACGTAGGGCCAATGTCGTCCAGCCTTTCCCATTAACCCCTTCCTCCTCACCACCACTCAATAGCTCCTCCTCGTCAAAGAAGTCCCTATCCTCAAATTCCAGTACTCGTTCCAGCTCTCGCTTCTCATCCACTCCTATTACCAACTGGGATAGGGACACTCCAGACATCACCGCCCTTCGCTCACAGTCGACAACTAGGCTACTTTCAGTCTGGTCCTCGTTAGGAGAACGTTACTCCCGTGGTGTTCACGAAGACGACATTGTAGATATCCGCACTGGCGAAGTTATCAAGGATCGAGGGGTTTTGAGAGGCTTGGATACCAAGTGGGAATTCGGTCGCTTTGCTGCTGATGGTGTAGATAATGATAAGGAAGACGAGACAGCTGACCGCGGAGGGGACAGTGACGATGAAATCAATTCTTTCCCCGACTCTAGCCAGCAGGTTCAGTTAGATGCCGAAATCGAAGCTGAAGCGGAAAATCCTCCTAATGCATTCATGAACCTATCGACTCTGACTGCCCGAGCCACCCATGCAATTGACCCATTGAACGATGAAGAGGACGCCGCTGATCTGATGGCTTTTCTGGAAGCTGAAAACCTTAGAAAGGCGGCTCTAGGTGGCACCGAGGAACGGGATGAGAGCTCAAGCGAGGATTTACGAATTGAAGAAGCTTCCGAATTCGTCACAGACTTTGACACCGAGACGGAGATGGGATATACCACAGAAGCGGAAACGCTCCCGGACGGCGACCAATTACAAGCCGACAAGGGAAAAAAGGGTGATGACGTTCGAGAACTTCTCTCAGACGAAGATGAACTGGAATTCTGGGACAATAATGATTATATCGTTCAATCGTTCGACAACTTGCCCACTCACCCACCTCCTAAAGGGACACAATCTCAGTTGGCTACTCCCCCGCGTTCTCAATCAACCTGTTCAGAAACTTATCTCGACAGCGTCGAGCCTATCGCCCTTTCTCCTCGTCATTCTGTGAAAAGCAGAGAAAAATCGAAACCTCGCCCCCCGTTGCACGCAAACTCCCCTTCTCAGCTTCCTGTTCCAGTCGGGAGAAAGAATATCACAATTCCCGTTGGACATAGTCCCGAACCCGCAGTGAGCTTGGCGGGTTCTGAAGACGCCCTAGATGTAATCGAACCTGAAAATGACCCTGTGATTTCTTCATCACCTAGTATTTCTACCCCATCTGCATCCTCCCTGCTCAATCCACCCACCGTTCAGTTTGTTCCCTCCTTGTCATCCTCCGGCTCAATTCCGCGGAAGATCCCCCGGCTTGACCTCACTTTACTCACAAGAAGTAAGAAACGGGGTCGAAGTTACAGTCGCAGTCCTTCCAAACCACCTCGTATAGTGCCAGCTGCACCACTCCCTTCGAAATCGGTTTCTCCGCATTCAAGTACCACGGATATCCCCTCACAGTCCATGGTGACTGCTTTTCCGCAGCTGCAAACCAAAAGCCGGAGGGGTGGTACAGAGAATAGCGCCAGCTATCAGCACAGAAACGGGAAGGCAAAGGCTCGGTCTGCTGAAATCGACAAAGGCGCAAATAACTCATTCGTTGCCAACTTGAAGAGCAAAAGAAAGCTTCCAGAAGTTCTGGAAATTAGTGACGATGAAAGCGATAATAACCTCTTTGCTCCTCGTGAAAACACTTCTCGATTGTCCGCAAAAGCAAAAGGCAAGAAACGTTCTCGGTCTTCTGGGACATCATACTCCTCAGAAGAGGAAGCCAGAGAGCGACAGGTGCAGCTTCTTGAATCACCAAGCAAGAAGGGACGATATGCCCCTCCTGATGAAAGAACACCTGAACTGGACTTAGATTGCCTGGATGCGTGGCATCACTCTCCGATTGGTAAGATCTACTTCTGGGCTTAATTTGTCGCTTTTTAACTGGCGCTGTTGTAGATTCCAGCAGTCCTAGAATATATATGTCATCCAACTGGGCTGGAACAACCCAACGACCTCCAGAAGATGTGACCTCCCTTACAAATAGACAGCTGCGAGGGAAGCCTTTGCGGATACATTCGCCTCCACGGCTCGATCATGCTTCTAACAGTATGTTGTTGTATCAAACTTACACATTTCTCTCTAATTTTACGGTCTAGATGAGTACGATGACCAAGAGAAACACACACTGAGGCGGAAGAGCTCTTGTCAAACCGACCGCGCTCGATCGGATGCTGTTTTCGCTTCCTCTGAGGACCTTAGAAGTTATCCCATGCATGTAAAATCACACCCATCTTATCCTCATCATGGGCGCCACAGAAGGAAATACCCCGACCCTGATTTCACACCTCAGTCAGACCCAGAGATGACTGGGCGCCAAATGGAAACAGCACTTGAAGGTCATGCAACGCGTATTATCTCCAATGCTATCCAGGGTCTGTACTCGCTACTTAGCCCAGAAGGACTATCTGGGTTACGTGGTCAGGTACATGCCCAACAACGAAGACCAGCATCGCAAACACCCACTTCTTTTCCGCCCTCCTCTTATTTCGATTCCGAGGTCGATGCAACTCCTATCAGCGACAGAGTCGAGAGGTCGCCCAGAAAGCGCGGTTTCGATGATAACAGATCACTGCCACCATCACTGTCATCATCACCAACCCGTATCTTCCCTCTGCTTCGTGCAGGTTCAGCATCAGCATCTTTCACAACACCCAGTTCCCACCGGGATCAAGAATGGAGGCGTCTTCACTCAATCCATTCATCTGATCCAATCTTTTCACGGGGAACATTACCGCCGTCTTCCGATTCCGAGGGCTCGTTGTTGGGACACGACGAATACGAAGTGCGACCTATAGCGAGTGGAGCTCGCGATCGAGACTCAGGCCCACATCAAGAAATGCAGTCTAGCCCTCGGCCTCACACAAGTTCTTTGGTACAAAGAAGTCGCTCGCGTGGACGGAAGGTCTCTTTCAAAGAAATAGCAATCAAGTCCGAAACTAGAACTAGAGATTCCAGAAGAACACTTTCCAGGGAGATTTCGGTAGAGGTGGAGGAAGAGCCGACGAATGACAATTCCCACGATATCGAAGATGAAGAGAATTTCAGTGAATGTGAAGGCGAAGACGAGAGCAATAAGACGGAAAGTTGGCGCAGAGGAAGGAGAATTGGTACTCCTGCTCCGTCCCGACCCAGGAAATCTAAATCTAAAAAGGCTGGATATTCCGAAAGGAATACTCAAGTCACGTCTCAGCTGGCGCCTTCTACTAATCCTGCACCAAGGTTAAGCAGAGCTCAACCAAAAACGAGATCTAGAAGCAGTGCCGTAGCTACATCAAGAACGAAATAAATATCGTTATTTTCCCTTGCCTGTTGTTGTACTCGGATATTTAAATTGTACTTACATAGGTATCTGGTTCATTTGTATGCTTTCAATGATGCGTCTGTACTCATGTAATCGGCGTATTCATTTTAAAGATTGGTAAGCATTGGTTGTTGGCTACACGACGTGCGTGAATCCATGAACATAAAAAGAGAAACAAACTAATATGAGTACAAGAGCAGCGCGAGAGCTTCCGAGAAGATAAGAGAGAGAGATATGTAGTAAGAAAGCCATGATACGATTAAATGCAGAATAGAAAGAAAATGAACGAGGGATGGGTGAGAAAATATGCACGTTTGATGGCACACGATTCCAGAATCCTTATGCTAAACATCCTGAAAAGCCCGCAGATCCAAGAACACAAATCGTAAGTAATCCAAAAGCGTGAAGCAGAACAAACAGATCCGATAACTATAAACTATGAAGGAGAGTGATAGAGTTGGATAAAGATATCAGGACATTGGGCTTTTCAGGTTCCGATATGAGAAGCTAGCACCAGACGGAAAGCGGCCAGATAAAGCAAAGACAATGAGAGTGAATATGATAGCGACAGGTTAAATGCGCTATGATAGCAGGAGAAAAGGGCAAGACGGATTTATGGGCGGGTATAGCAGACAGATGGTATTAGCCAACCGGCACGAAAATGAGAGAGTATGCAGATAACCAATCGGTAACCGGGGATGGGATTGTGGATGAGAGCCAAGGGAAGAGATGCAAAATGGAATGGAAATAGAGCGGTCATAATCCCGCATTTATGACAGGTGTTGGTGGACTAACGCTAACTGGCTGGCTTGGCCGACCTTTAACCCAAGACGATCCTTGACAGACACTGATACACATCATCTTGCATTGTCGAGAATCTCTCTCACATCCGGGACTCTTCCCATATCTGCTAGATCCACTAAGAATGGTATGAGATCTGTGAGTTCCGCGTCGTGCGGATCGTTAAACCAGGAAGATACGGGGACGGCGTTGGTGGGATGGAAGATGTAGGATGCAGGAGAATTATCGAGAATGATAGTGTCTGCAATAGGTCGACCCAGCTGAGACAAGTCCTAGGGATGTTATTGGGTACCGAAAGAGTGCGAGTGCGACTGTGATAATGGACAAACCTTGACATAATTTCCCTTGTGACTAAAACAGCTTTCTCGGAATAGTCTATGTGTGACAACTTTGGAAATGTCGAGTTGATCCAGGACCGGGTCGGCGTACTGGAAATCAAAAATGAATATGTTGAATGGTCGTTTGTTCGTCCTCTCACCTTGCTCAAACTGGCGGTGAAGACCACGATCTCGTAAATCTCTCCCATCTCCTTCAAGAACAGATCCACACCGGGTCGCTTGAGAACGTGAAAGTGATGCCAGTGAGATTCAATCTCCACTGGGACAATGTAATCTGGACTGGGTATGGGCCTGAAAGAACTGTGAACAAGCGTTTCGTCCAGATCGAGGACAAGGCATTTTCTGCCCGCATGCGCTGGTAAGATGGGTGGCAGGAGGGGAGTAGGAAGACCATCAGGACCAATAGGAATACCTGAACCCCCATCGCGTATAAGCCGTTCCTCCTCAGCCTGTTCATCCAATAACGATTGATGAAGGGCTCCTCCGTGTACATCTTCATCCGTGTAATGTGTTCCGTCCGAGTCATCGTCTGAATCACGAGTTATGGACTTGATGAGAGGTTCACCGGTAGAGCCTGGTGGCTGAACAGCACCAGAGGTTACGCCGTCTGTCTCGTCCTCTGGAAGAAGCTGGGTGGAAGGTGGAGGAGGGATAATAATGTCCGATTCATCTGTGGGGGGAGGAGATTGGGTCGGAGTCTCAACGCTTGTGGATTGTGGCAGCATCAGACTTTGAGGAGGTGAATTACTACTATTGTGGACATCTGTATTGCTGCGTGGCGTTTCTTTGACTTCTGACATGATTTCACCTGGGCCATCGGCAGTGTCCGACTTGGTCACCATTGGTACGTGTTCTTCGGAGCCAACGCAAGGAACGACTTTGAGAACACGGGAAAGGAAAGATGGTCTGTGAGTGCTGGATTTTTTGCTGGGCCATGAAGGATCATTGGCCTTGTGGTTGGAAATCGACGACTTGCTCTGGGAATGTGAGGGGAAGGAATCTAGAACAGAAGCGCTGGATTTGGTATTTTTGCTGCGACGATAAAACGGCACTCGAAGCTGCCGATGATTGCTGCTGAGAGTGGTGTTGAGAGAAGCCTGTTCTCTGTCTGTGTCCTCTTGAGAAGGCGAAGCAGAGGACGCGCCGGCCTCCTGTCCTTTTATTGAGCCTGCACGACTAAAGTGAGATGGCGAAAGAGATATTGGGGTGCGCTGTACACACCGGACGACTGCTCAGTGGGCCTAGCCACATGTTGGGCAGCCTTTTCCCAGCGACTTCTCGAGTCTTTTCTGGTGCGTGAATGGGACGAGAAAAGACGTTTGCGAATCGACGGTCTGTGCGCCGAGCTGGGAACAGGAGGCTCAGGACGGTCAGTAGTCATGGCCAGGCAGGAAGAGGCTCAATGTGCTGGCGTAAGGTCACTTGCAGGTGGGAATTTCAGCTCAAAATGGTTATTTAATTAATAAATAATATATTCTACGTATACTTAGTACTTTCTACGTTTCCACTGCGAAAAAAAACATAAGAATAATAATTTTGAACGTCCAGGACTTTGACTCACCGATTGACAGTAGCCAATTTGTGCATTTCCATCTTCTTCGTCAAAGCTTTGCTTTGGCCTTTGATAACCTTAATAATTTCCCGAGCCAGTCTTTCTTCAATCATCGGCCCACCCTGTCGTCCTTTGCATTCCTCCAAAAGCCATTCTACCGCGTACCAAATCCCCTGCTTTTCACTAAGCGCAACTGGCTTATAGATTGTTTTTGTCGAATGCCGATGCCTAAGGAGGCGGACAGCTGGCGCCAATGTAAATATTGCCTCGCGTAAGATGGGCAGAGGAGATGCCCGTGTATAGGCGTGAATATTCAAAAGAGTCCGAGAGACGATGCGCGAAGCTTTTGCTCGATGTCCGTGGTTCATGAGCCGAGATGCTAAAAACGCGAGTAGAGGGTCCTGCTGGGGGGGTATGTTGATTAATGAAGGCTGATTCGACCGGTCGGCGAAGAAATTCGACGGCAGTTCGATCTCCAAGTCCGGGTCAGCATTCCCAACCACATTTGAGGGCCCACTGTCTGCAGATAAAATGTCCAACGCGACCTTGTTCTGGTTGGGAGCTGCTTCGTTGTAACCGCCGCTGCGTTCCAATCCAGACCAGTAATTTCGAGAAAGAACTAAGGATGTCTGACGAGGTGTACCCAAAAATATTATCTTTGAGCAAAATGGTTGGCGAATGGCGGACTGCCTGAATGTGCCCAGTCGCGCAGCGGCAAATTTCGCGGCCATAGTCGAGGGTTTGGAAAGAAAAGTACCAACGGGCGCTTACACTACTCTATTTTGTACATACTTTCACCACCCATTTAGCTCTGTAGCTTTCCCATATTCATCGTACAATGCATCCAGTCCTTTTCTTATAGTATGAAAACCCTCGGTCCATAAGGCCTGTAACATCACTCGTTAGACTAGTAATGTAAACTTTGAGTGCCAGGTAGCATACTTTCCAGGCTCCTTTCTCCTGCTTGACACGCCTAATATGACCTGGGCCGTCACGTAGATACAGCATCGTTCGACGGAGCTGCGGCGTAACCAATGAATACGAACACGTTACTCTATTCGAACGCAGATAGAGAGCCGACAGATTGCAAAACAATTCTCCAATCACAGTAGAGCCAAAAAAGTTCTTTAATAGAACAGGGTCAACGTAGAATTCTTTTAGACGTTCAAACACAGGCAACCAACCAAAACGTTTACATCCACCAGCATGATTGACAACACTTGTAATCGGTTTCCCGTTCCAAACAGCATCCTCAACGATGTCGACCGAATAATGATGTGAGGAATATCGAGAAACTCGATAGGTTTCTTGACCAGCAAGGTAATAAGAGGCATCGCGAAATTGCATTCTCTGCTGTCGTCGGAGAAGATGCTGAACGAGGAGAGTGGGGCTGCCGATATGACCAGATCGAGCCATTTGAACATTTCACCATACTGGGCTTTGTTTGATACACCCTGGTGGCGTAGTACAAACTTGCGAAGCTGTTTCAGTTCCGGTGTACATACAGTTTCCACTTCCACCTGATGTGACCTATTCAGGATCCCATTTCTCGAAATCATGAAGAATATTATTCACCGTCTGGGCATTGAGAAAGTTGTCGTAGAACAGGTCAAGCCCCTGCAGGCCTTGGCCGCATTGCAACATTTGTAAAAGGTCCATGTTGCATAGGGCGTGATGAGGACCCAGATGGAGTATAGATAGATTCCCTACCAAAGGTCGAATCACAACCAATGAATCGATAGCATACGCGTCCTAGAGGGCAAAACTCATGGATGGGAGGAAGGAGTTAACTAGTCTGAAACTAACCATAATACTGAGAGAGTCACACTGTTCGACTAAAGGCATTATCGCCCCAACAGCCTCAGCTGGAGGGAAACCCAAACGAACAGAGCGCGCTTTCTTTATGCGGCTCAGCCGCGTGATATCACTTCTAGTCAACCGATAGAGCAGATTCAACTCGGTGAGTGGCCCCCAGTCTCTGATTGCGGATACTGTCTGCTCAAGGACATCGGATGGGATGGGAAGATATTGATTTTGAGAGCTCAGTAATGGGACGTGGTAGAATGTGTAGGCCCTGACGTTGGGAAGTTGGGCGAGAGAATGAGTCCAGGCATTGCCTTCAGCACGTTTCAGGGGTGTAGTAGCTGTGTGGCGAGTACGACGGACGTAATCGTCGAGAACGACTGTTGACTGATGACTCGTTGAAGCAATCTTAGTGGCGATCTCACTCACAGCGAAAAACCACTTCTCGGACGTGCGTACGAAGGTGGGGGTACTTGTCCAAAGTCTCTAGGGCTCTGAAATTAAAGCATTCTCCCTGTAGGCTCAGCGCTCAGAATATGCACCGCTGAAATACAATGACGGACAAACCGACTCTGAAGGCTGAAGTGTCTTGAGCGTTATCGTTTTGTATAGACTAGGCAAACCAGCGTCCTTGAATGCTTTGCATACGAGCACAGACTCATAAATAGTATCAAGGTCGCGAGAGGTTCCTAGAATTTCGCAAAGGACTTCAAATGGAAGGATGTCTATAGACATATTGTAACGGAACGTTACTCGTGACTTCCCAATTCGAACAATCTAATCAGTTATCAGTTATCTTATCTATGCCTATGCTCTATGCTCGTACCTATGCCCTATGCCTTATGCAGATACATCTAGTTATGGTAATATTACAGATCCCTACAGTATATAAGTAGCTCGTATTGTACCCAAGTAGACAGACTCTCTAGAAATCCACCCAGTTTACAACGGTTCTCTCTCTCTCTGGAGATTCTCTTGCCTCCTTCTCTCGTGTGCCGTTACTGTGATTCGTCACGCTAACGTTACATATTTTGAACCCCCAACAACTGCTTTTCTCTCTAAAAACCTCTCTCTCTTTTCCTCATCGTTCCGCTCGGTCCCCCCAGGTCTGATCAACCAAGGACACCGACCCCCTCACCCAAAAAATGTCCTCTCAACGTACCAACAGTTTTCGACGTGGTCCGACTCAATACCACACCCCTTCTGCTACCCGTGTCACCGCTGGAGTTGTCACTGACAGCGATGGTGATCAGAGTGATGTCCCGGCGACTCACTCAACCCGCCCTGTTTCGCCGCCCTTGTATCGGGATGTGCTAAGGGATGGGATGATAGTCTCACACGTTCCCCACAGGGGTAACGAGACTAGCTCTAACGAGCAAGAACGCTCAGGTCCAGTACAGATCGAGCAACCTTCGGAGGATGAATCCGATGGTAATTTAAATAAGAACCCGAATCCATGGATTCAGGTTGGACGTCATCGTCGTCGTCGTCGAGCTCGTAGTCTAGGCTCGTTAGAATTAGAAATGAATAAATTTCATTCTATTAATATGTCACACAGTGTGAACAGTAAGGATATTCGTATGGCCAAGAAACCTACGAAATTATTGATGGCTCAGAAAGCAGCCGTACGCGCGCACCAGAATTTGGAGAAAAATATATCTCCTTCCCGAAAGCATGATCATTGTCGCATGAAACACGCTTCAGAAACCATTGCCGAGAAAAAATGGCATAAGGAACACAAACCTGAATATGATCCAAAAAGGAAAAATAAAGGTTTTGAATATTGGATCGGCAATACTGACCGAAAAAGGTCTTCGCCGAGTGAACACTCTGCAAGAAATGCGAGTAATTCGAATTCATTGAATCCGCCCAAGGATAAGAAACGGGCTGGGAAGATCTTGGCCATAAGTCGAGGCAACCTTGGAGGTCCCTCCGACTCCTCCAGCTCTTCCAGTTCCGAGTCGAGTTCTTCGTCGGACGACAGCAGCAATGACAGTTCAATGAACACTAGCTCATCTTCTGATTCTAATCCGAAGCAACGACGACGCCATCGACGGCGCCGCAAGCATAGAAAAGGAAAAATGATATTGAAACCTGACCCACCTGATGTGTACGACGGTTCGGTAGACGTCCAAGCCTTTACCAAATTTGTGACGGAAGGCACTGCCTACGTTCGTGATGGTCGAGTGCCAAAGAATCGGCGTGTACTGAAATTGTCAAAGTACTTGAGCGGAAGAGCGTATCAGTTCTATCTCACCTCAGTGGCCGATGAACCATTCGGCTGGAAATTGATTGAATTCTTTGTTGAATTATACAACTACTGCTTCCCGGCAACGTACCGTCTGGATCAGCGACGAAAATTGGAGAATTGTTTCCAAAAGCGGAAATCAGTCCGAGACCACATTGGTCAATTGAATACCTTGTTCAATACGGTTGGACTTGTTGACGAACGTGAAAAGGCGCACAAGCTGTGGACAAGCCTCAATAAAAATATTCAGAAAGGACTTTGGAGGGACGAATTGAATCCCGAAATCAGTACCTACAATGAGATTGCAACTGCTGCCGAGCGCGTTGAAATTATTGAAAATATTTCTGTTGCGTATGACTCAATGAGTGCTAGTAGCGACTCAGATTCAATGAACTCTGATGTGAGTGAACGTAGCACAGACTCACCTAGTTCTGATGTGAACGTGCACAAAACTTCATCGCAGGAATCGAGTTCTGAAGATGAGATGAATAACTCTAGTTCAGTTGATGACTCCGATTATGTGAACGATAGCGACAGCGCGGACACTGAATCGTCGAATGACATGAATTCTGATACAGCTAACAGTGAAGAAAGTCAGATTGGAAGTGATCACCGTCGACGGAACGGTTTAACTTACCGGGAACGCCGAGAGTACATGCGTACTGGGCGTTGTTTTCAATGTGGAGAACACGGTCACATAGCGCGTTATTGCCCTGAAAATAATTCAGATACCTCTTCCGATGAGGACTTGAACAATTCTTCTGACAGTACCGACAACGAGTCTGAATCAGATGGTTTAGAAAATTATTCCGATGATTCCGAAGGAACTGCACTTACCTTTGGAATGATGCATTTCGTTCTAGATGATGACGATGAGTCAGACAAAAAGAATACAGAATCGAAGGATGATGATCCCAACCTAACCTCTGAAAATAATCATTTCGTGTTGCACGATCCCCGTGAACAGCGAAAGGAGGGCGAGAGTACCTATTCAGATTTTGAATTTTGCAACGAACCTCTGACCTATTGCGCTGATAATGAACCAGAACGTTCTAGTATTGCGTTTACGCGACTCATGATTGACGACGTGTCGAAACAGTCATGGACAGCCTCGTACATTGATGCTACCCTACCTCGTGTGCATGCTGACTTTTCGGCAGTTCGACAGTCTGAAAACCTGACATTTGGAGCTTTATTCGTATTTGGACGTCGGAATGGAGGGCAGGAGCAGACAGCGTTCACGACCTATGATTTCAACGACGTACTCGCACCCCTGCACATTGTACTACTTCATGATAATCTTGCGAACCCGACACCTCGACACAATATCCCCTTCCCGATACAGACCCTCGAACCCCTTTTATTATTACCCTACCAACAATCCCGAACCCTCGAACACTTGTCCGTCGATCCACTGAAGCGTATTCTTGGTCCGGTCCGAAATAGGAAATTGCTGAAGAAAAAGGAAAAAGAAAATTAGTCGCTGTGGAAGAAGGATCTATAGCTAAGACCGCACCTTCGAAACACGCATTATCCTTTATCCAACCAAGATATTCCACCACCCCTCTAGTCGATCCCGGCTCCGACTCATGTTTTATCCCCCTCGAACCCATGACACCCGCTTCCGAAAAGAATATTATCCATCAGCCAACTCGCACCTCTTTTACCACGTTTACCACTCTCCCTATCCGATCCCTACGCAATCCCTTCGAAATTAGCATCCCGTTCACAACCCCAGGAGACGCGACAGCCGTAGACGAAATTGTTGCTGGAAAAGTTTCGGGTATTGACGACAGAGTGCAGCGGCGGTTCTACACCGATCTTGATAGATTCTGCATGGCCGGAGAATTTGATGCGTTGAACGACAGACTTGAAGACCGACGCAAACATCCGACTGAACGCGTGAGTTGGATGCAGAAGAAGAAGAAAAAGATCATTGCATGATCTTTGGAGGGCGTATGTAACGGAACGTTACTCGTGACTTCCCAATTCGAACAATCTAATCAGTTATCAGTTATCTTATCTATGCCTATGCTCTATGCTCGTACCTATGCCCTATGCCTTATGCAGATACATCTAGTTATGGTAATATTACAGATCCCTACAGTATATAAGTAGCTCGTATTGTACCCAAGTAGACAGACTCTCTAGAAATCCACCCAGTTTACAACGGTTCTCTCTCTCTCTGGAGATTCTCTTGCCTCCTTCTCTCGTGTGCCGTTACTGTGATTCGTCACGCTAACGTTACACATATAGCATGTATTGCGAGGGACCGGCCCGGGACTCGCTTTCTCAAACTCTGGTATAGTCAAAATCGCTGGAACCAAGACAGGTGGCGAAATTTGCACCAGACAAAAGCGTTTGCGCCACATATATGATACGGTACTGTATCAAATCAAAAAAGAATATGTACATAAAACAATTCCTAGGAATTGTCGTCATTCTTCTGCACCATGACAATGGCGATACCTAGGAGGACTTCGACGAGCGGGCGACGTGAAATATCCGTCATTAGATTTTTTTGAGCGTGGCTACGGCGAGCTCGAGTAAGATCGTGTTAAGGATACGCAAGAGAGTGAGGACCGGTAACATCTGGTAAAAGGAATCGTAAGTTTAAGAAGAAAAAAGTTTAAGAAGAAAAGAACAGATAAATTTTCTGAAAACGCACGGCGATGATGACACGATTGAAATCATCCTTGGGAGCAACCTCTTGCTCTTCCTGCGCCTCCTAAACCCCAAACAGAATAATTCAATAACCACTCCAACGAGTTCAAAGCATTCGTCTACCGGGATGCTCTGAGCGAGTAGCAGCTCGTTGAGAGCTTCTTCGCGTCTACGACGTAGTGCATGGGCGTACGGATGAAATTTTCTGGAGCTTTTGAATCGTCAGCAAAGAAATAGAATGGATTTCGCGAACAAGCGCACTTACGCCATGAATTACAAGGGGGAGCACGAAATAGGAAAAAAAAAGGTAGGTATCCGAGCCAGAGGAAACAAGAGCAGGGACCTATTAGAATTTAATGGAAATTAAAAGTTTGACCAAACTCTGATAAACAAATACTCTCGGTACGCACTTTTGCAAGTTACAGACAATAATCCAGAGCTCTGCTGACATTTTTATGTGTCTGCGCTGGTAGTCTCGTTATAACAAATTGGAGTCCTTGAGTAGGTTCGACAAACACACCTATGAGGTCCCGTACCCGACAGTAGTCTCCATAAACGGTTCAGCCCATATCCACACCTCAATCTTGGTTCTCGTTGATAAAGATCCTCGCCTCCAGGATATCCGAATGTAGGATTTGCGTCGACATCGCCCATTCTATGTTCTGGCGGTCGCTGCAGGTAGGTCATACACAGAGAGTTAGCGGCTTCCACACAAGTTGCGTTCTTCACGGCGGTCACTGACGAAGGCTCTCAACGTGTTCAGGCCTAGGAATCGCCTTCAGAATCGACGCAAACCGATGGAGTCGCAATGAGTCATCCTTCACGTGACTGATGATTGCGCAACCATCCCAGAGCCCCATCCTTCTTCAAGGCCCTCTCTCCCTTGATATTCGTCCGGACCGAGAATAAAAAGTTTGTGATACCCCAGATTTAAAGACTGATTAGCGAGCGTGAAGCGAACCATTGGAAACCAAAAAGCAATCTTGTGTTCACGCCCTCAAGACACAGCTACCCACAAAGGAGACTCATCAGGCCATGTAGCCCGAGGAAGGGAGGTATCCTAAAATGACAAAGATACTATTGCGCCGACGCTAGAGCTCTAGTCTGAATTGAGGACAGACCAGACGGAAAAGGAACAGGGGTAGGTGAAGCACCTAGACAATTGGACTCCGCATGCAATTGCATCGATGCGCCATAGCTCCGCTCCAATGCTCGAGTTGTAGTCCATAAATGTCCGAGCACCTGAGCAGTTCGGCAAAAGCAGTCTCAAAACTTTCCGCAAGCCTTGGAAAATGCCGCAACTGGCAAAACAAACAAAAAAACTGTGAGGAACGAGCTAGATCCTTGCAAATTCCAGAAGCTGCCAGGAAGTTGATGCCAAAAACGAAGCTGTTACAGGGATTTGCTGAACAATTCTGCGGCGATGACCACATCCGCCATTGTCTGATCACCGAGTACCGTCTCTGCATGGAAAAGCAGAAGTCTTGCTATTGTTATTGTCTTCAGGAGCTCGACCCAACTTTCCCTGGAACAGATTGCATGTCCCGACCTTGACAGGAGGGCCGCTAATCTCCGAGCCGAAGCGTGCCAAAGGTTGAATTAGGAATCCCAGATGAAAACTGCAGAAGCTTGAATACGCTCGAGGTATGATGAACGGCGAAGGTGCGAGACCAATGGTTGTGGTGGTGGTGGTGGTGGTGGTGGTGGTGCAGAAGAGAAGGGGGAAAGGAGCCAAAGTGTCAAGTCCTTCCGTCAGCTATTCTAATTTTCTCTCAAAACGCCCTATACTCCTCTCCGACGGGCTGAGCAAGTGCTACGCTGCTGCAGGCCACGGCTTGATTTTATCAGAAATTATTGTGGCTTGCAGGCTGCTTTTGATTTTCTCCTCTTCCATCGAACGTGGTAGCCCGCAAAATGTAGCTGAGTTTTAGTGGGCATCTGGACGGCAGCGGTAATATTCTAGTTCTCGTGCTCAAAGCTAGGAAATAATTTGACTCGAGTAAACTACAGCCACCTCAGAGTGCGAAGGATTGACAGTGTGCGGATAAAGTGGCCCCTCGCATTATGAACTTGAAAAAAAATGGACTGCCTCTACATGCAAATCCAACTTTGGTCCAAACATCCTATAGGAAGCGCATTATCTCGAGAGTCCGCGTTGAATTTTTCATTGCACGTAAGTAATATCAGTAGTTCGTAAATCACTCCCGTATTAATAAATCTATCTGCGCTACAAATATTTAATTCATCTTCTTTGTACTCAACGTCTTACTTGAGCCATACACCTTGCGCCGTTGCTTGATCATATGGGTATACATCATATAAAGACCTACACGCGAGGTTGATTAGGCCAGAAAGAAAAGAGGGCAGAAAAAAAGGACTGACCCGGCCACCAGATTGAAAATAAGAGTGCACGGATGTAGTCGGTAGGTTTCCACATACCCATCGCCCAGGATGACCAACTTGGAATGGGAGACGTTGCGGGAAGCGTAGCGTAGATTAGAAACGCCTCTGAAGACGCGCCCAAGGGATATAGCAGATAAAAAGTAGTATATCGGAGATAAAGGAGTACAGCAGGCTCGAGCCCCAGCAGATTGGCTGCATAGTAAGAATACCTGATGACTTCAGTCAACGACCAGGCGAAGACCATCGAGGTGTAAAGAGGATTCGAGCGAACCTAGGTAAATGGACAATTTTAGAAACGTTCTCAATCAGTACACTACACAACTTACAGACGCAAATTGTTCAACAATACCCCAGACAAGGAACAGCCGGCTGGAAACTTGCATGACAGTGGTCTGCAAAGGACTTCTGACCCATCCCAACATAACATGGATGACTTCCAGGAGCGCGCAAGTTTGAACCCAAGTTGTAGCAACGCCAACCCTCCCAAAATTTGTTGCAGCTCTACGGTAGAAGGGAACCAGGGAAAGAGGTAGTCGTGCTTCCAAACCACTGATAGAAGTGAGCCTGTGGTTGGATTTGAGAAACGGAATGGAGGAAAAGAAGCGGGAAAGGGTGAAGGATGCGGTGGGGGCAGTAGAGGCAACTGAGGATGACTGTCCATCGATGTTGAGAACGTGGATGATGGTGAAGACGAGGACATAAGCCCATCCCAAGGCGGAAAGAACATTATATGCGAATAGATAGTACTTGGCAAACGCAGGCGGAGCTGGAGAGGGGCTGAGAACGATTTTAAAGACGATTTTGAGCTAGCAAACCTTTCTTGGCCTGACCAGCTGGCGCCGCATTCGTTTTTTCTTTTGTCATCGTGGGGGCCGTCGGGAAGGTGGTGTTGAATTTCAAAGTATTTTATTACATAATATACGATACAAGTACACAGCCTATTTTCTCGTCCGGGCCTATTGTAGAGGGAAAATTAGAACGAATGATGATGTATATAGGTTGAACTCACAAATTGATGCCTATACTCAATGACCGTCGGGACTGCTTTGCATCTCTATGCTTTCGCTCCGGTGACGAGAAGAGCCTGGAGGATATGTAATGAACGGCGAGGCCGTCGTAGGGGAGGCGATTGGTGGCTTGTGGTCATCCAACACCGACCCACGTTGATTCCTCAAGCTACCAGCGTCCGACTTGAAGTGTAGGTTCTGCCACTTGTTATTATTGAGCGAAGCTACTCTATTTCTCCAATGACGAGCAGAGCGCTTGTTTCGGTGACGGATTAAGAGAACAGCTGCTATGCCAGCCACAACTATTGCGCCGACGACGCCTCCAGCAATAGCCCCTCCATGGCTTGAACCGCTGACCGAATCACTGACTGCACTCCCAATCTGCAAACCGGGGCTTTCCAGAGGCATTGTTGATACCGGGCCGTCGACTGAGACTGCTTCGGGAGTCGTTGGACTTGGCGATGACTGCAGTCCCGGCGTTTCGAGGGAGCTTGCTATCGATAAGCCATCGATAGATATTGCTCCCGACGGCGCAGTATCTGGGGACGCAACAGCCCCTGAAGGCGAAACGGGGAAGCTATCAGCCTGACGCACAATGTCGCCGCGAGCGTCGCGGACGATGATAGCCCAAGTAATCACTGGAAGATAGAAGGCTATCCTGCACAACATTGGCGTGGCTCAAGTCGAGGGAAATGACGGGAACCTGATGCGATTTGGCGGTGATACATATAAGCAAAGGTAGATAAGGATCATGACGTAGAAATTTCACTAGTCCTGAGAATTTAAGTACATGGCCGGAAGGAAAGAGGTCATATGAGCCTACCAGCCATCTTTCGTAGATTTTCCAGAAACAGAATGCAGTCAGTATCCCCGTGGCGATTGATATACTAACCATTTCTGCCATCATTTGCCTCCAATATCGGCCGAGTAGCAGGCCAGCAGTGTAATCAGGAGTAACTGATTCGTCCTCCCACACCGCCTGCTCCAGCTCTCCTTCCACGGGCCTATATTTTGTTTGTCTCATTCCTAATCTTCTTCTCAAAGCCATCGCCATTCCGACAGCGTAGACATAACGCCTCTTGTCGAGCCAGCCAGGGCGTACAGACCCATAAAATTTAGAGAATAGAACTGGATATGCCTGCAGAAAAAGGACAACTCGAAGTCGGATTGACATTCTCCAGGGCGTCTGTGGAACACCTAAATAGGTTGCAAGCTCTGGACCTAGAAGAAAGCGGGTCACGGCACAGTTAAATTCGATGCTACTCTCCAACGGAGGTTGTCCCGATATTGCCTGTAGCATTGCCATGGTTGGTGCCTCGACCCTGTCCTCAAGGTCTGTATCATCAAGAAAGAGGTGAATGCTGGCCGATAACAAGAACTGATCAGCAAGGTTGACACTGGAAAAATGCTCCTCTAAAGACGCTGGAGAAACACCAAGGTAGAAGCCAGCATGGCGCCACACTGCAAGGTATGCTTCTTGTTCCTCTGGACAAGGACTCAAGCCAAGCTGGCGCAGAGCCCAGATAGGAACTGTAGAAAAGGATGCAAGTCTATGTATGTAGGACTGAGCCCATCTCGGCTGTTGCAAATGTAACATGCCAACTTACGTCCCGTTCATGTCCTCTTGATTAATGGGGATACCGTCGATTGCATCGCTCGAATTTCTGCGGGCTCGGGCACGAGCCACACCGTGGAGCATGCGAACGCGAATGATAGCTTCCCATCCGTCACCCCCGGGTGATAGATACGCTAATCCCTCTTGTTCTGGGGCGGGCAAGACGCAACGCATGACTTGTAGAACAAATTGGAACGTTTCTAACAGTCGTCTAAACGTTCTGTCCTTAGTTGTCTGGGACATCTTGACGTTGGTAGGTATAAGGTAGGAGACTCTGTGCAGAGTCCGGACTATTCGTGGACTACATAGACACGATGAGAAGACACGAACAACAAATTAAATCGAAAAAAAAAAGTCACCTCGCAAACCCTCCTGCTAGACTATAATACAAAAGGGCTTGCATGATCTGAATGGAATGATCGATGAAAAAGGTGCGAGCTAGATTTACTTGTTTTTCCGTTATTCTGATACTTTCCGGGGGATATTCGTGAATAGAGTCCCAGAATCGAGCAGTAGCAGAGCCCTCATCCGTGTGAGCAGACTCGAGGCGTTGAAATAGGTCAGATCCATGAAAAATACCATCGGGGAAAAGCTCTTGGAGAGCGTTGTCGCAAAGCGGGTCGCCCTCATTCCTCCACCTGAGTAAAACGATGTGAGACATTGAGATATAATGCTCCAATGAAACCTGCCTGAGAGCTGTCTCGCGTTGAACACAATGTTGATCCCATACTGCTCTGCGGCCAAAGATCTGGAAAGTATTCCCAAACTCTATCGATAAGGTATCTTCAGCACGGTTAATGACTTGGGGCTTGGAGAGGTGGGTCATGTCGGAATAGAGAAATTGATATCTTCATCGTTTCAAATAAGATGGTAGTCACACGTGAAAACCCAGCTGATATATCTGACGTAATCTCATGACCAACTGATCGCATCAATTGGCTGACTAAAGCCGAGATCTTGCCCGATCGGACGTGTTCAATCACGGCATTTCGGCTCTATCGGGTTCAACAAACGGAAGCTATCTGCCGCCCTGGCAAAGCTCTTTGCGCTAGCGTGAGCATCTTGCTTTCTAATCTACAGACAAGTCCTTGCCGCCACCCGGCATTTAAAGGCAAGTACCCTCGCTTTCGGCTTGGACTAGTCACCAACCTGAACTAATTAGGAAGGAGACGCGCTTCTTTCGATCGCAGATATCTGAGCCCCCGCAGGAAATGGAACCCTCAATCTCGCCCTTTCACATCAAACACGGTTCCTACACCCAGCTATGCCAAAAATTATAGCCTCTAATCTCATCGCCATTATCTTACTTATCATTCCAGTCCTTTCTCAACAGTTCCATCTGGCAGACGCCTTTGTAGGCAAGGACTTTTTTCAGAGTTTTTACTGGGATACCTCTGACGACCCTACGCACGGTCGAGTCAATTATGTCAGTCAGCAAACCGCTCAAGCAACCAATTTATCCTATGGTATCTATCTGGTGCCCATTTCAAGATATCGCGTACTTGACTAGTTTTGCAGCCAGCGCGACCAAGTTCGTCATGCGAGCAGATTACCATGCCGTCGTTCCGGTGTTTTCCCGTGGTCGCGACAGTGTTCGCGTCGTTTCCAACACATGCTGGGCCGATTCTATCGTTGTGGCTGATATTTCACACATGCCTGAAGGATGCGCTACCTGGCCGGCATTTTGGACCGTCAGCAAGGCTGGACAGTGGCCCAAAGGCGGGGAAATAGATATCATCGAAGGCTTGTCGCTAGCATATATTTCATACGTTCGTTCTCTGACCCGTGTCTAGGTGTTAATCAGAATAGCAACAACCTTGCCTCGCTTCATACGTCTCCTGATTGTTCTATGCCTGACCAGAGAGCGCAGACAGGGCAAGTCTTCAGGCGCACATTTCTTCTGCGTTTTGGTTGACATTGTCCTTTTCAGACACACAATTTCATCCAACTGCGACTCCGCCGTCAACTACAATCAAGGATGTGGCGTCGCTTCCACTGCTTCAAATTCTTACGGTTCCGGATTCAACAGTAATGGTGGGGGATGGTATGCTATGCAACGATCATCGAAAGGCATTTTCCATTGGTTCTGGGCCAGAAACGACCCTAGTGTGCCGGATGAAATTCGTCAGAACGACCCCATTACTCCAGGAGGCACTTGGGGAACGCCGTCTGCGGCCTTCACCAGTGAGAATTGCGACTATGATGCGCATTTTGACTGTCACCAGCTCATATTTGATTTGACGTTTTGTGTAAGTTGTTTTTGCTACATACCACATACTGGTGTATTGATATCTAAGCAGGGTGACTGGGCGGGAAGTGCGTATGCCACTGCTGGATGTGGCCTTGGAAATTGTGAAGACTGTACGTCGACTTCGGTGTGCTTTGCGTCGGCTCCCGCTCACCGTTTGTTCCAGTCGTAAACAACTACCCTGACGCCTTCCGGAACGCGTACTGGGAAATCAACAGTGTCAAAATTTACACACCCAGTTAGGGGCTTGATTTAAGTTTGAGCGAGATTTATTATTGGCATCCAAGCATATACCCACATAATTCTAGAATACGCGTGCCCAGGGTTGAATTTTGCAGTATCTCACAGAGCCGCGGGTCTCTCACACCTCTCAAAGTCTGATGACATGCCAGAGCCGGACGTCCGTTCAGTTACCGTATATAAACTTCGTGGTTTCACTTTGACGAGGGTGTTCCGTTAACCACCATGTTTCTCTTGAGCTTGACCATCGCCCTCCTCTCGTTTCTACCTTCTACCGTATTGGGAAATGGCACGGAATTGAAGAAAAGAGACGACAACCTTCCTGCGCGTGTTCCATATGTTTTTCCTCCTCCTGGAACTGATCCCGTTCGTATTTGTTGCAAATTTACCGGGGGTTCCTCACATTCAGGTATTTCTCTAGATAGCGGACGCGATTCGAGCAAGGAGGACGAATGGTACGCTTCTCGATCTGGATGGAGTACTGTATGTCTCGTGGAATATATCAAAGAAGACCAAAAGTTTCGAACTACTCGCTTCAGATTGAATGCGCCCCTCATTGCTGAGGGAGAGGACGCTTTTTTTGGATTCATTCGCGACAATAACACTCTGCCTCCCGCCATGCGAGAGCTTTTCGTAAGTGCCTCTTTCATTGTTCTTCTACTGTGCACAGGCATTTAACAGTACTGCTTGCAACAGATCCTGCGGATTGCAGCTCTGAACAATGCATCGTATGAATGGTGAGTCTAAATCTAGTCAACGTCCGATCCTCACAATCACCTATTCGCCCATGTACGGCTCAGGTTACAGCACGAATCAGTAGGACGTATGGCCGGTCTCACTACAGACCAGCTTCTGGCGATTCGATTGGCTCCGCCCTTTTTCGCTTCACAAGGAGTCAATTTGACAGCGACTCTGGGACCGGACCTTGTAGCAGCGATGACTTTTGCGGATTGGATCACGAAGAATGTCCACGTACCTGACGATGTATTTGACGGACTGAGAGCGTTCTTGAACGATTCTCAGCTTGTTGAAGCAACGGCGACAACGGCAGGCTACAATTTTATCAGCCGTTTTGTTGTCGCTTTGAATGTCGATGCAAAGATGGACGTTGCTGTACCAGTTCCTTCCTGATGTAAAGCACATTTCTTGTTTTTTGTTATTATTCAGAGATGACGTTAGGGTACCCATTGAACTAACTAAAAGTACTTTCTGGCTTCTTTCAAACCTTCGTATGGATTTTCTTTCTTTGGAAGCACGTATTTTTCTTCCTTGCCGCCAAGCGTAGCGTCGAACACCCCGCTCACACTCACATCCCATTCTTCCCTAAACATATGTGCTCCGCCTCCTACGACAACAGCATCATTCCTGCCGACTCCTTTACCGCCATTGACCTGGGCTCTGAGACCAGGCAAGGACTGGCCAGAGTGACCGCCATTAGCAATATCTTGGAGTGTTGTGCTGTCCCTGCCAGAGATATTCCATTTTCTAATGAAATCACGCAAATTAAAACCGCGTCGGCGAGAGTCAGAGATGATAGGAATATCAAGCCATTGTGAGGTAGAATATCTTTTGAGAAGATCGGAGGGCCAAGAAGTGGGTGAAGAGGCGTCAAGGGTAGTATCGGAACCGGCACTATCATTATGGCTCTTCAAGTCGTGAAAGAATTGAGCCTCTGTATTGAACGAGTATTGAGATTTTGCAGGTTGTGGAAGGAGGAGAATTGTATAACGATGGTAGGGTGTTCCTTGCTGTGGGTGCGGAGGGATATAGGCGGTGTGGCTATTGAGCAATGGGAAAGGGATGTTGACCCGAGGGGACATGAGAGCGGAGATGGGAATATTGGGCCTAGGAAAGACGTTAGCTGATGAAGAGCAATACAAGATAGAGAGCACACTTCATCCAATGTAGATAGGTCGTGAATGAATGACTCTCTTCATCTGGCACGTCCGGGTCGAGCATGAGCATAGTATAGAGTCTGATATCCAGGTGCCACGAGTGAGCCCACAGCCCTGGAGCTCTGGCGGTCTGTGTGGGCGATAGAAAGCTTCCTGGCTCGACGCCGAGGATACTTTTAGCACCACTTTTGGCGGAACGTCTGAACTGTTTGTTTAAAGGGTATGGAACAGTGACGTGGAGGTCTAAGGATGGATGTATACCAGGAAGGAGGTCGGGAATAACATGCATTTGGTGTAAACGTTCCATGAGAAGATCGAGACCGCCTTCACCGCGCCAACGTTGTTCTGCAAGATGGCGATGGGCTGGAATGGAGGGGTCGAATTGAGCATTGAAGACGGACCAACGAACAGAGGGAAGATTAATCTGGGACTGGACTGAAAGAACGTGATGCTTCTTTCGGAGCGACTCCATACTGTTGAGCAACACCTGGAGAGCTTCATTGTCACCTTTGGCCTCCTCCGCTTTTGCGAGAGCCTCAAGTTTTGTTATCTCGTTTGCAATTCTGCGAGCCTCTGCGGATACTTCGTCCGAGTCTTTGTTTATGATGTTCAGGGCGAAGTCATATGCAGGCAAAACGCCCTCTGCAATTGGCCTATTCCATTTCCTCGGGCTGAGTTGAGAAATTCGAGGACGGCGTTTATTCGACAACAGAGGCTTACGACGCCCTGCAGTAGTCAGAGGGGGGGAGGAGGAGGAGGAGGAGTGGCTGCAGCAGCAGCGGTGGACAGTAGCCTTTGAGCGGCGACTGACCTGGCCAGCATTTTTTTGAAAGAGGCAAAAAGAGGAATAGAATAGGCGCCGATATATTGTCGGCGCTTAGACCTCGTGCCAACGCTGTAGAGTCCCGACCAGAGCATGGCAGGTGAGCGGAATCATCCTCGCAGAAACAAAAAAAAAGGTCACATTGCCTTCGCCTAGCTTCCCCGAAATGGTCTCCGGCTCCACCCCAGCCAGTACTTAAGCACGAGCGTATTAGGCCCATTACGATCCGCTCTGCCTTCATGACCTTTCTCATCCTCAGCTTCGCCTATCTACTCACATGTCTCTCCTTCCTTTCAAATCCCCCCCCTGCCGTCGCTCTCGACGATGGTGTTGGACGTCTGCCATGTAAGCAAACCACCGTAGTACTCCCTCGTAATCCCGCTAATCGCCTCCGTACCAGTCATGGGTTACAACAGTAAGCGTCCATTCGTCTCACAGCAGCTATATCTCACTTGCTTCATCCAGCCTGGAATGCGTATCATGTCAGTCCATTCTTCTCGGACGAGATAATATCGTGCTAATTCCACCCCGCTCCTTCTCAGTGCGACATTGACGAACCTCTTATTGTTAATACCACACGGCTCATGAAATCCCTTGGTCTCGCAGTATGGGTCTATATTCTCTGAGAACGACAGTCCGTGCTGAACACCTATTCAGGATTTAGGATTCCAGTACATGAATATTGATGATTGTTGGGCCGAAAAGACTCGCAGTCCTTCTGGCGACCTGGTTGCCAGTGCGTCGTCCCTCGTTCTTTTGTCCCCTCTGTCTCCTTATCGTTTCACAGATGCTACACGTTTTCCTTCCGGTTTCAACAATTTAACTGACCAAATACACGATTTGGGTCTGTGAGTATCCTCAAACTTCCTCGTCGCCATTTTTCGCTACATCTTTGACCGATTCTCAGGAAAGCCGGAATCGTAAGCCCATTCTAAATTGGGGGGTCAATAATGACGTCGACTAAGAATTCTCCACCCTTAGTATAGTGACTCGGGCTGGTTTACATGCCAATTGTATCCTGGATCATACTTGAACGAAGTCAGGTCAGCTGCCCTCCTTCTAATACATTCCATCCAAGTTCTCAGATGCAAATAGAGATGTGGAACAATTTCAGAATTGGGGCTTTGATCTATTGAAGCGAGTATCTACGAGTGAATGTTCTCTTCTTCATTGATTGAATTCCCTTCTTAGATATGACAATTGCGCCGTCCCTTTCGATGAGATTATCCAAGTTGGCATGATTGGCAGTAAGTCCACACCTCGAATTTCCCCATTGTGCATTCCGCCAACTCTCAGAGCAGAATATACTCGCATGAGTAATGCCATCTCTGACCTCGCTGCGTCGACCGGCAAACCGCCGATACTATTTTCCTTGTGCCAGTGGGGAAGGGTACGCGTTAACATTTATGTCTTGCGCCGGTGTTGACATTCTTACAGGAACAACCTTGGCTTTGGGCTAGAAAGCTCGGGCAGACGTGGAGAGTGAGCTCACTCAGGCAAATACTCTCATTTTCACCTTATGGAAACTTTTTTGTCGTAGACCACCGACGACATTGACCCTGATTGGGCTCATCTTGCGAGTATAATAAATCAGTACGCAATTCCTTTATCCTATAAAGAGACACCATTCAGACCTTTGACCGGGTTTCTTTCAGAAACTCGTTTATCACCTGGGCTTCCGACTTTTACGGGCACAACGATATGGACATCGTAAGTCGCCACATTCAATCATGACAGTCCTAGCTTTAATACTCCCATAGCTTGAAGTGTACATCTGCGCCTTCATTTCTGTATACCACTTGCGTGTTAAACTTTTGAAATTACAGAGGAAACGGAAACCTTACTTTTGATGAAGCAAAGAGTCACTTTACTGCGTGGAGCTTGATGAAATCTCCTCTTCTCATCGTAGGCGTCTACTCGTCTCATAAGTTTACACGCTGATGGCATTGTAGGGGACAGATGTAAGTATCCTAGGATTACAAGAACCCCATCCACAAAAGTGAATCTTTTACAGCTTTCAATAGTTACCAACGAAACTCTTGAAATTCTCAAGAATCAAGAAATCATAGCAATCAATCAGGATCCCGTCGTCGGAACCTCTATATCTCCTTTTCGATGGGGTATCAATGTTTGTAATTTCGACTCATAGCGGTGACTGTTCTAGATGATTAAACGCGATATTTTTCGTTTACAGCCTGATTGGACTTTTAATGCTACTCACCCTGCGCAATATTGGAGTGGCGAGAGTCAGAACGGGACAGTTTTCATGCTTGTGAGTGCCCCTTGTCATGAACACTGGTGTTCTTCACATTTTCCTCAGCTCAACGTGCTCGACCAACCGGCGGATATGTTCTTCAATCTGACAGAATCTCCTTGGATTGACGCAGGACGACAATATGCCGTCAGGGTATGTCTGTTTTTCATGATCGTGAATGTTGATTAAATTTATACTGCGTGTCCAGGATCTCTGGGCTCACACCAAAAATGGGACGGCAGTTCGTAACTTTACTGCACATGCAGTTCCTGCGCATGGAGTCGTCGCATTGTTAATGAAGGATGCCGGTCCAGAACCCACAGGAACTCAACCGCCTTGCGTTCGTCCGGAGTGGTGCATCGACCAGAATGGCACTCGAGTAGAAGATTAGGCCCGGTGGACCTCAATTGACCAACAACATTGTCTTCATCCATGAACATATATATATTCCAATATACAAACCAAATAAGATATCAATAAATGCCTTGCAAGAAACAAAGAATAGTCTGTAGATAAATTGAAAGATACCTCAATCCAATTTAAAGCCCCATGGTGGATGCAAGAGACCGGGCGACCGATGGCGCGCGGGAAGGGACAGCGGAGGGAGCTACCGAGGCTATCCTAGATGGAGCCTGGTACTGGACTTGCCACAACTTGTCCTTGGCCTTAACCTCAATATTTTCGAAAGGAGTCGGTTGAGATATCGTGATACAATCGCGAGTACTGAGGACGAGCAGCTCAAAGAAGAAGGACGCAGCTGCTCGCCTGGAGGCCTGGGGAAGAAGACATTCTAGTGAAAAAAAATATCGTAAAGATACTGTCGGCGCTTACCTTATCCGACATTCTCTTAAAGCTTAAGACCTTATTCTCATCGTCACCTTCGGTGGGGCGAAGCTCCCTGCGGATAACAGAAATCGCTTTCACCGTGTTTTTACTATAAGTATTGACAGCTTGAACGTCAGTGCCTTGAGTTTGCGTCTGAACGTCGAACGTAGCGATAGGGCAGTCCGCATCCGCATAGCTGGTCACGTCTTCTTCTGGGAAAAGCCCGTCGATAGCTGGCGTGGACATCCTGCTTCGCTCGGAGGGAGCGGCGGATTTGCCTCGGTCTAGGTCTAGATCCACGGCGGGATCAAAGGCAGGGACATCTAACTGGAAGTCATCTACCAGTCCCGATTGATCACCAAAATCAATAGCATCATGACCAATACTTCCTCGAGCAACGATGTCATTTTCTGGGGCGGCGCTCTCTGCTCTACGACCTATTTCGGCTTCCTCTTCCTCGGCAACCGACTCCAGTCGTTGGCGCTTGTTAGCTCCCTTCCCTCCGGGAGAAGTTCCACCTCGTTTGGACCCAAGACCATTCACTGGGAGCAGGAAGAGCTCCGTCAATTCGGGAGCTAAACCTGGAGGTGCAGCGCAGAAAAAACTTCCTCCCGGGGTGACCTTCGTAGGTAAAAAATGGGCAACAGGGTCGTTATGAATCTCGAGGAGACGTATAACAAGGTTGGAACGAGGAAGGAATTGTGGGGGAGTGAGTATGTCGCTTGGGACTCGATTGTTATGAGCCTCTCTGCCCCGTCCGGTCTTAGCTCCAGGCCATCTTCAAGCTCTGTGACTGCGTCAATGATCTGCTTCCTCTCTTTAGGTTTAGGCTTGATTTTCGGGGCTTTGGGCGTAGTTTCAGCGTTTTCGGTTTCACCGATATCTGGCGGGGGGGTTGCAGGCACATCGCTAAGAGGCGAAGCTGTCGATGATCATTAGCGGGTCAGAGATGATATACGAGGAAAACGAACATACAGGCTCGCGAAGGAGAACGGGTTTGAGCAGGTATCTGTGCAACATCCACGGGCATTGGGTCAAATCCAATGCCAAGATCGCCTAGGTCGACATCTCCAAACTCAGGCATGTCGATGTTCATGTCTGCACCAAACGGATGTTCAGAGGGCTCCCTTGTACGGCTTCTCTGCGAAAGCATATCGAACTTTCCGTCTATGTCCATGAAGTGATCGGCAATAGAATCACGACGAGAAGCAGCATCTCGTCCAACGCCGACACTTCCGTCAATACTCATGGAGTCATCCTCACCCCTCTCGCTGGTAATAGGAGCATCACCAAAATCGACATCAAGGTCGAAAAAGTCTTGCGAACCAATACCGTCAGTGGGGCCAAGGTCAAAGTTGTTATCGAAATCGAGGGGTTCAAAAGTATCGGTAGGAGGAAGCGTTATATCATTAATATGGGCTTGATGTTGCCCGTGAGCTGGTGTTGGTCTGTCTTCAAAATCTTGAAGCCTGTGAGGACAATTGGTAAATGGCAATGACCAGTCAATGGCCTATGGACTAACCAATTATCATCAGGCATTAAATCAAAATCAAATGCATTTGCTTGAATAGTAATAGCGTTCTTATTTGCAACGAGTTGTTCTTCTGCCATGTCTACGATACCACGGCTGAAAGCCTGGATAAAAGTCACCAAATGGAACAACAACAGCGGGAGCTAAAATTTACCATCTTGATCTTTGACATGGCTTCATTGCAATCTTCGAGGAGATATTTGGCTTTGCGACTATATATACGCACAACACCGAGAAGTAGTTGCCCACTAACTCGTAATGCCATAATTTCAATCTCTTGATGTATGATCGCATCTATACCAGCTTCGGTTGACGATCAGAGGAGATGAGGAATTTACAGACCGACTGATTCCTCAATATCTGTCTGTAGTGTTTGTGTTTTGGACAATTTACGTTCCATGTGAGCAGCCAGCCAAACTTTGCCCAGGGGCCCACGACGTGATAGGATATTTTCGGTGTAAGACTAGAAGTTAATTTGAGTGATTATTTTATGAGGAGCAAAGGAGAAAAGCACCATTGCTAGAAAGGAGTTGAGGGTATCGCGGAGGTGAAGAAGGGAGACGCGACGGTACAGCCACAGAATGAACCATTCACAAGGAATCATGTGACTCGCGGTGATAATTTTTTTATCTTATCTGGCTTGGTTTTTCTTCAACGTATATGCTATGCTCGGTGCTTCCCGCTGGTCAGTACGGCGTGTGTCGTCGCGGACCCCTCAACTTTACCATTTCAACGGTAAATATGAATGGTTATGCGCTGGCCATCCGATTGAAATTATCTTGCAGCTCCTCGTGCACGCCCCTTCACCTCTCCCTCGTCTTCTGGGGAACACCCACCCATAGGAACGGGCTCCGCTGAAGTACTGCGTAGCAAACCATTCCAGTTCGATCAGTCTTCCTCTGTTCATTATCAAAAGACGCGCAATGTGCCTTCCTTAGCTCGTTCCAATTATCATCTTGCTCGCGCAGCCGACAGGAGAGATTCTTTGCTGGCCCTTTCAATCGTTGGTGAAATGAAGCGTCAAGGAGTTCAACCCGACAAATTCACATACTACTACCTCCTCCGGTCGATGATAAACAACACTCGCACTTCAGATGCTTGGGCCATTTTCGATGACATGCTTTTAGTTGGAATCACACCAGACGTTGGGATTTTCAATGTTCTGATAGAGGTATGTAAACAAGTGCATTAATTTCAGAGGCTTCCTCAATCCTTCACCACAGGCACACCAAATGAGAAATTCGTCTTATCTATGGCCCATTGTCAAGAAAATGGAGGAAATGGGCGTTGAGCCAAACGCAGCAACCTACAATCTCATCATCAATTATTGTATCTCTTCGAAGAATGTCGAAAATGCTCTTCGGTACCTTCAACTCATGAAAAATAAAGGCATCGAACCTGAACTTGGGACCTTGCAAAGTATAGTTGAAATCGCTGCGGAGTCGGGCAATGCACGATTAGCATTGGATTTAGTCCATGGTTTTGAATCGGATTCAGTTCGAAGGCTCGAGTCGGATGTTTGGCTGCACTGTTTGAGCGCGGCGGCCAGCTGTCTTTGGGTACGCAGATTGACATTAATGGATACACAAACAACTCATCATTCTACAGAAAGATGGCGTTCTTGAATGCTGGGAATACGTTGTACAAGAGCTGAATTTGAATCCTAGTGAAGGTCTTTGCATGTCTGTCCTTCACACGGCTTCTCGCCATGGCCTGCCAGACCTGGCAACGGACGTTCTTCGAGTCCTTAAACTCACTGGCGTTCCATTCCAGGATCGTCATTTTTCCCCATTGATCGAAGCCTTTGTGAACGCCAATCAGATCAAGGAAGCGTTCATGGCAGTAGATGTCATGCTGGAATCCATACCTCCACACCCGCCGGCTCTGCTCCCTATTTTCGACAAGGTTAGGAAGGATGCCGAGGCCTTCGATTCAGCATGGGCTTTATTAGATCACGTCCACGAGGAGAGGCCTCTAAACATCCTCTCCCTTAACGTTCTCGTTAAAGCTGCGGTTGCTTTGAGGGACTTGCAGCGTGCAATAGGCGCATACAGGAGCTTCTCGGACTATAATATCAAAGCGGACCGAGACACTTTCCATACATTGCTCGAGGGTACGATTACCGCTCATCATCAACAACTGGGAGACCGTATACTGCGAGAAATGAAGGATGCCGAAATATCTTTTGATACGCGCACATACGAACTGCTGATTGAACTCAGCCTTACGCAAAAGACATACGAGGAAGCCTTTGGGTATCTCGAAGAGATGAAAGCTGCCGGTTTTGTACCTAGCATGGAGGTTTACAAGATGCTTGTGAAGAAGTGTGCACAAAATGGAGACTCTCGTTACAATCTTGCTTTGGAAGAAATGGACGAGATGGGGTACGAGGTGACTGCAGAGCTACGTCAGAAGGCGAAGGATGCATATCTTGAGACCGCGGGAGGTTTGGAGACCAGCGAGGGATAGAATAGACCGCTTACCGTACTAGACTTTATTATCAAATGAACCTGAGTCAGCTCGTCTCCTTTTGATTTCCTCCGTCATTATGGATGCGATTGAGGTAGAGTCTGTCCAGCCACCAGCCTCGGACACCAACGAGCGAGCGCCTGCCAAGCTGCCTGCTTCGGACACCGAGTTGGATGTCCTGTTCCATTGTCATTTCCGTCAATATTGCGAAACCCTGGAATCAAGGACAGATACGGCCACCTTTACCAGCCGAGCACGACCTTTCCTACCTCGCCAGGGCGAACGGTGTACAAGAAGACCAGGCGCGACGACAACGAGGGCAAGCGATGGGTTCGTCGGAAGGAAAATGGCAAGTAGATCCTATATATGACTGGCTATCAGGCTCATCGGCGTCCAGCACAGTTTGTCGGCAACCCTCATATTGCGGCTGCTACCAAGAAAGACTACATGCTTCAACTCAAACCCATCCAGGCCACCTTCCCAGAACCTTTACCCCCTTATCTTCCCCGCAGTTCCAAGCTTCCAGCCAGTTTGCCACCGGCGACAGACTTCAATTCTGCAAATGCTGGAAGGTTCTCCCTCGGCCTCAGAGGCATGAGAAGAGATTTACGCAGTGCTGGATCTCGCGCTCAGCATCTAGTGCAAGCTATTGAAGCTGAACTTTTATGCTGGCTCGATGCCATATCCGTGGAGCTCAATCCGGACGATGCTCGAAGCATAGATTACTCTACTAAGCACCCGATTGCCAACATTGACTCGATTTTCGAAGTCGCCCGCACATCTCATCAGCTCATATGGCATATCCCTGAAGATGCCTTTGCTCGCTATGTCGTTCATTGCTGTGCTAGGTTCCACAATGTCGTCAGCTTTAGTATGTGTCTGATTTCAGTATCTCGTTCCAACCAGCTTTTCAGATGATAATCCAATCTCAGGTAAAGAAAGCTCAGGCTCGAGGTTGACTTTTCTTCTTCGACCAAACGTCACTCGCCCAAATCGCCAAGCCACCGCCGCCTTGGACACACCTCCTACCACTGACCTAGACAACTCTTCACGCTTTGATTCGGACTCAGAGCTAAACTGTTTGGTGGCCTCCGACTCTCCGATGCAGAGTCCATCGTTTCCGGCAACCCGGGCCTCGGAACCGGTCATAACCTCTCAGACATCGACGAACGATCCCTTGATGGCGACTCTTGGTCTCTTGTTGGAGATTCAGAGGCCGACGCCGATGCCGACTTCTCTGCACCGGAGGACCCTCTGGATAATAATAATACCTTCAATTCCTTGTCCGTTGGGTCAGAGTCTGACGATCCTGACCGTACCTTGGAGGCCATCCCCCTCTTACTTTCAGGCACAGTTTGACACGTTGGCAGTCCCACCGCTCTAGCTCTTCACCTTCTCGTTCTCCTGCCCGAGCTAGACGACGCCGTCCACTGCGCCGGGATCCGTTCGCGAGTAAAGAAACCAAATCTCTCTACGCTTATCTGTATACATGATATACATGATTCAACAGTACATACTCAATAAATCTACGAATGTGTACACTTGGCAATGCATGCATGAATTCGACCTTACCCTGTTATTAACCTGACCAGAAGATAGAATGTAGAACCGATGAATCGCTTGCGCAAAAGGTCAGGTCCGGTTCATGTAGGAGGTGAAAACTCACAATTAAATTGCTGATGGCAGTAAATACGAGTATGAAAATGAGATATCCCTTGACTCGAGCACTTGAGGCAGAGCCGCCGAATGTACCGGAAAGCGTACTACCTTGCAATATGGCTATAATCAAAAGACACTGATGTTCAACAGTAAGCAGATAAAGTGTGCGCGAGAGAGAAGGAAAACATACGTTGGAAATGACCCAAAGTAGTAAGACCTAAGAGGTATGAGTTTTCAGTATGAGTACCTTCATAGGGAAGCAAAGAAATTATAACGTACATTCGTCCGCACGTTGGCATAGTAATCTTTTGCGGCTTGCTCCTTTCCCGCGGCATTATTCGCAGGACTACTCGGTTTTTCGACTTTTTTCCTCCCCTTCAGATTCTCGATGGCCTCTTGATAAATCTCGTTCACGTCTGCAGCCGAGGAAAGCATCTCAACGTCAACTTGAGACTTCTCGTTGGGCCTGACGGCACCAAGGTCGATCTCTACTGAGTCTTGTTTCGTACCCCAAGAAATCTAGACGAAGAACATCAGTTTTTGGCGAAAATTGTCAAGAAATCGGCCTAACGTCATCCAAGTTAGAAAATGCGTATCTATCAACATGATCATGAGCAATAACTGTAGAAAGAATTTATCATATAACTTACATATTCAGGATGTTGATGTATGTTGGCGAAAGCAACATGTACGGAAGAAAACTAGTCAACATATGCCACGGGTCGAATGCTAGCACGCTGCTGGTGGCCCACACTATGGGCCAAAAAATGAGCGTCGTTTAGGGTATTCGAGGAAAAGCAAAATATTTACATCCGTAAGTGATAATCACACTGAAAAGCATCACGGCATTTGCGCTGCCTCCTTGTTGAGCTGCTTTAATCGCGCACATTATAGCCGCGAAGCACATATAGATCATGGCGAGTGCAAGAAGGACCGTCATCAGCAGATATTTTTGTTTAGACGCCTGAGGTTTGTTGCCCATGGAGAAGAGAAAACATGCAGCGATCATGAATGCAAGGATGTACTTAGAGAGAGTGAATTAGCCTGAGCATGCAGTCAATTTTATGATGGTACAACTTACGTGTATTATTGGGTTGAGAGTGGCTATCCACTCCATATTGAAAGAAGGATCTTCCAGAGAAGATGTCAATACAACCTGGAAAAAAATTCAGTACGGGCAACCCTATGCGGCAATCGAAATCGACGTACAAAAAACAAGAAAAAGTTCCCCTGCAATGCATTAGTACCGATAACAGGGCGTCGAATGAGGAACATACTATGCTGAACCACGCAAATATGATACCAATAATGTTATAGATCGTTTCCAACAACAGCACGATTTTCCTTGTAAAACTGTGCCCCGAACGCATGATCTGTCCGACATGCGTTATAGCGTAAGTAGCCGCGAAGAATGACCCATTCAGCCACCTTCGACGCTGACCGATAAATTCGGGCAGTGTGTCAGGAACATCCGTTTCTCCTACCGCGCCTTTCACATATTTCAGAACCCTGTGGGGGATATTGAGAGAGAGCCAATTGATAGGGTCCAATTCGACCAACATACCAATTCGAATTGGCTTTAGCGACCAGCTCAAAACAGAGGATACGCTAAACAAACGGTCAGTCATTGGCGGCCCTGGTAAGGAAAGATACGGATTTACATCCTCTGCCAAGTCTTTGAAGCAATTGAGGCACAAACAATCAACTGAACGGAATGTCTACTCACACATGTTGGAAGTGAAGATATCGGTATCCCGCCCATGTAATACCTCTCCCTTGAAATAGGACGCCAGGGGTCCGATGCCTTTCTCATTATTTTGCAAGGCGATATACCTACAAATCGTTACTTGTTCAGTACGCATGTTCTGTATCTTTGGATCACGCGCACCTGTAAGCAGAAAATGCCCCCGGCTAGTGAATAGGTTCGAGATCTGATATTGTACCCGAATGGATGTCATTACGCACAAGAACGCTGATGTATCCAAACAAGCTTTCGGTCGGTTTATCCAGAATGCAGCTGATCTTGTACTCAAAATTCTGGGCCGCGACTATCAACGATCTGGGTCAGAATAAGAAGTCAAAGACATTGTTAGTACATACCCAAAGGATTCAGAAGCAGAGACCAGTTCTTGCCCTTGTAGGTAGAAATTTCACCGCAAGCCCCGGCAACGTTAGAATTAAGGTCAAATGTTTTCCAGAGCCGATAAATGCTCTTGCTGCTCGGGCGAGTTCCAACGTCAAGAAGTACACAAACGTTGGGCTGCAGAGAATATAGGCAAAATATGCTAAAAATAAACCATGTACGCACTTGCAGAACCGATGCGAACGCATTAAAAAACCATCGATGACTGTTGATCTTTTTCTGATTCTTTTCCTTCATGCAGAAGATAATCTGAGTTGGAACGATACCCTTGTCTGGGTATCTAAAATGTAAATTTGGGTCTAGCCCAAATGAAGCAGTGTATTCGAAAAGATGGGCGGTGACCTCCTTGTCGTCGATAAAGTTTTTCATGAACGGCCCTGGTTGATAAACGCCAAGGAGTGTGAGGCAGTCGAGAACGCGAGGGTGGATTTTCTTCCGGCCGTCTGCTACGATGCAGACAACTACCTAGAATACGAATCGATATTTTGGAGTCGTGAAGGATTCAAAGACATACTTTTTTCCATGCTTCGTTGCCCCACGTTTGGGAGTTCTTGCGTGTGCAGAGATGTTGAATGTTCTTCATAACGCCATATAACGTTCGACAGAAGAGAATCTCGTCTTCCTGCGTCACACAGTTAACAAGCCATCAAGGAGTGAGCAAGATAGAATACGCACGTTGTACATGGTGATGACTAGGAACAATTCGGTTTCTCTGTGCATCTCCGCTTGTCTCAATGAGAACCCCTGCTTGGAAAAGTTATCAGGGTCACAAGTCACAGCCGTATATCTCGTCTTCATCATCTCTGGTTCTCCCATGCGCGGCAGCACCAGGTTGGGCGGGACTGGAACCTCAAGAACCAGATTTCCTCTCGTCAACTGAACTCTTTTTTTCATGTTGTGCCGACGAGTAACTCTTCCACTAGGTGCGGGACCGAAATGGCGAGTTTCTGTAGGTGTTACTGATTCTGTGGCGATGGGAGTGGGCAATGATCCGTATGTGTATCCAGAAGCCAACTTTTCTGGGTCCCGTCCAGAATCGAAGTAGCCGTTACCTGTGTAGTGAAAGCTCTCATCGCCGACGACATAATAATCCTCGTCATCGCCAGCGGGAGTTGGAGATCGGGAGCGTGGAGGGACAAAATTACTGTGGTCCCCTCCATAGGAGTAAACAGAGGCCTCTGGGTCGTTATTGAGAGCGGATGAATAGGAATGTGCAGAGACTGAATTTGGGGTGTAATGAGAGCCAGAATAGTATTCTTCGGAAATCGATTGATAGTCTGTCTGAGTTTGGCCGTATGAAAGGGTCGAAGGGTTTGATTGTGTGTATAACGTAGAATGATCCTCCCTAAGTTGTAGCGTTTCTCCGGTATGGATTGGTGCAAGGTATTGGCCCGGTTGATATCTGGGAAAGAAAGGTTCAGAGTAATCTGGAAATCCTTCTGTGCTGTCCTGGTTGTCGTTGTAATAATGAGAGGTAGAAGCGTCCTCCGGGTATTCGTCTGCAATGTCGTCAGAATCGTCACTGTAAGCTGGTCCAGAGGAGTTCAGGCGATGAAAGGACATAATCAGAATCAGTCGTGCGGTGTGCTGGTCGTAAGCAAACAAGTTGGTTGAAATAATTCAGACGCGAGAGCTTGAAATTGCACGTGGTCGTGTTGCACATTTTGTGGTTCTTTACGTGATTACGGCAAAACTGTACATAATTCGCTGATTTTGGAGTGCATATTCACTGAAAGCATGGGCAGAGGGAAATGTTCATAATATGAAGGAGAAGCTGCAATAATAATCTTGAAATTTTAGAAATTTTATTCACTTTGATACTGCGAAGAAATGTCACTGCTGGCAACGAGCACACAAGCTCCTGAAAACATTGATGAGGCCCAAACCATCTACTGGATCTTCTGGCATCATATTTTGGCCTCTTATATGAGCCATAACTAGAACTTCTGAGTGACTGTAAAAGATGATCCCGGACTGACTTGTTTGTTTTTCAATTTTGCCTCTTGCCCGTGTTCAAGCCTCCTCGATTCTTGACGGAATTCTTCCACTCCACCCCATCTTTTTTTTCAGTTCCAAAGAATGAGTGGGTATGTTGTATGACTCGCAGTATACTGCACCTTTGTAAATTGTAGGTACAACCGGAGTCGGTGTAGGGGAGACAAACCGCACGTTGGCAGCGCAGATGAATCCATCAATCGTTCAATTATCTTCTTGGGCTTTCCAACGAGGGTCGTTCATTAATTGAGCTATAGGTTATGCCTGCGGGCCCTTTGAGTCTGAGCTGAAAACCGTACCAATCCAGTCCCAGAGTTTTGTGCACATGCTGCGGTCAACATCCGTTAAAATTCGCAAGTATTGAGTGGCTGGCTGAGCAGATATGTATTATCTGGAGAAAAAAGACGGGAAGTGAGATTTACAGAGCGAGGTCACGGCGGAGGCGAGAAAAATTGAAACAATCGAATTTCAACACCCGACCTCTTCCAGCCTCTTCCACTCCCATCACCATCGTCGGCCTCCCGTCGCTTGACTCATTCACCGTGCATGCACCAGATACATCCTGTCTTGTTTCTTCATCTATTCTGTCCGGGTACAGGAATTTCAGCTGGCGGAGTCAAAACTAGTTCTCGTCCTCCAATAGACGTACGGTGGACCGTGGCGGACTCGGTATTCATTGGCGGACCTCCAACAGAAGAGAGGAGTAGCCTTCTACAAACTCACTCGATGTGAATTCGAAGCTGTAGCAAAATGCATGTCGAATCAATTGCAGTGCCTAGCCATCTGGCACACAATCTGGCAGGGAGTTTTGGGGTCAGTGAGAAACTCGGGGGTCTTCACCCAAATTGCGGACGGGGCGAACATAGTACTGGTAAAGATAGTGGAACTTATGTTCCATCTCCCACCAAACCAATCACACTGGGTTTACTCGAAGAATCTATATTCTCTCGCCTTGGTGATCAATTCTGGTTTTGGCTGGTTTTGGCTGGTTCTATCTTCCACATGGAGTTTAAATTTACCTTGAACATACTCCGACAAAGATTCCTGACATTTGGATGCTTTTCTTTGGTCACCCCAAGCTCCGCGCATTGACCTGAAGCAACGAAGCGCAGAGGGGAATCGCACCAACCTCGCTCTTGTCTCTTCGGGATTGCTGTCCGATGTTACAGTACACACGTCTTCTGGAATCTGTTTGCATCAGGCTACAGGCCTGGTATTTGCCCGAAATTTCAGATCGAAGGCTTGAGGTACAGTCGGTGACCTAGCTCTTGGGTCTCTATTTTGCAGATATAGTCACCCAAGTCCAAAAAGGTTTTATTTCTGCTCCTGGGCATGTATGCTTTGTGAAGGGAAGAGTACAGTCCAGATCGCAGGAGTACAGGATTGCGCAATCATCGGTCACGTGGTATATTGACTCATCGCGGCTCCATCCTTGTTATGGCGCTGTGAAGCGATCCTTGGTCCAATGAAACATACCCGAGACGCACTGGAGGGTAATGTGCGCTCTACAACTCTGCAACGTCAAGTACCGGAATTTTCTTGATTCATTCCAGCTGCTATCCGTAGCTAAATCTGCAACAACGCTACTGAACGCCTTGGCCAGATAGCCTAAACCGCCTTTGTTGTTTACGGGAGAGACGATGGCGCTGGATTATTTGAAGGCAAATGGATGGTACCAGGGCTCAATTGAAACGATGATCCGCCTAATGCAAATTTTGAAGGCTCATGCTGGGCGCGACAGGTACGTATTCTGGAATTTACTGGAGAGATTTTGTAGAAGACGAAGACTGGCGGTTGAGAGCTACAGAGGTGAGGAAGTGACACCGAACCTTCAAGCTCACTTTGTTTAAAGATGACCGGACTTCTGTTCGTGGAACCTTCTTTCGCGGAGTTTGATTCAGAAGACTCAAAACGGCTGCTCGTCCCTGCACATTCTTCCTTGGTAAAAACCACACTCGGTAAAAACTCCTGGAAATACGAAAACTTACCGGCTGATGAGGTGCGTTGAAATCTTCCTTCTGTACGGGGCTTGAGCTGATTTTTGCTTGGTTCGCTAGTTCGAGAAAATTTCACCCGTACGGACATGCCTTGCGTCGTAGAGATGATGAATTCCTTAATGAACAGAGGCTTGCCGAGACTATTGCAGTACGCTGGATATTTTCATGACGATTCTGCGGTCAGAGTGCTGAGTTGATTTCGATTCAGACAGATCCAGCTCAAGCCAAAGAAGGATTGATTGATGACCATTTCTATTGGTCGGTCGTGATAACTGTTTGTCTTTTTCATAAATGCTGGTTCTCTATTTCTCAACGTCGCTTCTACTAGGTCATACTTGGGCTCTCGTTGTGGCTCCTCGTGAAGACCACTTGAACTTTCATATTTTACCGAAGCCAATAGCGTACTTGATAGTGTCTCCCCCGCCGAATAATAATGCTGTATACACCAAACTCGATTTGCTATCTTACTTGACTAATGCCGGGGATGTCGGAGGATTGCATGCCGAATGTGTGCCGAAGGATAAACAAACCGTGGCTTACTTGATCACGCTCTTACTAATACCATTGTCCAAACTTTCCGATAATTCAGACCGAGAAAAAGAGATAATAGAATGTCAACATTAAGCTACCCGGCCAGTCTGAATCTGTCCATGGCACAATCCCCTTCCACTACTCCTTCGCCGGATGCTCCAGATACAGCGACCGTCCCAGAATCGGGCCCAGCGACGACGACGAGCGCCGCTCCTGCGCCTGCTCAGACGACGGCACCAACGCGCTCATCGCGTAAGCGGAAATCACCTCCCAGTTCAACTGAAGGACCTCCTGCTCCACCCCAGCCTACAGAGTCGCCTGCACCAGAGTCTGCTACAACTCAGCCGGCACCCCCGGCACCCCATCCAGGCCTTCCACCGCATCTCCAGCATGTTCTTCCGCCTCCTCATGCTTTAATGCACCCCCTGCCCCCAGGCTACTACCACGCCCACCCTCCTCCGGGTCTGCAAGGCATTCCTGGTATTCCCGGAATCGCAGGTCTCGCAGGCCTACCTGCTGGATTACAAGGCTTGGTCGGGGCAGGAGATTATACCACTGGAGGTATACCTCCTCAAGGCATACCTTCGCAACAAGCACAGCAAGCGGAAGCCTCTTCCAGTATCGAAAACGGCGGTGGGAGTGGCGGCGGAAGACAATTGAGCAACAGCAAACGAGCAGAACAGAACAGAAAGGCTCAAAGAGCGTTTAGGGAGAGAAGAGATCAGTAAGTGGACCATTTCAAAACCCCACACACACACAGTTTCTTTCTTCATTTTTCTTACATCTATCTCTTCCAGGCACGTCAAGGCCCTGGAGTCCCGCTCTCAGCTTCTCGATGCTGCTTTGGCTTCCGCAGATGAGGCAAATCGTCGATGGGAAGAATGTAGGGCACTGGTTGATCAATTGAGAGTCGAAAATGCGGCGCTGAGAGCACATCTTGCTGCTACACAGTCTGCTATGGCAGTTCAACCTGGACCTCAGCAAGGTACTTCATCTGCGAACGATAACAGAGAAGGGAAGGAGGCAGGGAAGGCGGAACAGCAGGAGTAGCTGTACTCTGATTGCCGTCTTCTTTTTTTCAGGGATTCGTTGCTCGTTGTCGTGGCACACATTGTAGTCGTCGTGTTTTTTATTTTTTTCGCTTTCTATTTTATGTAACCCCCTCGAGATGACAAAGGTTTACAAAGACATATTCCACCTAATCCATCTCTGACCTAAGCTTTTGAGCTGCGGCGTCAAAAGCCTTTGTCAGTCATCTTCATGATCAATTTGGGTGATCGACTGTGTCTGTCATTTCATTGTCCAAGAGTGTACGAGGAGGCTCAACTCAAAGACACTGCTGGTACACAAGCCTAGGATGTTCGATAGCGTGCAGGACCTACAATCCGCCGAGCATGGTACAATGATGTTGTGATGGGCTCGACATTTGTCCGCGGGTGAAAATAAATCGGTATGTCAAGTTCGGTGACCATTTCCCAAAAGACATCGAAAGCGAGCCTATCAGACATTTAGACAAAGGTTTCCATCAATATGAAGGAGATATACCGACCATTATCTGTTGATAATCATTGACTAGCCCTCCAAGAAAACCGAGCCCATGCTTCACTAGTATTATGCATTGACGGTGCAGCGAAGCCCCCAAAGCGGAGTGTGTGGTTAGATATTTGAGCTGCAAGTTAGTTATTCGCATAGCAGGGAAAGATAGCAAAGCTACTGGTGTAGTTGAAAAACCATAGATCGTGTGTTTCCCTGGATTAGAGGTGAGAATTATTTACGGTTTCCTATACCAGCTTTCACGAAAAGCTGACTGAGCTAAACCCTGATGCCAAATATAGGAATCATGCCAGATCTGTCCCATGGAATGGGAAAGTGTCCGAAATCCGGAACGCCCTGCACTTTTCCGAAGAAGTCTCATATAGTGGGCGGGCTGTGGTTAAAGAGCAGCCTAAAAATCAAAACGGAGCCATCAAAGGAAGTGAAATTGTTTTGTATTTTCCTTTCGTCTTGATATGATCTGCACCCAAGTGTGATACATGTTGAGTTGAATATGTTATGCCGGAGGAAGGAAAACACTCCATAGCAAAATTGCTACCATGCCCCATGTAACAGACCATCCAACCCACCACCGCCCTACTTTCGGGTGATCCATCACCAGCCAAGCGGCTGCCCAGTAAACCAGCGGCATTGAAGGAGCAAGCCGAAGTATGATTTGTACGTTGGAGGCGAAGAACAAGGTACAACCCAGAACACAGGCATGTATCGCATGCGGGACCAGACCCATTGATGAGTGAGTAGATGCACGGACGATGTGTGTGGAGTAGGCAATAATAATAATCAATGGAGGGGCTGCGATAATGAAATTTGGCAGCTGTGCCAATGTCCAGTACTGAAAGAGCCCACCATTCCAATACTTTGACTGGACATGAGAATAGATGAGAGGGAGTGACCGAGAACACCAGGTGTCAACGTTCACACTGTTGATGCAAAATGCGCTGTATCCGGTTGCCTGATGAAAGACGAATGGAGTCAAGATCATTGTAGAATAGATGATTGCTTTTGTGTAAGGGGATAGCCCTGCGGGTGGTCTGGCAGTATTGAGGAAAGGCTGAACCAAAAGGCCCCAAACAATGAATCCGCTAAGCAGTATACCATTGGAGCGAAAAGTACTGGCAAGAGTGAAGCATATAGTGGCTAAAATCCATTTACTTTGTGAGCAATACAGCATGCCTGCAAATAAAGTTTGAGGGTCATTCGATACAGATTGAATAGGAATACCTGCCTCTATATGAGAGATGCGTGAAGAACGGTTCATTGTAAGGTGCAAGGCGCAAGCTGGCGGGGCTGCTTGGCAACAAGGACAAAAAGGACACCAGCAGAGCGAAATTGGGCGAGCTGAAATGCTGCAGGGACAAACGATATAAAACATTCGTGGTGTCCAAGTCGATTGTGACCATTAGTACGAGCAAGATGAGCTGCCTTTCCTTGAGCACGCTCAGGATGAATGGGAGACCGGGGAAAAAAGCCCATTCGTGCTCGTAAACGTAGCCTTGGTGAGAAATATGGTCAAAATGGAAGACATCCCAACGAAAGCCAGATTTGAACCAGTTTGGCGACGTAGATATAAGATTTGGAGATGCGTCAAACAAAGGGAGCTGCGAAGCCCAAGCTGCCAAGAAATAAATAAGAATGCGGCACAGCACAGTGAGTAGCAGTAGAAGACGGGGTGCAGCGGCGAAGGTCGTGGTCGCAGTGGCGGTCGAGGCCATGGTTTGGGCGTCTACAGAGCTTGTCTTAGAGCTTGTCCCCTTTTCCATGACATCGTCCTCATCGTCCTCGACGGCGACAACGAATCTTTCCGAGTTCATTAGCTCTGTGCCCTTTACGCTCACCGTCGCACTCGTCCAACTCGGCCCTTTGTTTGCCCTTGCAAAGGATGCGGTTGAAATCATAACTTGGTCGCGTGCAGCATGGTACGATAGTTGGCTTGCGCTTGCGGCCTGGTGGGCGATATGTCTTTCAGCGTACAGTATTCTGCGGTTGGTTTTTATGTCCCTCGGTGCGCTCGAATCTGAACTGACAGACGTAGATACTATCTTCCGGTCGCAGTCGTTCTTGCTCTCTTCGCCTCTTCAGTCGGTGCCCGTTCCAGCCCAGCACCTCCGCTGGTCACCGAAGGCAGTCTCCAGACAACAATAGCTGACTTGACTATTATCCAGTCTCTTCTGCCCGCTCACTATCTCTCCCGGCCTCCACTGGCTACTCTCATCCGAGTCTCACTATTCTTATATGTCCCGTATATCCTCCTCACATCCTATGTACCCCTCCGAATCATCATTGCTCTCTTTGGAACCCTTCTATTAACCTGGCACTCCCCCTGGGTTGCCGTCCTGCGGAATTCGCTCTCAAAAAGCGCTTGGATCCGATGGAGTGCATATTACATCTGGGCTAAGTCATCCGGTCAACCTCTTCCATCCCGCCAAATTTCTTACCAGACTTCGGCCACTACTAATGCTGTCGAACCTGGGGCTTCTCTCCGCTTCCTCTTCACTTTGTACGAGAATCAACGCTGGTGGATGGGCTTGGACTTTTCACCGGCTCTTCTGCCCAGCGAAAGGCCCTCCTGGTGCTCTGCATCTCTTCAGCCCATCTCCCCTCCTAATGTCTTTGTTCTTCCTGAACCAAAGTCCGTTTATATCCGTGATAACAACGGCAGGCGAGTGAAAAGAACGGCGACATGGAAGTGGGAAGAGTCCGAATGGAAAGTCCTAGTTCGGAAAGAAGACGGAGCTACGACGAGAGTGGAGAAACCGGTTCCATCAATCAAGGAAGAAAATCCCAGCCTCTTAATGAAGGCTGCAGGGAAAATGAAAGAGGCCAACTCCCAAAATTTTAGCAATATGGAAGCGGACCACAAGCCATCTCAAAAGGATGATGATACGACAGAAGACGAAAATGTTGCCACTGACGCAGATGGATGGATTTATTGCGACAACAAATGGGAAGGTAGAAGTAATAAAGGCGGCATGGGGAAGGTACGTCCCACATCTGGGAGCAGAACTTGGGTGTATTTACTCCCACTTTCCAGTATACAAGATACAGACGGTGGACACGAATAGCTGTGGTAAACGAAGCCGTCGAGATTGTTGAAGATGGTGAAACTGGTGTAGAAGGGTCTTGGGGTCGAACCAGTGTCAGCATGGTCAACGCTAGCCCGATAACAACCAGCCCGACCCGTCAAGCAGAGAATATCCCTGAAGGGGAGAGTCCACTTCGGCAGCGACTGTCGGCACTCATCAAAGCGAAAGAGATGTAGTCTTGGAGTTGGATTGTCAGCCTGGTTGCAAATACTGTACCACTGTATACATAGCCTTATCGGTACCGTGGCTGCCGAAACTTGGTCGATTAGTCATCGTCAATAGTTTTGTTACTCATTTAAGAATCCGAGTCAACTCCTCATCCCCTTACTTTTACACATCCTACTATGGAGCCGCAACAGCAGCAACACTTGTTTACCTGTATATCATGCTCGATTGCATTTATATCTGCAGAGGAGCAACGTATGTCTCTGCACCTTCTTATAATCAACATAATAATATTTCAGTCATCACCTAGGGATCCATTATCGTTCAGATCACCACAGATACAATATGAAGCGTCGGGTCGCAGGATTACCTCCTGTCAGTGCTGCGGTGTTTAATGAGAAGGTCACCGAGCGAAGGATGGAGACTGCGATAATGTCTTCATTGAGAGGTTCAGTTTGTCAAGTGTGCAAGTGGGTTTTTTCCACAATGGCAGGAAGTTCCAACCAGAACTCAACATATTCTTCAGTAAAACCTACTCTTCGGAGAACGCCTATCGTTCCCATTTGAATTCCAAGAAGCACAAAGAGAACGAGTTGCAAGCCAGCCTCAAATTGGCCGCTGACCTTGCGAAGAAGGACGGACTCGGAATGAATTCTGAGGAAGACGAGGCCAAAGAAAAAGCCCTGAGCTCCGAGATGGCCGCTGTCTCTGTATCAGAAACCAGACCTGAAGCTTCCATTTCTCTGGTCGTGGACGATCAAGCTGTAGACGAAGAGATTAATCAAACCATAGATCAAAAAATCGCTGCAGCTAGATCCCGACTATCATCTATCCACTGTCTGTTTTGTTCTTCCGAGCTGTTCGACCTCCAAGCCAATCTTTTACACATGGCTTCCGCGCATTCTTTCTTCATACCAGACGCCGATTATCTCGTGGACGTGGAGGGACTCATCGGTTATTTAGGAGAGAAGATTGCTGTGGGAAACGTTTGCATTTTTTGCAATGGTAAAGGTCGAGAGTTTCGGACACTGGACGCTGTACGGAAGCACATGACGGACAAGAGCCATTGTAAAGTCGCGTATGACAGCCAGGATGACCGGCTAGAAATCTCCGACTATTATGATTTTACAACCTCTTATCCCGATGCCGAACGTCAGAAACTAAGGAAGGCCAAAGAGGTAGAAGAAGATGGTGAAGAAGATGGTGAAGAATGGGAGGTCAGCGAAGACGATGGAAGCGAGGTGGACGAGATGGTAGACGAGGACGAGGAATCCGACGAAGATGATCTTCCGGAGAACACAATCACATATGGAGATTCAAACTATGAACTCGTATTGCCTTCCGGTGCAAGGATAGGCCACCGAAGTATGCGGAGATATTATGCTCAATCCTTCCCTGGAAGAGGTGCGAAAGAAGTCGATCCCAACTCGGGAGCAGCGATCGTTCGCCGTCTTCTTGGGGACAAGAACACCCTTTTCGTTCCTCGAAAAGGTGGATTTGGAGCATTTGGAGGCGGCATGGAGGTTGTCAAAGCCCGTAACAAAGGTGAAGCTAGGGAGGCTGGTCGACACGTACGTGAATTCAGAGATCAAAAACGCCGTGAAAACTTCAAAACCAAGGTTGGTTTCCGACACAATAGCCAAAAACATTTCAGAGATCCTTGTAAGTCTACCTTCTCGCTTCTTAATCATTTGGTACCACTTATGCTGGTTTTCAGTATTGCAATGATTGCATCTTCGCGCCGTTTTTGCTACTGGTTTGATTCGTATATTAGAGGAGTATCGTAACGGGAGAATATTGAAAAATCATGAATCGATAATGTGCGGAAGTCTGTCGAGACTTGATGAAGTAAGGGTATCGTTGCGCGAAAACAAAACAATCGACAAAAAGAATGCGAAATTACGAGTTCTAATATAAATAAGCAACCGGAACAACACCTTCTTGTGCTGTTCTTACATCTCGAACGTACCACCAACTAGAAAAATAAACCATCTCGTTAGTCCAGGTGCTCCGACGACTGCAATAACCACGTACGCATGATCTCGATCATCCAGCACCTCCACCTTGGCTCCAGCCGTCAGTGGAAGTTCGCCTTCTCCAGTGCCGTCAAACGAATATCGAGCATGTGCAGGCCTGCCTTCATCGACCTCGAGAGCGCCACCGTACTCACTTGGAGTTTCCGCTCGAACATAGTTGTCCCCGTCAGGAAGGTATTCTGGCGGCTCGACGCCGTCACTCTCTATTCTATCTTCTTCTTTTTCATCACTACGCTGCACGAAAGGACTGGCGCCGATGATGGTTCCACGTGTGGCCGCGTTGATGTGCTCGAGGAGAGACGACGGTCGATGATGGATGGAATCGTCGTCTCCAGCTCCCTCGTATTGTTTTAAGTTGTCATTGCGGTCACGTCGAGCAAAGAGCGTCCAGAGAATACCGAAAAGAGCCAAAAAGAAGACCACGCCGGCGGATATGGCAATTGAGATTAGAATAACAACGCCGGTGGCAAGAAAATCTAACCAAGAACAAAGTAAGTTGAACGGTGCTTTAATTTATTATATGAACACTTACGTTTCTGTGTGAAACTGAAGGTGGCTAATGAGTGGAATAGAGAAGAGACGGAACCAGCAGTGCCGGAGCTGGTAGAAGATACTATATACGGAATAAAACTTGCACCATCAAAGAGAGCAGTAGATGCATTTCCAAACGAAGAATCGTCCAGAGAGCCAGATATCATCAGCATGCGGTCGGACTCAATTATGCTGTTCCCGGTATGAGTATCTTGAAGAGGAACCATGGTGAGTTGGGATATAACTGTCTCCTTTTGTAGTGTCGATGCTAAAGAAGCGATGAGCATCTATGATGAAGTTTCGAGGCACCGTAAGAGCGACAAACCTAAGGTTGTCCAAGAGTGGCCATCAAAGAACGACAAGAAAGTAGTGCTATCACTCGTTCTATAATGTGCTCAGATATATGGCACCGATCAAGAACAGATACTCACTTTCCCGCAGCAAAGATGCTGCTGGCATTAGCATTGTTAACTTCAAGAGCTGTAACGGGGCCAGGAATGTCTGAGCTCGAGCCGACTGCGCTCCATGATAAATTCGCAAAAGTGAATTGTGCCACATTAGCGGCGCTGCTATCGGACAGAGCGATAGAACCTGAAGCAATCAGAGTATCTTGGTTGCTCTGAGATGGACATAAATCAGTAATGCGGGAAGCACAGAAGAAGATTCACACACTCCAGCATATACCACCGTAGAAACTTCACCGTTGATACCACTACCAAGCGAACTCCATTGATTTGAAGTTGTGTCTAGGGAGCAGATCGCCTTGCAAGTTAGAGAGCCTGCTTGCGAAAATGTACCCGCGACGATGATGGTGTTCGCCTTGGATGCTGATGTAGAGATTGAGCGCACAACAACGGCAGATCCTGAGCTAGCTTGTAAAGCGGGGACTTTGGAAACATCATATTCTTGCTTAGAAAGATCATAAACAGCAAATCCATTCACGTCCAGACCGCTAACGGTGAACTGGCCTCCAATGTAGAGAATATTTTCAACAACCAAGAGGGAACGAACCGTTCCATTGAGTTGGTTACCCTGCAAAGCGCTAACAGTGCCGCGATTTTGATCATAAACCGCAACGTTAGACGCCTCGGACGAACCAGAAGGAGTGAAGGAAAAGTTTCCACCGATGATAGCTACTTCGTCGCCAGAAGTGCCGTTTGTCCAGAACGCACCGGCCAATACCGCAGGCGCCGTAGCTGGAAGGGAGGGGGGGAGAGCCGCTAAGGAATTGGATGACTGTCGCTTAAACAGGTGGGTCAAACGAACATGGGAGACCCATAAAGTGCGCGAGATACGAGACCTTGGGCTGCTGGAAGAGATGCCGGTGAAAGCGGCGGCCCCGTCAAGCTGGACATCTAATGGAGAGACAGTGGGTATGTTAGATCCACTGTTCTGAACCATGACCATGCCAGTAGCACCGAATGATTCCGACGTTATAACGCTGCCCGCAATATACTGGGGCGCAGTCTGATTCGAAACAAAGCTCATAGAGCCGACCACAAACCCACCACTGTTGACCCAAACCGAATTGGATATATTCCACACCGCGAAACCAGCCGCATCGGAACCGACATTGTCCGATGAAGAGGTGAACAACTTCGTGAACGATCCAGCGACAAGTAACTGGCCATCGCTGATAGCGAGGCTAGTCACTTTCCCGTTCAAACCGGCGCCTAAAGGACTCCACCTCTGACTCTGGACGTTATACCAGGCAATATTTCTCAGCAAACCGTTTGTCGATGCTGACGATGTGTCTGCGAAAGCACCACCAACGTATAAATTGTCTCCAGAGAGAGTCAGGGAAGTTGCAGATCCACCTAGCCCATTGTTCGGTAATGCGGAAACCAACCCATCTTTGAAAGCCACAATGTTGTTGAAATTCGATGATATCGTAAAGTTGCCCGCAAGGAATATGGTCCCCGATGAATGATGCGCTACGCTCGCAATAGCGGCACTTTCGCTCAATATCGTCTCATTGCCCCCAATGCCACTGAAAAGCTGAATAGCTGCTTTGTCTGCCGTGGTCTCGGTCGAGTTGGCGAGGGTGTGGGTAGCATCGAGAGATGAAGAGTCACTGGAAGGCCACTCGAAGAACCCAAAACCAAAGTTGGAGCCCGCTGAGCTTCCGGAGGAACCACTGGAAGTTGAGGATGAGGTCGTATTTTCAGAAGTCAGAACCAGCTGGATACGATCTGCGACAATTTCATATTGTCCATTGGAGCCACTACCCTTAGGATGGTCCCCCAGAGTCATGGTGATCGTGGTGACGAAATCAGGAGTAGTAGGGAAGATTGGGCCATTGTAGATGGAATTTGTGGCATCATCAGTATTGGTTTGATCTACAGTGGTGACTGTCGGGTCCAAACCATTACCAGGAAAGACAGTAACTTTGACTGAAGTTCGCGAAGAACAATCCTGCAAGTTTGTGCAGCCAGGAACCAGCAAATTGATGTTGTAATTGCCAGAGGCCGAGACATAGGGCTTCCACGTAATGCTTGGGCCAGATGAAGCTGGAGTACCTACGTCGATATCAGAAACGAGGACTGACTGTGTCGTGCCTGCGATATCTGTTTTCGCGAACTTCACCTCCCAATTGCCAGTTCGAGACGTGTTAGACGGATTGGGTGCGAAACAAGACAGATTGTTGTCAGAATCAACGGCAGAAGCAAAAGCTCCCGAAGACAGCAACTGTAGAATGTGTAGTCCGGGACCATCCCCTGTCCATTCCGACAGTGTGATCTGAATGCCAGTGATGGATTGCGGCGAGGTGAACAGGAAATCTTGGTACAGGAAGGACAAGTCAGTAGAAAGAGGACATGTCGTGGAACAAGTTGTGTTCTGTTGAGTGGTAGGATCAATATACGTGAGAACTTGCACCGTGTTGTCAGGGATGGTCGTCACACTGAAGCGAATAAGATAGATTTTCCTTTTTCCGAAAAGTAAATACTCACCTGAATCCTGTTGTTCCATGGCTGCTCTGGAAAGTATTCCCAAGCCTGATACCACTGGCCTCTAAGAAAGTGAAATCGCGAACCGTGATTACCGCCTTGTTACTGTTGGCGGCAAACCAGGTGTTTCCTGGACCATCAGATCCGGCAGGGCACAGAATGTTCGAAATATTAGCAAACTTCGGGTCCGACGATGAAGGGGAGCCAACTATCTGCGCGTTTTGGAGTGGAATAGGCACGAGGGAGGATGAAAAGGGCGTAGCTCCAGGGGAGAAGGGGACATTTGGATTATTAGATCCCTTTATGACGCTGTCATTTCCTTGGAAAGATGTTATGAATGAACCAGCGAAAAAAAGACTAGTATCTGAAGAGTTGGATGTGATGGACAGCACACGACCTTGTGCACCAGTGAGACCATTAAAGGGCGCTCTCGACCAAGAGTTTGATGATGTGTCCCATACGGCAACCGACGGTCCTGGCGAGGAAAATGAACCTCCAACCCAAACTTTCTTATTTTTCGAGTCGCAAAAGACAGCATCTATATCCCCATTAGGTCCATCAGACCCTAAGGCTGAAATTTCACTAGAAGACGACGAGTAGGATGCGATATTGGAGGCTAGGGTAGAGCCAACAGAGGAGAACGATCCTGCAAAGTAGAAGGAGTCACCGAGCGTGCACCCTGCTGAAATTTTGCCGCCAGAATTTGTGGAGGCGATGGAGGATAGTGAACCGGTGGCTGAGCGGGACAGAAGAGTCGAAGTTGAAGAGTCGAACACATGAGAATTATTCTGAAATAGGCCAAGACCAGCGAAAGCACCGGCGAGCCCAACTTTGCCCATGCGATCAAAGTCGACGAGGGGTAGCGAGTCTGCTGCGAACACGACATTGAGCGATGAGAGTAGCAGTAGAGACAAAGGCAGCATGCTGGTCAGCTGAGTACCGACGGGCAAAGAGCTCAGAGCTCGTCCAAGCGTGAGGGGTGAGGGGTGAGCGTGGTTGCAGTTTAAAGTCACAATCAACCAGATGAAACTGCAATTCATATATCACGTGATTTATGTACACCAACAAATTCTACCGCGATTTTAATGCCTATTCGTGCTCGTTCTTCGTTACAAAGTCTCGAGTGTCCGCACTGAGCCCGACCGGAACATTGAATGGGGAAGCATTATCCATCATTCTGTTTTTTTACGGAATGTGAATCAGAAGGACAAGATTTTTGTACAATGGATTGCTACACGTACTGGGGGAATCGCATGCGATGCACAGGAGGCCTTGCAGCAGTAGTGAACAATCTGACCGCATCCGCCGAGTCTTGGGACAGCACAGTATGACTGGCGTTTAAATCCAGCCATCTCTCGGAAGAAGTGGTGTACATTGCAAGCCATCTGGTGATAAATGCGTCTTCGGAGGGTTCCGGGGCAAACTTGTATGCAGCGCCGGCCAGAATAGACACCAAAAAGAATCTCCGCCAAGCTGGGGAAGTAAATCCTACAAAAGAAAGATAAGTTGAGCGGCGAACACGGAGTACACTGGGATTGCAGTCGTGCCTTCTTTTGTGTATACGTCGGGGTCTTCTTGTTCTGCATGGTGGGAAGCATTTCTTTGGGTGATAAGAGGCGCCGTCATTCGCTGGCGAGCCACGAGCCCAGTTCTGACCAGCATGATGGCGGAATAAGGTGAAATGGTGAAAGATGAAATGTGACCGGCGCCTATTGACTGCTGCATGGTTGGACTGGTCCAGGTATGTGATGTTTCTACTCCATTGTAACCGCCTCTCCTCATTCGTTCCAGATATCTGCAACAGGAACTGCCTATATATGTGAGTCAATTCTTCACGCAGCCGTTCACCTTGAGGCGTAATCCGTTCCAGGCTTGGGCGGGTAAGATTTTCGGAATCCTGGACTCATGGGAGACACTCACGCCTCCCAGATTCGTCGTTTTCTTTTCCCTCTTTTCCCTTCTCGTACGAGAAAAGGTATAGGTCTTTGTCTGTTCCCTTCGGCAAATCATCGACACCTTTTTTTCAGCTCTATCTAAGCGAAGTCGTCCTTGGCACTGCCTTTGGCATTATCATCGGACCAATCTGCGCAAATATTTTCGATCCAGGTCCTGGTCTTCAGGAGAATCCCAAGAAATCACTCTTGAAGTAATGCGCATAGTCCTTGCTGCAGGTCTGTTTACTATCGGGATAGAACTCCCCAAGAACTACATGTGGAAACACGCAAAGTCACTCCTGGCGATGGTTGTTCCGACCATGGCAGCCGGATGGCTCGTCGTAGGGGGTAATTCCCTCCCTTTTTCCGCATTAGCTATGCTTGCTGAAGCCTAAATCAGGTATTTTAAAACTTCTGTTCCCGACCCTCACCTACGTATCCTGTCTCGTCATAGCCGCATGTTTAACCCCAACAGATCCAATCATTTGCGGGGCCATAGTTGGTGTGTCATTTGCTACTCGCACACCAAATCACTTTTCATTTACATTTCACTTAGGGGGCAGGTTTGCCGTCAAGCACGTTCCTGTAAACCTTCGTCGCATTTTATCTGCGGAATCAGCGGCAAACGACGGTCTAGCCTATCCATTCCTCAGTATCTCGATTTATCTCACTGTCGAGTCATCCAAGCGTGTCGCTTTTGGAAAATGGTTTCTCGTTGGCTGGTTATGTGAGTTGAGTTACGTCGCCTTATTCCACTCCTTCATCTCTCACGGCACCATTCTAAATGAAATTCAGACCAGGTGATCTTAGGTGTCACCCTTGGAGCAGTCGTAGGTAATTGGTCAACCCCACATTATCTGAGCCAAATTCACAAATTCACAAATACAGGATTACTCTTTTCTAAATTCTTGCAGCTATCAAAGCGCAAAGGATATATTGACCGAGAATCATACGTGGCTCAATATTTAGCCATGTCGTTTTTTACTATAGGTTCATCCCTTCTTCCGCCTGTTTTCGCTCATTGACTTTGTTGAAAAGGTGTCGCAAAGACTATAGGAAGCGATGACTTGTTGGCCGCCTTTGCTGCAGGTTTGTGCCAGAAATCTTGTGCCAGCTTCTCTCAAGAAGGATTTATCGTAGGAAGTGCGATGTCCTGGGATGGCCATTTCAATGAGCAAACTGAAGGAGAAGTGTTCGCCTCCGTCATCGATCTTGTGCTTAATTGTGAGTGTTATACAAGTGTCAATATCTTGATTCTTGCAGCTATATCCCTTCTAGGTTCGTGCTTCATTTATATCGGTACGCCCGACATTCCCGCATAGAACATGGGCCCATTTAGATTAGAGTTACTTAGGCGCTTGGCTCCCTTTTCGAGACTTTAGTGCGCCTTTATTGGGTCTTGACACTTGGCGGCTGTTCGTCCTGTTCATTTCCATTGCCGTGCTCAGAAGGATTCCGCCTATGATGTTACTGTATAAATGGATTCCAGAAATTGAATCGTGGCAGGAAGCGCTATTCTCTGGTCACTTTGGTGAGCATTAAAAAATTGGATTGAGGTTTGCCTTACACTAATACGCCTTACAGGACCCGTAAGTTTTCAATTTTTTTTTTTTGTCGTTGCCATTTGAGAATGCTCCATCGGCTGCAGATGGGAGTTGGAGCAGTTTTTATATCGACACTTGCATTAACCGAACTACCTACTCCTCACAATCCCCCGCAAAATCAAGAGGAGCTTCTAGCTCTATACATTCAACCTGTCGTCGCTTTTGTCGTCCTTGGATCGATTATTATCCGTGCTTATATCTGCATTCGTTGCGAGTGGATACTTACTGACTTCGACTACTAGATGGTCTTTCCATACCGTTCTTCTCATTTGGAAGACGTATTCATACCCGTACCTTGTCTCTGACGGCAACGTTGACTGGACAGACCAACATCCCAGATTGGTTGTCTTGGACTCGTTCCCGGTCACCTGTAGAGCCCTCTGCTTCCACCATAATTGGTGTGGAAAGAAATCTCGAAGCAGGTGAAAATGTCGTGGTTACATCGGCGAGACCCAGTCCTCGTCCAGGTATAGCTCCGCTTCCACTACTGCGACAGCAGACTGAACGTGAGTTCGTGAGTACACACTTTTATGCCTGCATATACCTTTGCACTAACCGAACCAACTTCTGTAGTACGCTCAAGCTCTCCAGGCTAACACCTCCAATGAATGACATTGGTTGCGGGTCTTTCTGGGAATGAATAGCAGGAAGATCAAGCCCGACTCCGCACAGGGTAGTCTGTTAAAACTCCACATCCGGCCGTGTTGCTGGAAGCAAAGTCCATGTATATACAGTATGACACCAGTACGATATATGTATGCGAAATCATTCAAATGGGTTGGTCCGTCCCACCTGCGACAGATGAACGTTGAACAGCAAATGATGAATCAACACCTACCTGATTATCTGCTTCACGATCTTCCCCACATCCACACAACCATTCATGCCACCACCTTGTCTCCTTTTCTGGTTCCTGATGTGGACGCGGCTGACTGGTCGTAGTTAGAGGAGATATTGCGCGCGGGGGAATGTCCACTGGGGGCGGCGGAGACTTGGGAGGAGGCAGATTCAGAGGCCGGGGCGGTGGAGGGCGGGAAAATGATAAAGATTTGGCTAGCAACGTTGGGGGTTCAGGAGTAGAAGTTAGTACTGTGGTCGGCTCAGGATCGGTTGACGGGTGGTCTGAAGGGCTCATAACAGCTGTGATTTGCTGTGAATCTGCGAAGGGCGAAACAGAAGGGTTCACGAAAGGATTCTGTGGATCTTCTTCCATATCAGGTCGGCGTGGAGAGGGCGCCGGGGACGGAGAAGGAGAAGGCCCTGGTGTTGTCACCAAGTTATCGAGAGGCAAGTGCTCGATAGAGTCCTCAGATCCCAACGCGGTATGCTTTCCTAGCTCTCGCTGCCGAAGATTTGACTTTGGCCATAACGAGCTCGCTCTCCAGCCGGGCTCAGAGGATGTTCGAGAAGATTTAGCTGCTGCTGCTGTTGATTCTCGCGCAGCTTTCCGTTTCTGCATTTCGTGGATTTGCCACTGTCTGAGATTCTGGAAATTTCACTCAGTGCGTTTCCCTACACAATATAGTGGCAGCCCACCTCTTCGATGCGCCGTGTCTCTGCCTCGTCGTCATTTGTTGGGGGATACACTCCGGTGGAACCCGGTTCTTCAGATCCTTCTCCGTCCGAGCTATCCTTCTGCTTCCCTTTACTTGTAGATACGCCCGCTGAATGTGATTCGTCGCCGTCTTCCCATATTCTTCTCCGACCAAGATCTTCGTCGTCAGAGGGTGATGAGGGGAAATGAAGATGAACATCTGGCGTTATAGTTTCCATCGAGGATATGGAGGTCATTACAAGCCTCGTCGTCGAAGGTTCGGTGCGGTCACTGCGAATGGTGGAGAAGAGACCCAATTCGTAATTGTCGTCAGTCAAAAAATTTACGTAAGGGGTATATATATAGAGCCTAAGGCAACGCTCCCAGTATGTACATAGAAACGCTCTCTTGCCTAGTATCGCCCATCATCTCTAGATTGTCTCACCTCCACCAGCTGCTGCATATTCACGATACTATCGTCGTAATCTTCCATATTATTATCATCTTCAAAGTGGTGGCGCAGCCCCGACGATCCATGTCCTGTGCTTTGTACCATGGGCATGTGGGACTCATCCGAATTGTTAGCGGGTAGAGACATGATTGATGCTCGCGCAGCCTCACGCATTTGAGATAAATTTTGATGAAATGTGTTCTATCCAAATACTTGAGTATCTGTACAAATCGAAAAACATCCTTCAGACTCAACTTACCTGCTCTCGCCAGTATTGCAGACGTCTTGCACGTTCTCGTTCACGCTGTTTCCGATGCAGAAAAAAGAGTCCAACCAGAGTACCGAACATGCCTAGGCAATTTGACCTTGAGACGATGTTGCCACCAATTAAAGAGAATTTATTACCTCCTAGTATTCCTATAACCACAACAGCGTAAACCCAGCTACTGACTCGATGGTCGAAGGCCAGATCAGTACCACAAACTCCAGAAGCCAGACAGTTCCAGGTTGAGCACCTGAAAATTAAAAATGGTTATCATTCAAATATCGCAAACTTCTGTGAAGGGAACCAACTCCTTGTCAGCATCACATATTTCATCGAGAGCCTTTTCTTGAAAACACTTCAGTGATTGTGCATCGCAGTAAAGACCAACTCGACAGTTCCCTCTGAGGAAGATAACTTTAGGGGAGTAGTGGCGCATCTAGGATTACATACCGGGATACAATGTCGATAAACTCCCCGCTGGCCGTGTATCCAATATAGGCCGTGTTCTGCACCACGCAACCCTCACCCTCTGTCACATTGGCCCACCTGAAAGAAGATTACGGGGCAGAACGAGAACGTTTGGTAGTGATACGAACATGCAGACATTGTTGAGGCAGATAGATCCGTTAACATTTAAGCCACGGATAGTCGTATCCTCTAGCTCCTTAAAATTTGGCGGTCCTTCGCATTGATCTATGAAAGGGATTTCAATCTTCAGCCTCTCGCGTCGAAAACTGCGTTGGCTGACCGTCTCGATTCATTTGGCAGGCGCTTCCAACCGACAAAACCTCCTGGCAGACATCCATCTCATCTGGACAGAACTGGCCCCTTCTGCATTTTGGAGGAATGCTATCTGAATCTTGAGGATATCCAAATGGAAAATCATCTTTCCTACAGCCCCTATGGGCACAAGTGTTGTTTGGCGCACAATATGTGACTGAATTGCAATCACTGTAGAATTGGTAGGTGCCTATTTGCAGACGGTTATCCGAGATGCTGCATGAGTCTCCAAAGTTTCCGCCGCCTGCATATACCACAGCGAAGCATGAAAGAAATACAAGCAGAAGCATCTGTCGTAGCCGTGGTCAAGACGGAAGAGACAGAAAGTTTACGTAAATGCAACTTGCAACGTCGTAGTATTATTTATGAATCTATATACTGAATGTAGATATAAAAATGCGAAATAAATGTATACAGAGATATCAGTGTTGGATACAGGTACTGTAAGTCAAATTCTATGTGATATGCAAATTGCACGAAGTCCAAGGAATGTGTGGTAAGACAAAGTAAAGCTGATCAGAGTATGTAGCGAAACAGAAGGCACTAATAAATTATGGAGTAAGACCTCAGCCCGTTTTCAAGGCAGGGTATGGCGTCGGATCCAGTTGTTCTTCAGATGTCCTACCGAGTGTGCCCTCGAACGGAGGGGAGTGGTCATATGCGGACGATTCTGTTGGTGTGTGGAGGGGGGTAAATGACCAACGACGAGGGAGGACAGACCCGAAAGTTGTGGACTGAGAGTCTCGCAGGCGAGTGCTGGCGTAGTCTATTGTGGCAGTGGGACTCGAAGGATTATACGGCTGATTAATTTCTGGATCTAGAATGGTATTCCTTTCTGGAGTTGGATTCATCGGACGTCCTAAAACTTCACTGGAAGAGTAATTCGATGTAGATTGCTCGCCTTTCTCTAACATGGCATTGGAGGATCCTTGCAATGATGAGCGTCGAGAAGAGTTACGGCGTCTCCACAAGCGATGTGGACCGGAGTGTATGATGATGTTTATAACCACTACAATGGTGGTCACCGAATAGATAACGGCTAAGACAAGTCCGATCGCATAACGTGGAATAGCTTTGACGTTGATGCTCTCGATAAAGGCGACCATTAATCCTGTGCATACCACGCGAACAATGCCCAAGAAGGACGAGAACACGTCAGCACCGCGAGATTTGTGAGGACGTAGTGTGAATACGGCTACAACCAATATAATCTCGAGGATGAGAAGGAGGACGACCTGCGCTAACCCTGTGGATTGCACCAATGAAATGAAGATGGCTCTGAAGAAAGCAGCGATGATGATAGCGAGAAAGAACAGACGCCCCGCAGGACGGTACTGGCCATAGAGGGTACCAGGGGCCGAGAGTGAATCAGCAGCGTGAGGCGCTGAGGAGTTTGATCGAATGATGATGGCACTCCAGTAACAGATTAGACCCATGACGGCGATGAAGGCAATAACCGCAAAAAGGATCGAGAGCCACGAGTCTTTTAGCGTCCATTGGTAGAAAGCAAACACGAGAATTGGCGTGAACATGATCAAACACTGCGGGAATGTCAATATCAATGACACATGAATCGAGGCGCAAACCACTTACTAGACGGAGGATCCAATTGCGGGCCCACGAGAAATAATGCCGTCTGCGTAATGAACAGCGGGGTTCATCCCCGCCGTGGAATCGCTCCATAGCAAAAAGCGATATCCATCCAATGGTGAAGACGAACAACGTGATGGCAACGAGAATGAGGGTGCATAGAAAAACGGTCATAAAGGCGTTCGCAGCCGCAATGTTGATGGTAGAGACATAAATGGGAATGCCTGCTTGGAGAACGTTGCCCGACTCTGCGGTGACAACTGCCACGTCACGTCGATGACGAAAGAAGTCGCCGCTTCTTCTCCCCAGCGAGGATAGAGAAATCGCAGCTCCTGAAGAAGCGATGGTGTTGAACGGGCTGAGTTTTCGATTCACAAAGCCGACGGCAGAAGTCGAAGTCGAATTGGTGAGACCACCGCCAGTGAGAGCTCGCATGTTATTAATGGAGCCCTGCATCGAGTTAGTGCTTGACGGGAACAGAGACAATGTCCACGCAAAATTGAGTGCGAATGACCTAAAAGTGACTGGATAGTTCAAGTCGAGCAACGCCGAAGTGGCAATGCTTTGAAATAAGAAAATGAGATCAAGCAGACGATATGGAAGGACGGCAGATGGGGAAAATGATTGCCACATAGCCACTAGAAGCGTGAACAAGGTGATGCCACCTGTTGTCCACTCGACGGCTTTTTGACGGGTGGACAGGCCATTGGACAAGGTCGCTTGAACACAGGCCTTGATGTCGCCAGTACTTTCTTCGATTAAGGTCAACTGTGCAAAAGCCTCCAAGTCTGGTACTTTGAAAGCGATGGATGGGACCTTGCTACTAAGATCATCTGGGAGGGATATGGAATCTGCACCAATGAAGTTGTACTGCGGTAAGGGACAAAGTGCTCCGTTGAGGATGTCACATAAATTTATCGTGATATTCACGATGTCCATTCCAAATGCATTTACGAGCATACTAGCGGAAACATTGACGTTGGATTCCTAAACATGATGAGCGGCTTGTCAAGGATGATGGTAGACTGGACGCACAACGCTCTCCGCGGAAATGTTGAAGGATATGGACCCGTTTGCAGCGAAGTATTCAACATCGAATTGTTGTACCAGAAGTGTCTCGGGTGGGCTGCAATAAGTTACGGAGCTCGTAAATAGTGAGCCTTGCAAAGCATGAGATAATACGGGAAGCGAAAGAGTCGTGAAGGCAAATGCTCGCGGCCGGGCGAGAGAAAGAAACATAATGAGCGTAGACGTGAAGGAAGAGGCAAAGGGCAAGCAGCGTGTTCTTTGCTATTATAGTGATTGATAGCTGCTATTGTTCCTTTTTCGGTACTTCTTCTTTATTGCCCGGTCAAATGCCTTTTTATCTTGGGACCGATTCGGAATAAAGTATGGTGTTCTCCCCTCCGACCCGAGTAGCTGCAGTAAGGGAAGGAATGAAGGCTGAGCGCTGAGCCGTTGTGGTCGTTGTGGTCGTTGTGCAACGAGTCGGAATATTGGCGTGACGAGCGACAGTGGGGCTCGGCAATTCGGCAAAAAAATCGGCAAAAAAAATCAAGCCGGTAAAGCTCTTTCCGGATTGCTCCATTTCTTCTGTTTTGGCACACAATGTTGCTCGCAGCCTCAGCTCGTTCCGCGTCCTTTGCTCCTCTCGCTGGTCGTCGCGCGGCCTCGGTCATTGCAACTAAATATTCCAGCGCTATTTACAATGCTGCCCTTTCAAAATCACCACAGACCCTTGCCAAAGTTCATTCCGAACTCGTCACCTTCACCACCACCTTGAAACAGAACAAGGACATTGACGCCTTTGTTCGCAATCCGACCCTCTCCGCCAACGATAGAGCAGCTGGTCTCGCGTCTGTTTTTAAAACCCTTGACGGTGCTGGCTCCAAGAAGGAACCCGTTTCAGACCTCACCAAGAACTTGCTGACGATCCTTTCGGAAAATGGTAGATTGGCCGAGGTTGAGGGTGTAATTGAAGGCTTCAATGAGCTCGTCTCACAATACAATGGAGAGCTCAATGTGACGGTGACCTCTGCAGCCCCGCTTGCCAAGGACATCCTTTCACGCCTAGAATCGACCTTGAAACAGTCACAGACCGCCCAAAAGGCTAAGACGGTCAAAGTGACTAATAAGGTCGGCATTCTCCCACATCTCGTCTTCGTCTTTCTGATATCGCTCAGGTCAATCCGGCTGTCCTGGGTGGACTTGTCGTTGACTTCGGTGACAAAACCATCGACCTTAGCGCCCAATCGCGTGTCACGAAGCTCAATGCCGCTTTACAACGTTCGTCCCTTCTATCCTTCCGTTTATACCCATCCGATCTAAGACCTTTCTTTCTTCTAGTCTCTGTTTGAGTTGCCGAAAGGTAGAGAATGGGTCAGAGTACACAGACAGTCTAAGATTTTTAGAATGAATAAATGGCGCGGTGTATAATTGGCCCCTTCTGCTGTGGCTGAAAATACCTTCAGAAATTTTACACGCACATGAGCAACTGAGGCCCTCTCTTCTCCGTCGATGAACGGAGGATCACGAACATGGCTGAGGCGTGGCTGAAGTATTGAATAGGTCGAATCGCTTCTTCCGGCTCAAACGACCATCGGGAATTATTATTTATCTATTTATTTTTTAGCTTTTCAAGGTCAGCCAGGGTCAATGCTTGGATATGAATGAAAAAGATGGCTCGGCTACAAATGATACATACGAACTAGGGTCTTGACCAACTTGTTGCCTGGACACGCATATGAGTTCCCAACCGTGCCACAATGGACATGTGTATGGGTCGCGCCACCTTGCAAGCCCTTACGCGATAGAAGATCCGCTATCCCTGCTGCTTAGAATCTTTTACAAACATTTCGAAAATGCAATACACTTTTCGGGACAAGGGAAGGAGCAGAAGGTGATCTGCAACTCCAAGTCCGATTAAGGCGTCCTGAATGTCCGACGTTCATGATCACAAGGGAAATCCTTTACAGTAGAAATGGCCATTTAGGAGCAGATAGCAGATATTTACTGGCAAGTACGGAATTCGAAATTCTGCAAGGTAAACACCGACATTCCCAAACCGCACTTCGGTCCAGCCTCATGCAACCCATATATGATTGCCCATAGCGAGTCGGAATCGACCCTACGTTGACGTATCATACTGTCTTCCGCTCTGTCCTCTTCTTAATTTCATTTCTTCAGCCGCTTCGTTCATTACTTCTCGGCTTTCCGCCTCGCAGCAATTATCCAATATACAGCTCTCGCTGGAAGATGAATGGACCTACTATTCTTTTGTACTTGGTTAAAATAATCGGCATACTTCTCGCTACCATAGGCTTGCAAATCTCAGTGACACCACCTCACCCTCCGCCCGGGAAGAGCGACGAAGCTCCTTCGACAAGCTGGGAAGTCGTTGTAAAACAGAGAGCTGGGCCTGTAGTTATCAAAGTAAGTGGTCACTGGTTGTCCAACGTTATATATATAATTACCATTTGATACAGCTCATCTGTTGGCTCGCGGCTATCATAGAAGTGACCCTGATAAGTGCACAGGCCTTGGGACATGAGACACTGGCAAAGTGTGTGCTCAAGATGCTCGGCGTGTACCCGCACAACGATTTTGGCTCTGGGAATCAGAGTTCTTTTGAACTGCCATTGTTGTACTGGTCATCAGCTGTTTTGTATCCTTCGCCGGTATTCGTTCTTGGAGCCAGCCTTGCCATCGTCGGGGGGTGCATTCGCTATCGGTGCTATCGCGAACTGGGTCGCCTATTCACTTTCGAGATGAGCATCATGAAAGAGCACAGGTTGATTGTCTCCGGTCCATATGCATTTGTTCGGTAAGAGGGCCTTTTGCCCTCGAATACTGCATGTTGACCCAAATCTTGCAGACATCCAGCGTACACTGGGCTATTGTGTACCCTCACCGGTATCGTCTTGATTTACAGCGCTTCGGTAAGTACCTTTTGGCAAGACAAGATAAGGTATGCTAAGCCACTGAGCGTAGGGATCGTGGTTCGTGGAATATTGCGCGCTGAGTTCTCCACTTGGACTCGCGATTGCTACCTGCTATCTTGCCATAACAGTGACTTATATGATTGGACTACTGAAGCGCATACCAAGGGAAGATGAGGCCCTAGAAGACAGATTTGGACCAGAATGGCGAAGCTGGGCCAAGAGAGTCCCGTACAGACTGCTTTGGGGAATTTACTGAGTATACTAACTTGGTTGTTTCGAGAACTTTCCGGGCCGCTCTCGAAATCGGTCACGTGTAAATAGTTGGCGCGTATATCTTGTTTTATTTGGCAACTGGTCTTCGTATAACTGGAATGACCTCCCTCGCCTCTAATGCTTATTTCTCCCATCCCTGGTTCAATCAGCCCACAATGAAAAGACGACATTCATTATCTGAAGACGAATTACCAGACAGGTTGACGTTATCGCCCTCGACAAGCTCAAAACGGCGGAGGGTAGCTGCTTTAGAGCGAGGGTTCTCGAATCTCTCTTTGCAGCCCGTTTCACCGTATGGTGTCGTCTCTTTGCCTTCAGTTTCGCCGCCGCCACCTGCACTTGCGCCGGAGACTTTTGCTGCAATGGAGGTTGAGTACTTAGACTCTTCCTCGCTGCAGCCATCTATTCTACCGGACTCTGTCGAGGAACCCACTTCCCCCGTCGCCTCTGCTCCAGAAATACGCATGAAGGGGTCGTCGTGGTATGAACCTGAACCCGATCGTGAGTCCTCTCCCACCACATCCAAGGACTCGCCCAAACCTCGGTTTTCAGGTATAGTCGTTACCGATCTTGAATCTTCGGACGATGAAGAGGAACAAGAGCCTCATCGCACCATTGTGTCACCCGCACTCCTTGATCATATTCGACGGCGAGAATTGCAGCAGTCCACCGTTATTCCCCCTTTACAAAATCGACAGTCGCTTGTCCTGTACAGGCCCTTGACGCGGCCACCAATAACACCGCCGGAGGAAGATAATGTTTGGCCAACGCCGGTATCAGATGTTGCAGAATCATCAGACTCCTGTGTTTCAGAAGTAGACATGATGGATGTTGAGTAGTACTAATTAATAATCGTTTTACAAGGATTGGCTCGAGATACACTAATACATCGCAATAATCATAAGAAGCATTGGAAAAAGCCCTCTCACGCACACAAAAAAGTCACATAATCCCGGAAAAAAAGAACGGTGCGCGAATGACAAAATGAAGGCAAGAAAAGGATACAAGATCAGGTCAGCGGGGAACCTGACCAGTCCCATAAGGTGATTCTGGAGGATAGAGACCTTCGGCATAATTGAGCTCGGAATGGTGATGTCTGGCGTGTGCGTGGGGGTGGGGGACATGATGCATCTGGATGCGGGAAGGATACGGGGAAGTAAGCGTAACCGGAGCGGAATTGGTGGTTCCCTTGCTTATCTGGACATGAGACTGGGCAAGTGGGTGCTGCTGATGTAGATTCTGAACCGGATGCGGATGGCGCGGCTGACTCTGCTGGATATACATCGCCTGAGGCGAAACCGCGATGGGAACAGGGGGCATAGGCATGATTTGGCTTATGGGGGGAGAATGAGAGAGATTGAGAATGCTTATAGGATCGGGCGCGTTGCTGGAGGTATCTTCGTGGGAATGGCCGTGGATGTGAGGCTGCATCTGCATCTGAGGCGGAGACTGAGCCTCGGCGAGAGGCGAATGCTCGTCCTCCGCAGTTTCGTCGTCATTGTCTGGCACATTCGACGGTCCAGCATCGTTTCCTTGGCCAGCCCGTTGAGCAGCAATCTCTTCCGCCGTCAAAAACCGGCCTCCTGGTCCTCTTGGTCGCCGCATTGCATGTTTGTGGCGAGATTCATGCAGATAAGGCTTTGGGCATGTAGCATGAGAAATATCGTGGAGCAAAAAAGGGACGAGTAAATACCTTTCTCTGACGTGACAGACGGTGGACCTCTTCTAGACGCGCCCTGGCTACGCGCCGCTTGAGGATACGAAAGTACTGTTTAGCATTCACATAGAGCGGTTCCTCATCGACATGCGATACAGCGGAGGGAGCAGGCTCTGGAGGAGGAATGAAGGACGACTGGTGCTCAAAGCTAGTATTGTAGTAGCCGTCGAGGTGATAAGCGGGGGTAAACAAGTGATCAACTGGGTCCATCGCAGCCAATGAGGACGCAGAATCGGTTCAAAGCCAGCTCCTTAACCCTGACAGGGCCCCGGAGTCACGTGTAACATGTCACACTCAACCACACCCATCTGTCACGTGTAACATGTCACACATCTTATTTTCACGCGTCATGGAGGCCAAACTAAAATCGCTCAAGGTCGTCGATCTCAAGGCAGTATTGTCCCATGCTAATATCTCTGTAACGTCCAAAACAACTAAAGCAGACCTTATATCCAAAATTCTTGCTGCGCCGTCTGCTATTGAAGCGTACAATGCCCTCCATCCTTCCCAGCCTGTCCCAGCCTCCCATAATGATGATCTCGTAGGTCTCTGATACCGCCGTACGTTTCCCTTATGCTCACTGCTTATCAGCTCGCACCCCCTGAAGAGTACGCTTACGTTTCCTGTCTGTGTTTCCAAGAAATCCCTCTCATCTCCTGCTCTTCCCAGTCTTGACTGGACCTCTGTTGAAGCCCCCCTAGCCAAGGTAGAACAAGCTGCACAAGCTGCACCAAAGCCTTCCCAAGAATATGTTTGTTATATGCACGGTTCGCGTCTTGGCATGGTTTCATTCTTATTTTCCACTAGGGTACTGCCGCACCCTCAAGTGGTTCTTCAGCCACGACGGAACCTCTCATTGAAGAGCCTCCAAGTACAGAAGATCCCGAGATAGAGAGACGGAAAAAACGAGCAGAAAGGTTTGGCATACCCCTCGTCGAACCCAAAGCTCAGAAAAAGGCTGCCGTCAAGCCAACAGAGGTAATATAGATATTTCCCTCGCCTGCTGTTTACGTCAATTCTTATTGGTTAGCAGGACACCGACAAATTGAAGGTGCGAGCTGAGAGGTTCGAATCGAAAGGCAATGGGAAATCAGAGTCAGGGCGGCAAAGTCCAGGCTCGAAACGAAAACGCGGAGGCGCGTCTGTAGCCACGCCTGCAGCCGAGATCGACCCGGAGGAAGCTGAAAGACGGCGAAAGAGAGCAGAGCGGTTTGGACTCAAAGTTTAGAATTGTCCTGCATCTCGTTACAATAGGTCCATCTTTCTTCTAACTTTTAATTGTTGTAATCGCCCGTATTGAAAACGACGGCCGTCGTTCTCCATTCCATCTGCCCTCTGAATCAGAAGAGTGCCAAATGTTTACTATGGGTGATAGGGATCTTGAAGGTCCAGGGTACTTGTGATTTTCAGAAAACACTGTATTTTAAGAGCTGAGTGCACTCTGAGTCTTCACCACTTTGTGGGTACATTATTTAGATATCATTACACATTTATATCCCTTTACTTGTATACTTTCCTTCGAAGAATGCAAAAGGGATACAAAAAACTGTTCCGAAAAAGGCGTGATTCTGAATAATTAGCCAAGAAAGAACGCATCACATTCCAAGGAGTATTTTTACCAAATTCCGGAGCGGATTGACGAAGGAAAGGTGCTAAAGCGTGACAAAAAGCCCATGCCGTCGTTCGGCCAACGGACACATGTCGCCACCCTATCCCAAGAACCGTTGCCATAATTGCCAGAAACGGCTGTACAGTGACATTTCGTGACCCGAACCCAATTTTTCTCGGGCATTGCCCGACACTCGAAGCGTACCCTCTAAATTCTCAAGGAGCTGGAAGGGTTTTTGAACAGTGTGAATCCAGCCGCGTTCTTAGAATTTTAATACATGATTTTTCAAGCCAGTATTAACGATTTTGACAAAAACACAAGATCCCTATCACCAATAGTATATACGCATGGGAAATGCCGCGCTTTCTTCTAAACCCCCATGGCACACAACTTTACTGACAAACAGCCCTGCTTCCACTTTCCTCAAGACCAAATCAACAAATTCCAAGCCCAGGTTTGTATTGGTCATTCATGCCGGCGCTGGGACAATGTCTAGAAATGATAGCACAGAGACGAAGAGAAAGGCTTATCATGCCGGTCTACGTGTTGCTCTGGAAGCTGGGTACAAAGTTTTGAAAGAAGGAGGAGAGGCTATGGATGCTGCAGTCGCTGCAGTCTCTGCTCTTGAAGGTAGTTATTACGGATTACGGGCATCCATATTCAGAATGTGCTCACATTTTGTCAGATAATATTCTCTTCAATGCGGGTAAAGGTGCTGTGTTCAACGAAGATGGCAAGGTTTGATACAGTCGCTCCAGCTGTATTGGATTGACGGTAATATAAAGTCATCTTTAGAACGAACTGGAAGCCTCAATAATGCTCTCCAAACCACCATCGTCCCATCCTTCAATTCATTCCTCCCGCCGTGGTCTTGGTCTGACATTGCTAACTCGCATCCGCAACCCATGCCAACTTGCGCGAGAGTTGTATATACATCCCACAGTGGCACCGCACGCGTTCCTGTCCGGGCAAAAGGCTGAAAGCATTGCAGAATCTTTGGGCATAACTCTCGTCGATCCCTCCTACTTCTTCACAGAAGCTAGGTGGAAGCAACACCGGAGAGGACTGGGTCTACCTGAAAAACCTTATCCTCCGGGAACGAGCATCCCGATCGAAGATGGGAACAATTGGGAACCACTCGACATGTTGCCTACTGGAACCGTAGGTGCAGTAGCCTTAGATGTAAGGGGATGTATCTGTGCAGTGACCTCAACTGGAGGTCGGACAAATAAACTTGTTGGCCGAATCGGTGACACGCCAGTGATGTCGGCTGGATACTGGGCGGAAGAATGGACTGATACTGCAGCGGCAGGGTGGCTCAAGAAAGCATGGAATGTCATCATTGGTAAGACAGACGTAAAGAAAAAAGCCATAGGTATTTCTGGGACTGGAGACGGAGATGTAAGGGCGAGGGTTTTTTTTTCGCCGCGCTGGCTTATCATATGATTCCAGTACTTTATCCGTCAAGCTGCCGCGTCAACGATTGCCCGCCGAGTCCAATTCTTACGTGAATCCATTTCGACCGCATCACTTAAGGTTGTCGAAGATCTGCGTCGAGACGGCGGTGTTGGGGGAGTCATAGTCCTCGATAGTGAGGCAAATGGTGACGCACATAATCATTATTTCGTGGCGAAGTACTAAATCATCCATCGCTTCAGTTGCCACCCCTCTCAACTGCGAAGGGATGTACAGAGGCCTCGTCCGCGAAGATGGTTTATCTAAAACCGCTATATTCAATGACGAGGTGTTGGAATGATTAAACCACAGAGGTACAGCCAGTGGCCGGATCCTGGGTCAAATCTAGATATCGAACTTGACCATTTGTCCTCCCGCCCCTCTTTCAATCTTCAATAGTCTTTTGGCTACGCAACCATACAGTGCCTTTGGATGACTCGAAACCATCGCTGCACTGCCACTCGAACTAGCTTTCGCGGCAAGCAATTCCTTGATCTTATTCAAAGGCATAGACAGCGTTTCGGAGGTTAACAACGCTAGTAAAATGTGCGCAGTGAGAATCTGTTGTGCCGTTGGCGGTCCGCTACCTTTCGACGCGGTCGATATTGAAGCCGTCGGAGAGCCTACAGTCGGCGTGAGGGAAGATAGCGACTGTAAATGTGAACTGAGGGCATAGAGGTTAAGAGAACTGAGATTTCTGCACACAGATTCGGAAACTCACATCGTTGCTTTTGCCACAGGTGGTAGATTATTCGTCGAGTTGAATGAGTGCCCAGGCATAATCAGCTCACCAGCTGTACTCCATATTCTGGCCTACACGACGAATCAGCAGAATCTTTTGGACATGATTAGGACTGACCACCGCTCGCTCCATGTCCATAGTGACGCGGAACTTCGTTTCCTCGTGAGAACCTGCGTTGTGAGGAGCGTCGGTCACAGATTTTGAATCTTTTTTGAGTTCTTGAATGAGGCTGGATGGCTCTTCGTCGATAATGGTCGGCGGGTCTTGACTCAATATATCTTCAGGACTGCCCGGAGTCGGTGACGGTGGAGACATCGAGCGATGGCGAGCGAACACAGGAGGTGCTGGCGTTGGACTTGCAATTGACGATGCCATGGAAATATCACCAAATTCGGCTTCTTCATCTAAGAGTCGGTTATCAGTGAACCGAAGAGGTTTTGCTCCTGGTGTGTCCCAGAACTCTTCTTCCACACGATCAACAGGTTTGTGAGGTTTGGAGGGACCGGGTGTAGGCATTGATGTTTGTTCTATGCGTGATTCACGCTTCAGTAACGCTTCTTTCTTTGAACATAAACGTATGAGCAAATGGAAGGATCTTGACAGTGGAACACATACATGGTCGCGAAGAGCAGCAATTCGATCTTGGAGTTGTTCTATCCGGTAATGTTCTTCATCGGCGCTAGACTTGAGTGGTGTAGCGTCCTCTGTTGTTTGGGACTTTGTTCAATTACAAACTATGTTCAAGTAGCTCGGAGCGGATGGCGCACCTGTTGCTGTCTAAGGTTTTCAGTCATGGATCTTATTCGTCCATTGGATGCCTCCAGTCCCTCTAAGATTGTGAGTGCTTGTCTATAGGCGTGAGGCATGGCGCGAATATCCTGACTACACGGGTGACATCAATCCCGCAGCGAGACAATATTAGCAGCACACACTATTGATCTAGAATCTTCAAAGCAGCCTCTGCATAGACTTCGGGCTGGATTTCCTTTGATTTGAATTCGTCTCTCCTGCCCGCTGGTCTGCGTAACGGAGTAGCGCCCCGGAATTCAGCACGAGTAATTTCTATGCCGGCCTGATTGCGCATCTCCTTGTCGCGAGCGACTGCAGCAGATGGGGCGGTGATTGTGAATAGACCCATTTCGGAGGAGTCGATGTCGCGAATGAGATCGCCGAGTTGAGCGCTGAGAACAGCCCTAGTAAACGGACCAATGCCAAAATTCGCACAAGCAGCAGTGCTGGATACGATAGTACGAGTATTGTGAGCCAGACGGTCTATCTGATCTGAAAGGCCGGCCATGGTTGTTGTGGTTGGGGTGAAAGCGTGATCGACACCTTGCTTATTGATTTATTTTATTCTACTTCAATCCTTTACCACCGTCGGTGAAGACAGGCTCACCGACGTTGACAATGTGGGAGCCTCTCCCATTAATTGCCTATGGCTACGCCGTCCATCCCTTAATTCCGTCTGCCCGTCGAGACACCCGGTATTCGTCAAGGACCCATCACACTTCAGGCTTCACCGACACCTCTGGAGACGATCAGATTCACAGAGACGTGGTTTCTCTCGAAGTCGGAGACGAGATCTATGCATTCGAGAAATACACGCCGAAAGGGAAAGAGACTGAAGGCATCTGGTACCGCGGGTGCGCTCTTTAATGTGCTCGCCTTTCGAGTTCATCATTCTCACAGATTTACCCACAGTTACGTCGTATGTACTGCTCGCAGACCACCCGTCACTTGGTCCTTGTCAGGGGACCCTTCATCATCCAAATCTACACCTAAGATCGAGGAGCCTCAGCAAGTCTTTATTGGGATATTCCCTGCTTCTCATGTTTACGTACGCGACGAGCTTCACGATGCTGAAGGGACACTTCAGAATCTTGCACATTCCATGGACAATGGTGTTCAAACAGGTGAAAACGCTGGTCCTTCCTCCAGCGACATGTATTCGCAGTGGAGTCGAAGTAACTTCACCGGCGCTATGATGAGTACCTTACCTGAAGAAAGCGAGGATTTTGATACCGCTTCGTCCCTGACTGGTGTCAGGCTTCCCCGCTTAGACCAAGTCAGTCTGTCCCATGCTGGAGCACCCGTATATTCCAGTTCCCGGTCCGCAAGAAGCCTACGCTCGTCGTCACCTTCTGAGTCCCAAGTGATGAAACCCCTCCCTCCTCGGCCCTCTCTCAAATCCGGAGATGACACTGCATCAGGAGCGACCCAGCCAATAATCGACGAAATTGCCTCCGCCTTGCGAGAATGGCACATCTTTCTGTACCAGTATCTTGCAAAGCGCGATTACCGGCTCTTCCAAATCGTGCGGGAACATATAGAATCTTTGCATCTTGGTAGACGACAGCTGCTCGCCCAGACCCTAAGCACCGAGGAGACTATCAACCTGCGCCGGGAATGTGTCATCCGACTGGTCAAGGGGAATATAGTCCAGGGTCTAGATGTGATTGTTCGTCATCCGTCTTGGGGTGGGCTGGTCACAGTAGATATCCAGGACGAAGTAGACACCCGAACGTGGGTTAGCGCAATTCGCATGTATTCTATGCAAGTCGCGTTAGCCTATCTAGACTTCGACGAATCGGCACCCGTTTTACATCCTCCGGGTCCACTCCCTACACCAGCTCATTCTGCTTTTCCCGAACTTACCCATAAAACTCGTATGAAGTCTCTAAGTCGAGTCGGACCCTCCCCTTCTTCGAATCCGCCCACTGCAAAGTTTTACCATGTATTTCTGGACATGCGGGCATTTGTTGCCTCGTTCTGTTCGCCGGGAGAAACTGCGGAGCTTCTGTTCTCTCTTTACAGGCTGGGCCCTCAAGCGCAGTTCATCACTGAAGATTTTTGTACCGTCTTAAACCATAATGGTGTCTTGGCCCGTAATCCGAGCGCCCGCATTCGAACTCTCTTCACAGATCTTTCGCTCTCTGATCTCCAAGAACCTATATATCTTGTGTGTCGAGTAATTCGAAACGGCTCATTGAAAATTGGTACCAGTTTCAGCTCAGGGGTTCCACTAGAAATTGGACGAAAAGGGTCTGAATCCCGGTCTGAACCCAGCGCTGCTACTCCGTGGGCTGATCCCTATGGACCTGTCTCGCCAGGAAACACACGTGTATACCCTTCCGCTGATGGTCAATTTCGTCGACCTTTTGGATGTGCTGTCCTCGAGTTAAACCAATTGGCCCAAATGGCAGCAGACAACTCTGATGTACACGGTCCAAAGGAATATTTGATGCCTATTTATGTTCCAACAAACGAGTTTTCATTCTCAATGCTTCATCAGAACATCATAGAGAATAACACGAAGGAGTTCGAAAAGTCTGTCAGGTGCGTATCTTCGCTGGCGATAATATCTTTTCGTTAACAGGAATCCGCTGTAGGGCCGAAACATTGGCGGTCTCCATTAAAGTCTATCACGGTGATGCCCCTACCATTATCAAGGAGAACACCTCCGTTCTCCAAGATACGCCTCATACTCTCCGCCTTGGTTTCCCTGATGTCGTGTTCCCGGGAGATGTCCGAAACGAACTTTACATCAAACTTTGGTCCGGAAATTTCCAGGTCGTTCCGAATAACTCTAGCCGTAGATCCGTCGGAAATTTCGCAAGAGGTCCGATAGGATCTTCCGCGATGAATATGCAGGTCACGGTCGAGGTCAGAGATGAAGAAGGACGAACTATAGAAGGTGCCATTTCAAAAGGAAGTGGCGAACCCTTCTTAACCTACTTTCATTCATTGGTCTTCCAACGCTGCCACGAGCCAACCTTTGGAGAGCTAATTAAGATACAGCTTCCTTTAGACGAGATTCCTTCCTGGCATCTGTTTTTTACCTTCCGTATCCGGTCACACCGGGAACGCGGGGGTCAGAAATTGGACCCACCCTACGCCTTTGCGTTCCTCCCCCTTTATCCTCAGAGACCAGGGTTCATTGAGGACGGTGCACATAGTTTAGTCATGTATCGCGCGGATAAGCTTGCTCAAATCACTCCCGAACAATACCTTTCATCACCTCCCTTGTTGCTTCCGACTCAGACACCGGAGACGTTAGCTCTGGCAGCCGATATGCAACGTAATGCTCCACCAACGCGAGACACCCTTGTCATTCGATCTTCTCTATGCTCGACAAAATACAGCCAAAACTCTGTTCTACTCAGTCTTCTCAATTGGGAGAAACTTCCCGACGGAGACAAAATACTATCACAGGTATTGACCGCATTCGCTTTCGTTGGGGAAGTTGAGATTGTCAAATTTTTGCGTGACATTTTCGACGCACTCTTCGGCATCCTCGTTTCACAAGACAACCAAAGCAGAGAAATGGATCATCTAGTCTTTAATGCCATCGTTGTCGTCCTCGGCATTGTCCAGGACCGTCGATTTAGCAACTTCAGACCGGTAGTTGATCTCTATATCCAACAGCACTTTTCTTGGGCTGCTGCATCTTCTCATATCATCCACTCCATGAATAGGCTTCTAGCTAATCCAACCACGCCGGAAAATGCGACTCATCTGAGAAATGCGCTGAAAGTTTGGCACTACATCATCAAGTTTATTGCCAGATCTCGGGAGCTCCAGAAAGCCAAAGAGTTGGGAATGGGAAGCGGCGCGACCGCGGAGCATTTAGAATTGACCTTTAAACGCGAATTGCGCGCCCATCTTGTTGAGGTCACTCGCATGATGTCGACAACGACACCGCCTTCTATAATAGGCACCCAGACTATTGCTCTCCAGAATTTCACGTCTATTCTTCCTGAGCTGGCCAAAATATTCTCCACCGTGGATCTGGTCTCCATTGTTACTTCTTTTGCTACCAACGCTGTCGCAGCGAGCAAAGGCAAGATCGTTATTTGGAAGCTCATTATGTATTTGCAAATCGTGAAAGGGTTCTTGTTTGACAATCCGGAATCTCGACCATTGTTAGTCGAAGCTGTTGTTCTATGGATAAAACCTCACTTTGGGCGGTACGATGAGTACGTCCATACTCAACCCACTGACTCGGAGAGTACCAAGGATTCAGCACGGGTTGGCTGGTTGGAAAGCATTCGACTTTGCGTCACCATCATTGCAGTGATGCTTGACAAATTACAAGCGAGTCTTGTCTCAACAGAAGTCCTTCGCGATCGAAGACGCCTTACTGTTGAGAAAGATAACGTGGAGTGTCTACTGCCCTTGCTGCCTAGGTCAGTCTTTGTATACTTTTTTCTTCTTCTTGTATTTGTCTGACATTCTGTAAACAGATTATTGGATTCATATCGTGAACTCATGAGCCCGGAGTCTGTACAGGCTCTGGAAAGTACGCCCACTTCGAAAACAAATTTTCCCGTTGTGTTCCCTGAATCCTACCCGTTCTCTTTACTGGTATACTTTCCATCATCATCTAGCTCAAAGCGGAGCACAGGGGGAGTTCAAACCTTTAACTCAGGCTTAGCTGAAACTGCCGTCGTCCTGCTGGTCCTAATACTTTCCTCCCCGGCAAAAGCAATTTCAGTCTTTTTGGAATCGAGTCTCGACATTGAAGGCCGTGACAGATTTGTTACCCTACTTTCCCTCTTTTTTAAGGTGTCGACTTCAATCCTGGACAACGAATGCTTCCCGAAAACTTGGCTTAATATTAATATTTTGGCACACCAGGTTTTGGTGAAGATGATGGCACCAGTATCGACTTTACTTGTTCAGGAGTTTGTGCCCCCTCCAAAGTCGGAAGCCACGTTTGATCCATCATTGTGGAAGGAAGCTTTCATGATGTTGCTGAAGCTTCTTTCATCAGAGCAGTTATGCATTGAAGAATTTAGTCCCCAAGTAAGTTGCCTGTCCGATTTGGTCCTGTTGTTTCTGAAGCTATATCGCAGAAACGCCGTGCTGTCTGGCGGTTAGCGGGCGATATTCGAGGAGAAGGTTCAAGTATCATGTTGACACTTTGGCAAGCTCTGGGTTGGGGCGAACATTCTTCGACAACTGGAGAACCTACCATGCGTTTCGGAGTGAGCATTATCCATGGCTTACAGCGCTTTTATCGGTGACAGACATTCACAGGGCTACCAAGTCTACCTTAACGCACTTGTTGGCAGTGTCGTTTCGCTATGCCTCAGTCACCACGAGCAATTACGGAATAATGCTGTTCAAATGCTTTATAGCATGATTGTTTCGGAATATCACACCTCCGGCAATTTGGAAGAAATCGAAAACGAGCTTGTCACTCGCTTAGATTTCTTGTTCATGTCAGAAAGCTCAAAAGATGACATCTCAGGTGCATTCTTCGTCGGCCAACTACGGCATCTTTTCGACAGTACTGAAGTGGACGAAAATCTTCGTGAACGAGTGTCAAATTTTCTGGATTCAGTCGACCTATTCCTGGAGCTTTTACTCAGCGTTCGAGCTCTACCTGAGGGGGAAGAATTTGCCGATGAAAGAGTGATTGCCACGGTATGCAATTCACCTGTTTGTTGGAATGTAGAATTGACGGTCGACTTAAGCTCCGCCTAATGAACTTCATCAGACGGATAGGAAGAGATGAGATCTATATCAAATACGTTCACCAGCTTGTCAATGTGAGTGGCTACATTGACCGGTCTAACCTCTGATTGATCACTTCGACAGATGCATTTGCAGTCTCAAAATTATGTTGAAGCAGCCCTAACGTTAAAGCTGCACTCGGATCTTTACCCGTGGGATCTGAACTCTTTTGTGCCCCCAATGGAGGAACTTGGCTTACCCCAACAGTCCAAGTTTCACCGGAAAGAAACCTTGTGTTTACTTATTCTGGACTATCTAGGTGGGTGATCTGGGGTGTTTATTTTTATATTCTGACATATATTTCCTACGTAGGCAAAGGCAAGGCATGGGAACGTGCGATGGATATCTGTAAAGAGCTTTCTACCCAGCATTCTGATGTCACATTCAACTAGTAAATAACCATTCCTTCTCGACTGCATCCATCGTAACTGATGTTCATCATGCTCTCAGTGCACGCCTCTCCGAGATCTTACGCCACCAGGCTTCCCTGCTTGAGCATATAGTTACCAAGCCGAGATACTATCCTGACTACTATCTCGTTACCTTTTACGGAAACTTTCCAGCTGCCATTCGAGACAAAAGATTCATCGTAGGTTGGCGTCGTTTTATGCACTCCTCTGTTGACCAAGTGCACTCTCTAGTATCGAGGCTACGAATGGGAAAAATATGGACCATTCTGCGAACGTATGCTGAACAAGCATCCTGGATCTCAATTGCTTAAGATCGCCGGTGACCCTCCGGTAGACATTCGGTTTGGGAACGGACAATACATTCAATGCACGGCGGTCACCCCGGAGCCCAATCGCGAATCTCCAGTATTCACAAACCCGGATGTCCCATTCGCTGTTCGAGCGTATTACGAACACAGGTGAGCCTCTTTTCCTATCTTGATCTATATACTTTAAAGCCAATTATCCGGTAGCGCGATCAATTTATTTTCCACATCGCGACCAGTCAAGCGCGTTACTCGCGACGGTGCCGAGGAAGTTTGGATTGAGAAGGTTTATTTTACCACAGAAGAGACTTTTCCCACTGTACTTCGACGATCCCAAGTGGTAGACCTGGTGGTGGTGGATATTTCTCCTATTGAGAATGCCCTGTCTGAGGTAGAAGACAAGACGAAGGAGCTGTCGATCCTCAATCTTCGTTATCAAAACCTTGCGAAAACTGCACAAGATGTTTCTACGAATGCACTGTCGATGGCATTAAATGCGGCCGTGGACCCTCCCATGAATACTGGGATCTCTGCATATAGACAAATGTTTTTCAGTCCTCAATTTCTTGTTGGAAACCCTGAGCAAGCAGAAATTGTTGAAAAGTTGAGGGCTGCAATCGATGAGCAGGCACGTTTATTCTCTTTGGTCGACACAAACTGACAATTATATCCCAGGTACGGACCCTAGACAGCTGTCTAAAACTTCACGGAACTCTTTGCTCCCCTGAGTTTGTTCCATTCCATGAAACACTTGAACGGTTTTTCCGCAAGAGCTTTCGTGACGAGATCCATCGGCTTGGGATCGATGACGTAACGGAAATTCGAACCAAATCTCCATCGCTAAAATCACACGCCACCATAACTCGGTATCCCCCATCTGTTTCCAATATATCCATTTCCCGGAGCGTATCCTTGTCATCCGGCCGACGGCTAGCGTTGCCACCACTTCAACTAGGCCGGACACTCTCCCCGCCGCCACTTTCACCACACTCTCCCGTACAATCGGAAGCACCGGCAGGACCCGTCAATCAGACCCCATTGCAGCGGCATCTAGCACATTTGACCCGCCACGGCATCAATGGCGTGTCTTCGGCCCCAGGGCCCATCGACATGCATAATGGCAATGATTCCTTCTCGGTCGAGTCCCCACACGATTCTTTTGTCAATGTGGGCAATGGTATTCACGCGCTGCAAGCTGCTCAGACTTCGGGCGCGTCCGTGACGACATCCAATTTCGGTGGTAGTCTGGGCTCACTTAGCAGTTCATTGAGAGGACGGTTCTCCCGTTTCGGAAGTTTAAACTTTGGGCGACGCAACCATACCTAATTATTTATTTACTCTATTTATTTATTTTGGAATTAGGGTTTTGAGTTATTTTTTTTCGCAAACTTTCACCGAAGAGAAAAAAACTGTCTTTGATGTTATTTGGGGGTAGGCGCTCCACAACAAGTTCGAATTCACATGTTAGTTGCGAAGCCTTACGTCCTGACTAAGCTGACCAAAAAATGCGCCATAACTTCCGAGCTGTGTCATCAATCACTGATTAGCGCTTAATTGGCATCTATCAAAAAAATTTATGTAAGCCTTGTAATACAATTGAGATGCGAGACCCTTCAATACAAGTTACATATCAATGATAAGCTCATCACCAGAAGATTCCATATGCGAGAATTCAAAAAAAAAAAAAAAAAAAGATCATTGCCAATCATAGTAAAAAAATAAAACATAAAAAGTCCTCTAACGGCAAGTCGTGAGTCGTGATAACGGAATGTTTGATAGCGAAAAGGCTCGTCGTTTTGACTAGAAATAAGGGGGAAGGGGAGAAGGATCCGCAATGCCATGGAACGTGTATGTCGGAAGACCGCTGTTTTGGTACGATTCATATCCATGGGCGTCGTCGTTATTCGAAAGGTGTGGAGCCTCGCCTGGTTCAGCGAGATGGAAAACGGAAAGGTGCCGGTAATCGCCAATGCCCAGGTCAGCGGAACCCAACCGTTCAGGTGGTGTCCACTTTCCTGTCAGAACGCTGTCGTCCAAGTGGAGTGGTCGATTTTCAGGAGTGCTTCGAGATTCGCGACCGCTGCCATCGAACATGAATGGCGTAGTGGGGTTCGGTGTCAGTGATTCCAAGCCATTGTCATGTGGTTCAAGAAAAAGCAGAGCGCGGTCATCGAATGGCTCGAATTTCAGAGGCGGTGGCGATGAATTGACAAGTTCCGGATAATCGTCCGGTGGTCTATTGCTTTTGATAACTTGATGCTCGATACTGGTGTACGGTGGGAAGTCGTCTGAAGGTTCTAGGGGCAAGGACACCGTTGAATCGGTCGGAGAAGACGTGTACACATGCTTGATGGAGAAGGTAAGGAACATGTAGACAGTTGAAGACGACGACGACGACGAAGACTTACGTATTTCGAGAGGATCTTGTCGAGAGCTTGACCGAGTAAAGACCACTCAAAAACCTTTAAATCTTTTTCAATGTTCCTCGGTTTGGGGTCAGGAAATTCCATGATGCGGTGGAAAAACTTCTCAAAGCCTTGTTTGTGTTTGGAAACCGTAATCGGACGAAGGCCCTCGAGATTGCGCCTGATTCTGTTCTTTTCTTCGACCGGAAACTCGTCGCTGGTAAGACGCTCGAGAAGATAGATGATGTCGACGGAAGTGACATAGTATGATTGAGTCTCTTCCCGATAGATGCAGGAAATGACACTCTCAGTTTCCCGGTAGTCGTCCTGCGATACAGGCTCACAGGAAACAATGAGCTTACGACCGTCTTGAACCTTTGTGAACTTGACCAACCGGCGACCGGCACGTTGCTCTATGGGATCCCAGTCGGCGCAAATGACATCGAGAGAGGTGACGATCTGCAGAAGAGGAGTCTGAGCATACAAATCTTCGTCGACGTCTTTGCAAACAGGGTACTTTGCACGCATGAGGGAGTTTACACGAATGCGGCGCATAGCCTCCTTCTTGAAGCCGCGCGGTTTGGGACTTTCGGCTTTGATGATGATGGGGGAAGCGGAAGAGGTTGCAGTAGTGTTGGCTCGCCTGCGACCGGTGAAGGGGGCAACAGAGGATGCTGGACTTTGGATATTGAGCTTCGAGTCGATGGAACCATGTCGTCTATGCTGATGATGATGATGATGCGAAGGAGCGGGAACTGGCAGCCAAATGCTTTTTAAAATTTTGAAAGAGAGGAAAGGCGAGGAGATCTACCTTGTTTGCGATTGGATAGCCAGTAGGAAAACTCGCCAAAGATGACATTGTCCATCAGGTTGTTTTCCTTATCGAGAGCCTGGACAGAGAGAATGGCCTTATCAGCGGCAAGGCCGTGGTTGAGAGCGGGTGCGGTTGCGTCGAGCTGCCACTTTCCGTAGGCGACGCTGGGGAGCTCGCGAACTTTGGTTGCGAGCGGTTTGCCGGCGATGAGGAGACGGAGAAAGACGGGGTCGGGCGAGGAGTGAGTGAGGTGAAGACGGACAGAAATTGGGATGCCAGGTTCGCCTTCGTTGGGCGAGTACTCTAGGACGTGGATCATCGTGCTGCGGGGAGGAAAAAATAATCGAATGAACGGAGGCTCTCATTTTTCAAGCTCGACCGCTGACTTCCCCTATTTCCTTTGACACGAGGCTCACCCGCCCAAAAAGGAAATCGAGACAAGACCCAGCCCCGATGTTAATCTACAGACAAGAAAGTACAGCGCATTAGCAGCTAGTATGCCGGGCTTCCCACTCCGAATTCCCTTCATTCCAGACCCGTTTCACGGCTACACCATGTCCTTCGACGCTCAGCACCCGCTCGCACTTGTCGCAGCGCATGGTAAACAAATTTTCGTACGAACACAGCAAGGTCTGCAAGTCAAGTCAGTCAGCTGGGCAGCGATGACACATCTCCTCTGACCTCGTACCATGAATGTCTGTAGCGCCACCTGAGGATCTGAATGAATCATTCGACCAACCTCTTGTGACAAAATTCGATATACAGAGTAATCCGATTGGGAATGTGGCAATTTCTGTTCTAAGTCAATCTTCCGCACTGAAAACGCAAATCTCGATCAGTTCTTCACCTTTTCTCTCGGCCCAAAGGCTGTCACGTTCTCCACCAGCAGCGCTGGGTCATCTCCACAACAGCTTACCGTCAGATACGCCGTCAGCACATCCTTGACGGAAAATCGCAAGATCCCTGGGTTTTTTATTTCTCTGCTCGCCGATCTTGTCGCTTGCCAGATGCCCAGTTTGCCTGACACGGGGCCCTTGTTAAACTCTCGGACATATTCGATCAAATCCTGCCTTTTCAAAGCCACCACATCTTGTTTGCTCAGCGGAAATAGCGAACAGTCTTGATCCTCAGCAACTCCCGTGTACGGCTGTGGTGATTCTGGAGAAGGAGCCCGTCTTGGTGGTATTGAAAATGAGCTTTTTCCGAGTAACACACCATATCATAGCATACGTACCTTCTTTTTCGATTTTCTCGCCGAACATTGTTTGAAATGTTTTGTCCATCAGCCTGCGCACTTGCATCGGCAGACCTCAGCGCAGTCTGAACAGTGTCTGAAAGCAGAGTTTGTCCAATGTCCTTGAGCTGCTGAGAATAGAGCGAAAGGGAGGGCGAAGAGAGGGAGAGGGAATTGGAAACGATGGCAGATTTCAACAGATCACCGGGCAATTGTCTGGATTTCTGTACCCTATTGTACAGCTCCGTCAATGCTTGCACTTGGCTCTCAACGGGCAACGGAGGTGTCATTTGGAAGAAAGTACATCGCGATCATGTGATAATGAGTTTATTCTCTATGTGGATCAAAATCATCAATCCCTTTTTCCCAGCTCATCCAAACGCCTGAACAAGTCTTTAACCCGCTTCTCCAACCCCTCCGCATTCCCGTTTACAATCTTCCTATTCTCCTCAAGACTCTTCTCAACAGCGGCTACTGCCTGATCCAGCTCATCTAGAGATTCTTTCATCCGAGCCTGTTCGTCCTCGAGACCCTCTAGATTTTTCTGGAATTCTCCTGCAGAGGCATGAAGCGTCGACAGCGTGCGTAACCGATTAAGAATATGAGGGATCTGTGGAAGGGCTGGACTAAGTCGATGAAGCACCGGTACAATGTCGTTGGAAAGTTTGACGTTGCTGCTCGAGTCGGAAGACTTGGCATCAGACTGAGATTGTCTTCTGTGAGCTTGCTGAGCATTGGAGGCACGGTCTAGGTCGGACATGAGCAGTTTCAGTCGTCGAGAAATGTTATCAATATGTCGGGGCGTGGTCAACGCGTGCAATTGATAATGTATCCTCGATATTTGAGTCACAAGCGGCAAAGGTAGAGTAGAGGTCTATCGGACAATAAGCAACAGAGCAGATAGCGTTTTTTGGTATTGTTCCCTTACCTCGTCTGCGGCAGTTGTAGCAGTTCCGACAATCTTCTCTAACTCTGCAACCCGTTTGTCCATTTCAACAAAGTTTCGAATCTCTGGTTTATCATTCGCCTCCTTCCCATGATCAACTCGCTGATGTAAATGGCTTGATATCACAGCTGCCATCTGAGGCGGAGAAAGAATAGAGTTAACTAGTCTCTCTCTTCCTTCTGAGCCCTGCCTGATTTTCTCTAGTCGAACCCTGACATCGACTAGCCCACGCAGCATTTCACCAGGATCGACCGCAATCTCTTCTTCTTGTTCCTTGAATAGGAGAGGATTGGATGGATCAGCTAGCTCAGACTCGAGCGCAGCTAGCTCGGCTTGAAGGATCTTTATCCGGCTGGGCAGCGGGACGTGTCTAGCGTTTTCTCCTTCGATCGACTCGGAATCAGATTGAGCAGGGGATGGGGGATATATATATCGAGTTCGAGGTCGTGCTGCATGCAAAAAATTCAAGCATGGCGATTCAAAAAATGTTGGAAAGACTGCTTTACCTTTTCTCTTCTCTGCTTGTTGAAACTTTCTGCTTGCTTCTGCAGCATCCATCAGGTGACCAACATCGAGTTCTTCTTTGCTCGCGACCTCTCCAGCCCGCCTTATCGCTGAGCGAGTTGGTACTGCTTCATCCTCGCTGGAATCTCCCTAAAGTTGAGATTTGAGCATGGTACACCCGGGGGACAGTGTGAGTGGGACAGACATGAGTATGCGAGGATGCAGGAGCATCTTCTGTTTCGTAGACGTCTTGGGCGGTGTCCTAGTGGAATATCTAGACAGCTTGGACGAGCTGAGAAAGAAAGTGAGCTCACGATATCTGGTAAATTCGCGTACTTGTTGGCGCTCATAGCAAGGAGGCAAGTGCCGGCGGCTAATTCATTGCATGTTCCGCCAAGTTCTCCGCCAGCGCTGGGCCAGCACGAGTGTCAAGCCATGGTACATTACAACGCCAATTTTCTATCCAAATTCTGGTAGCCATTTGTCTTTTAATTACCGTCCACATCCACTCACTCTCTCCTTGCAGTTCCTCATATTGGCCATCTATATTCTCTTGTCACCGCTGATATTTTTGCCCGGCACAACTCTCTCAAAAATCCCTCGCGACCTGTACGTTTCGTCACCGGAACAGACGAACATGGTTTAAAAATCCAAAAAGCTGCATTCGACAAAAAGCTGCCTCCGAAAGAGTTTTGTGATACAATAAGCCAGCAATTCCGTGTGTGTTTCTACCTCGACTTTTGGCTCAATGAATACCTTACCGCGATCGTTTCAGAGGCTGGCAAGTGAAGCCGATGTCAGCTATACACGGTTCATCAGGACCAGCGAAGAAGCCCATTATGCAGCCGTAGCCTACGTTTGGGTTTGTCCCGTGCCCTCCCGCCTCAGGCAAATGACTTACCAAGTTGTTCACAGCGGCAACTGGACGAAAAAGATCTCATTTATAAAGGATCTTACTCGGGCTGGTATTCCATCACTGACGAATGCTTTTATACTGAAGGGCAAGTCACACATGTTCCCGCCGACGCGAATAATCCTGCTCGCACTATAGCCAAGGAAACTGGTGCGACCGTAGAACACAGCTGCGAAACGAATTACATGTTCCGCCTCTCTCACTTTCGTGAAGCTCTTTTGGAACATTACACTTCCAACCCCGACTGCGTCTTCCCGCCTTCTCACCACGACCACCTCGTAAGCACTCTCAAAGCACCTTTAGAAGACATATCCATCTCCCGTCCTCGATCTCGTTTGTCGTGGGGAATTCCCGTCCCAAATGATCCAGAACACACCATTTACGTCTGGTTCGACGCACTTATATCCTACCTCACCGGCATTGGGTATCCTTGGTCAAATTCTGGTATCGGAGAAGGCTGGCCGGTCGATCTGCAAATTATAGGTAAAGATATCGTCCGCTTTCATAGCGTGTATTTCCCAGCAATTCTCCTTGCACTCCAGCTACCCCTTCAGCGTCAGATCCTGGCTCACGCTCACTGGACTTCCTCTCAAAAGAAAATGTCCAAATCCCTTGGAAATACCACTGATCCATTCCAAGCCATCGAAGATTTTGGGATTGACTCGATACGATATTACCTTGCCAAAGTTGGTGGACGTTTCCAGGATGATGTTGGTAAGTGCACAACTTACCGGCCCACTCGTAACTTTTTGTCTCATGTCTTTTATAGACTGGTCACACGTCCAAGTTGCCAAACACGACAAGGAGCTTCAAGCTTTGGTGGGGAACCTCTTTATGCGAATTACCTCCCCCGCCATCACTTCCCGCATGGCTTCAGAGTGCTCCTCCTCTCATAGAGAGCCATTCAATTTTCTTCACGCAGCCATTGAGACACTCCCGACTGATGTGTCTACCTTTCTGGATAAGATGGATGTTGCAGAAGCACTGGAAGCTATTGTTAATGTCTTACGTATGGTATGTTTCTCATCTTTTCTTTCCACCCCGTTCCATCCCGCTTGCTGACCTTCTTATCGAGGCCAACAAATGCCTGACAGATCTCACACCTTGGAAGTCGTCCCCAGAAGTTGCCCGGGCGTCTTACGACTCATGTCTGGAAGCTCTTCGCGTTTCTGCAATATGCCTACAGCCTTTTGTTCCGCGCGCTGCTGGGAAACTCTTAGATGCTCTTGGAGTTCCCTCCACCGAGCGGGCTTGGAATAGTGGTCAAACGGGTACAGTTGGCAATGTGACTGCTGGAGTAAGACTATTCCCTTCAAAATAACGGTTATGCGTAGAGTACGTGAAATCAAAAACTCTGTTACTTGACAGAGTAAGGAGTATTGGACCAGCTTGGTATCGTAAACAGAGCTTCTGTAAGCACAAGTTGTTTATAGCAGCTTGTGGTAGGTATACAGATGTGCTCATGCACATGAATGTCCGAGTGTAGTGCTGTCATGCAGGATATACCTACGAATGCGAGGATAGTACAAATGTAGAGTATGAGGATGAAGTACAATGAGGATTGCCGAATGAAAAAAGAGAGTCAACTAATAATCGTCCAAATCAACATCTCGCGTGTCAGTATGGTCATCGTAAGAGTCGTTCCGGAAGACGTCAATGCGAGCCTCATTGCGCCGCTCGGCCTCAACCTCGGCCACTGTTTTTCGTTTGACCAACGAAAGGACCGCGTCCAGCTCCGCAAAATGAGCTTTATTAGTAGCAAATCTTCTGTGTCGGTTACTAGCGATGTGCTACCAAAACGTCTCTGATCGGTCCAGAAATTGTTACCGTCACATATCGGGGACATACCTGTTTGAAATCATCAAATTTGACGCGACAGCTTTCGCAGTATCCGGGTTTGGAGCCTTCTTCTCGCTTGGGGAGCTTTAAATGGCCCGCGCTCTTTACCCTTCGGAGGCCGATACTAATACGACCCTCGGGAACGGCAGGAGGTCCCATGTCGCCTTTGATACTATCACGTCTACTGGATTTTCGAGAAGTTGCGACCTGTTGTTCAGCGGCTAGTCGTAATTTGAACGGCAACTTGGATGAGCTAAAACTGTAGCCAGCAGTAGATGTAGTACCGGTGGTAGACGTGACACTGACGCTATTTCCGGAGGCAGCGACATAGCCACCATGACCGGAGGCAAGATAGCCAGAGGCGTAGGTGGAATCAAAGTCGTCGATGGGATGTTCTGCGTCCAAAGACTCCCTTCGACGAAGATTGCTCATGGAAACAGATCGCCTAAGGTCGAAACCTCGCTGGCGGGCTTCCCGTTGTTGAGCAATTCGTTCCTGAAGCAGTCTTTGTTCCTTCAGCTCTTTTCGTTCCGCCTCGACCTTGTCTTCGATGTCCATCTTCTGCGCCTTTTCCCATCGCCTCTTTTCTCTCTCGTCAAACGGTACAAAGGGTCCTCTAGACTGAGGATGACAGTGCAGAACAGGCCAAGGAGTTCTACTGGATCCTCTCCTGGGGGGCATATATTGATGCGCGGCGATCGTTGCAAGCTCTTGTCGGATATCCTCAACAAGGACAAAGTGCGTGCCTCGTGAAAAATAGGTATAGTCATGTCGTTTCTGTGTTGGATCGCGCTCTGTCGTACCGTGGATCTTTTCGGATTGCAAGAGTTTATTAAGAGAACGCGAATAAGCCGCATTAGAATGAACGGAATGCGAGGCATTCAACTTGGATGGAAGCGGTCCAGAAGTGGGCAGAATGACGGACTGCAGAGTGCAGCGGGAAAGAACACTGTCAAGCTTTCGAATGCCCCATTCTTTTATCTTGTTTTCCTCAACAGTCCGACGGTAGACTTGGGGTACTTCCGGGACGCTTGAAAAGAATCAGCCAAAGACACAGTTCTTACTTCAACAGGTGCTCACAGTAAAACTCTTTCTCGCTTCAAAGGACTCTTGTGGCTGTTACGATTCTCTTTGTCGGATACTCTGCCTGGATCCACATCCTTAACGATCAGATGGGTAACTGAAGCCGAGAAGAAGTCTTCGACAATCTATCAAATAGCTATAAGCGACACCAAATAAATTAAGACTGATACACCTACCGCGCCTAGCTGAATGATTCGTTTTTCAAGTGTTTTCACATAGTCTGCATTTTGAATATCTTCCGAAAAGTGAAACCTAAATCCAGGGAAGGCACGGAGGTACTTGTCTCTCCATTCGTTCTCTTGCTGATCTTTGCGTTTCTGTTTTTGTGAAGGGGTATCTGGGGCAGCTTTGGTGCGTTTTGACGGGGCCTGATTTAGCTGATCCTCATGGGAGACAGCAGGCGACCTCGGCCGTTTGAGGGTCGTAAAAGGCTTTGTGAAACGAGGAGAGATTGAAATAAGGGCTCGAGCGCGCTGAGACAAAGGATTTCGAGTGGTGGTGGCCATGACGGTCCAAGAGAAGGGAGTGTGGGCGTGTGGGCGTGGTCGCGTGTTGATCGTTTAAAGGCACGTGAACCTTGACGATTGCACATGGGCGGGCCCATTTCTTACTGTTTCCAAAATGTCTACCTACGGTACAACTCGACATCACCATTCCCCAGCCACAAATTTTTCAAGTAGAGAAAAAGTTACAGACTACCATACCACCCTTTTTCGCCGACTCACTTGGGACGGTACAGTTCCCCTCGAAATTCGCGTAGATCCAAACGAACTCCCTGCAAATTCGGATCGAAATCTCGAATGTTATTATATACAGGCTCCAAGAGTATCATACTTGCCCCTTTTAATGCCAGAAATCCGCAGATTCTTTACGGACTTGGTTTTTGATGAAAACTCTGCCAAAGACCTGAAGGAGGAAGATTGGTGGTTTGAGACTGCCGAGAAAACTTTGATCAAATGGTGAATGCGCCCACGGGCCTGGACGAAGTGTAATTCTAATGCTACCTTACTAGGCATTGGCCCATAGGGCTCGTATACGACAATCATACCATATCGTTATCAACCAAACAACCTTCAACATCCGAATTGCCAACAAATGTGACCCCTTTGCGCCTGATTCTACATCTTGCATCCCCTCCAAATGACAAGCTTCTGTTATCACCAAGTCCCGAAGCGTGTAAACAAGCCTTCATGGGTCAGCTCAAAGAAGCCGACTTCATAAGGTGGGGCAGTACCAAACGTATGACGGGGCTGAGACAGCAGGATCAGGACGGACTATGGGAGGGTATCAAGGAACGTATGTGTCAAGCCTTTTCTCTTTGAGCATCTACTCTTATTTACGGAGGATTAGACAATTTTGAAGACTACTGGCGTGTAGCGAAGCATGTCACACCGACCACTGCTCCTACACGTGTTCAATCGCCAGCACCACCTTCATCTTCCGCTTCCATGGTCAACCGACCACCATCAGCGGACCCTGCGGGTTCTTCTGAGCGCGATGGGGCCTACAACGTGCGAAGCGTTCCTGTTCGTTTGTATCTACCGGACGGTCCCGTCATTCAGGCTATAGTGCCACCGATGTTGGACGATAGTGGGTCTTTCCTCGCTCAATTCCTCTGCAAGTATTGACGCATTCATCATAGACTCGCCGCGAACTCTTGCACATTATCTCACGGACCTTATTCCCCTCTTATTCCCACCTCAGCCCCCCGCTCCGCCTCCATCACGCACAAATCCACATCCTCGTCCGCCTCCGGCAGCTCATCTTGCCTACGTGCTCGTTCACGGAATAGCCATGCCTTTAGAAGCTGAGATGGCTTGGCTAGGTGGCTGCCTTGCAGGCGCCGACGGATGGGTGAATGTGTTGGTATATCTCCATTAAGCTCTCAGATTTTGTGAACGGCCTGCCTCAACAGTAAGTTTCTTTACACGGCGCTGCCAGGTTGGCCTATGTAGATTCCTAACTTCTCCATCTTCAGCGACGCACAAGGTAAACCTTCGACTTTCTTCTAAGTAGTTGTAGATACACGCACTTTGCATCTTAACGAAATAGGAATTCTATACAGGCATTCTACATGCACAGCGGCGGGATGAATACCGGATTCTACCTTGTAAGATCCGTCTGGTACGCTTCATTCCTTCTGTTAGAATGTCGAGAGTGGTAAGCCAAGCCTTCCTATAAGTATTGTAATCAGAACCGCCGATAAATTCAAGCGCGAATGAGGGGCCTCATAACCCCTCGTCCCCGGCAAAGTTCTTTCGTTAGGAGGCACTTGCAATGACCTGAGCGGTGTTCGTGCGCACATACATACTTAGTTTTGCCACGAGCGAGTGACAGATTCGGTAGAATTGCCGGTCGAACAGCTGTAATTACGTTATCAACTTCTCCTTTAGGAACTCGATTCCAGGCGCGCCACTAAAAATTTTTATTCCAAAGCCAGACGTTGAGGGCTTCACGAATCCGTTCATTGTATGTATTTACATCTCTTCTATGCCCTTTACAACGCTTTTCAGACCCTTTTCAGGCAGCATTCATTGCATTGGTCATTTTTCAAGCCGCCAGCCATCTGGATAATTATTGGTGATAACGAGATTGTCATTCTTCAATTGAAACTGCTGAGAACACGCATCTTACCCTTCGAATACCAAGACCAAAATACCGAATGAGTACCCAGACTAGTAAAGAGGCCAAAGCAAGGTCGGTTGCTATTCTAATGGTCATGCAATATCCCTAGCCAGGGCCATAATGCTGATTTGGATCTTTCCAGGTGTGAAAGATGTCGTAAGAAAAATCTGAAGGTATGTTGCTACAATCAAAGAAGCTTTGACCCCCTAAGTATTGAGTTCCGGCCTGTTCAGTGCGATAGAGCCGTTCCTGCCTGCCAGAATTGTGCAGGGCTCAAGGAATGCAAGTACAGCACAGGTAATCATTCACACAGAGGTATTCCGAGATGCGCAACGTGCCAGAAGTATGGCTTAAAGGTCAGTCGGAGCTTTCGTCAATGTGCATGCAACTTACTGAGACTACGGGGCGTTGTGCAGTGTGACAGAGATATGCCTAGTTGTAATCAATGTACACTTCAAGGCAAGGCTTCTCAATGCGCGTACCTTCCTCGAAGGCGGAGGAACGGTGATGATAAAATTACCTTCGAGGATGACATTGGGACGAAAGCCGGAAATATACTCAAGTTTGATAAAACGCCGGATGACTTCAGTGAGCCGGTCGAGTCCACGCCAAGTGCCACGATCCGGAAATTTAAGCCATCTATATATCAAGCAAGCTCGAATGGCCATCAACCAGACAGCGAGAAAAGGGTTTCCACTCGAGATCCTGCTGCGACTGTTGCATCCTCATCGTCGAGCTTTTCTCGCCCGCCCCTTGGGGATAGACAGACCTCCATCCCTCAATTTTCACCTTTACCCTCTGCCATTGTTCAATCACTAGAGGAGACACGATTCGCAGAGTTACCGGACCGCGAAACCTTCGATTATAACATCACCCGTTTTCTCAAAACTTTAATGCCAGAAATGCAGGAGAGTGCCAGTCTTTCCTCATCTGCCTACGAGGGTGTCGCCAAGTATTTGGTTACTGGCGAGATTCCTCGAAACGCTTCGCCGCATCTGCAAAAATGGATGACTACTCATCGACTTTTACCGGGCTCTCAAACTCATCCGCTCATTCTTATACCCCGCGATCCAATACCGGACAATCTGGCGATTATTTTACAGCAATATCAGGCCGATCCAACGCGGTATACCCATGGACAAGGGATGAGCCTTCCGGAGTTGAGCATTTTTGACCGTCTACCAGTCCGAAATGAATTGTACGACATATTGGCATACACTCACCGGGGACATAAGGAGCCAATCGCCATGGCAGACGAAACGAGGAAAATGGGTTTCGTGAGTGACACGGGCTTTTCAACGTAATACACCGATCGAACGCTGACTATGCGTTCCTTTTTTTTATACTCACAGGCTCACATTACCTGGCCAATGGCGGACCTTTTTGTTCGTTCGTGCCCTGTGTGTGCGGGGAAGGGACGGTTTGAAACGGGTGAAGAGGATGACGAATGATATTTCTTAGGTTTCCGCCTGGATTTAGTACCGCTCACTGTCACCAAGTTTTGAGGTCGTAACAGTAAAGCGATCTATCTTTTTAGTTATGGTGTCTGGAGTAGTCGCTTTCATTTTTCTTCTCGGCGGAGAATAGATACCTCATGTATCATTACTATCACCAGCCACAAACATAGGATCCCTTCACATGTCACATTTACATATACAGATTCCGAATTGAAAGAAGGGAACAAGTGAAATCCTGAGTGAATCGTATGCGTCAATTGTCATTTTTATGGATCTTATCGTACAATTCGAAACTAGCAAACGCAAGGTCATAACCACCAAATTCATAATTGATCTTATCCGATCGCCGATATCTCTTGCAGGTCCTTTTTTCTACTTTGTCGTCAGAAGGAGTAGTAGATATAGAGGCAGAAGTGTTCCCGTTTGCCTCCACCGCTGACGCGCAAAGAGCTGAACGGAAAGCACGCTGAGCCGCCTCTATAGGCTTCTCGCCAGACTCGTCAGACTCGTTATCCCCACTCGATATGAATAATGTCAGCGTAAGGCGACCAGGCTGAAATATTGAGACGACACGCTGCACAAGAGTAGTCAAGTCTGGGATGGCACTTGCCGCGTCAGACGACGGACGAGATCGAGTGGGGGGTAGTGGAACGTTACATTCGAAGCTGGCGTAGGACCAGCCTTCTTCTGGTGTGACATGGATCGTATAATAACCTTCTCCGGCCGTGGGCGCTCCATGGGCCCCATGAGATGAGTTTTTCAAAGAAGAAGAAGAAGTGAAGAATGGATCTTCACTCCACCTAATCAAGGCATTGGACGAGTAACCACAGGGGGAGAAAGAGTAGGAATCTAGGGTGGTCAAGTGAGAGGGGAAAATGTCTGTGATTCCGCAGGATTGAGAAAGAAATTTGGCATGCGAAGAAGGTGTTTCCGGGGGGGAGAATGGAGCAAAAAAAGGTTCACGAGCAGTTGGTGATAGATCGCTCATCAGTATCTCGATGGTATAATCAGGGATGGTGTGTGGGGTTGAAGGGGGTATGGGATCGTGGCTAGGGGTGGTCATGTAGAGCAACCAATGGTCGCCATTGACCTTGCCTATGTTGTAGGCAGCACCGTTTAGGAATATGTTGTCCAGAAACCGGACTTCCTCCCGCCAGTCGCGATGAGGGCCTAGTTGGCGTTCGGGAAACATGAATGATTTGCGAGAGTAAAAACATCGATAGACCGAGGTCATATTAGCATACTTTGTTGCGATATCCAATATTCGAGGAAGTCCCAGTAAATTCAAAGTCGTTCCGCAAGTTTTGAGAATGATTCGGTGGGGAGAAACGAAGAAGGATGATTCACTGATTACACTGTCAGAAAAAAAAAACATTTGCGAGTTGAGATCATATGCCAACCTGAGAAGGTAAGCATCGATTTCGACTCCAAACACGACGCTGAGGACTTGGCATTTGACGATGCTCAGCATTTCCTCCCATATTGCACCTGGAATCTTGCGAAGGCCAGACTTGCCGACTTGAGCAGTCGCAGCATCTGGTACATCGGAGGATGATGGGGCAAACCAGACTTCTAAAAGCTTTTCTGGGCCTTCAAACGGAGCCGATCCAGCTTCCTCTGCCATGATATTACAGTCAAGTCAAGAAAAAAAACATACACACGTGACCTGCATCTTTTTGCCGAATGGTCCCGTGCATGCCGAACGAGTTTACGTACGCGCTTGAGCGTATATCCTACGGCTAGAGCACAGTAAAAGGTCCAACTTTATTCAACTTGCTTTGCTCAGTGTTGTGTATGTAGATAGGGAAAGTATGGATTCGGGGCAGTGGTGTTGGTGGTGGTGGTAGTAGTAGTAGAGTCTCGTGCTTTTACTTATATGCGCTTACGAATTCATTTTGCTTTTATTGATTTTCCATCATGCTCTCCCGCTTTCTACGACTACCTGTACGGATCGTTCCCCGCTTAACTGCGCCTCTACTCCCCGTTTCCCGTCGCCTGCCAGTCTCTTCTCTCACCCATACTCCAAGATCCAGTTCTCCCTTTTTTTCCAATTTTTCTGCACGTCTCAATTCATCGCCGTCCGGCCAGTCTCCTCGCGACTCGTCTCCAGAAAATTCCACTCTTTCCCAACGTCTCAAACACCTTATAAAATCTTACGGCTGGTATGCGCTCGGTGTATACCTAATAGTCGGTGCTCTCGATTTTGGTGTTGCCTTTGCCGCCATCAATGTCATTGGCGCAGAACAAGTCTCCCACCTCGCAGCATCGGTGAAAGAATCCGTGGCCAGCGTTATCCATTCCAAACCGCCAGAGCCTGGAAGAGAGGGGTTAGAGCCTATTACTGCAGCTGGTTCTTCTGGCAACGAGGCCTCTATGCCATGATCGTCCTCGCTTGGACAATTCACAAGACCCTATTCCTTCCCGTCCGGGTAGGGCTTACCGCAGGATTTACGCCTAGACTGGTCAACTGGCTCAGGAGTAGAGGCTGGGCTGGCGGGGCGGGCACTCGAAGAGCAGCTGAAGAAATGAGAGAAAGGTTCAGAAACAGGAACAAGTGATTCGGCTGTAACTTTACTCGTATGTGCTCCTCTTCATACTTTGTATACAGATTTCCTGATATTCCTATAGTACACGATATAATACCACACATCCCACCTCATTCGTATCATTATGTGTTGCTTGGAACTTCTCCTTCTTTTAGATGAACGGTCAGATATAGCTTATATGATACATAATAACTTATAGTGGCTTACCAAAGAGAATACCTTCCTTGACCAGTTCCTCTGGCTTTGGACGTTGCTGCAACGCTTGCCCAAGCTTGTCCTGCGATGTAGATCAGATGATAGGATCAGTGAGTCTAGGGTATAGCTTGACCTCGAGCTGAGATCGCTGGAGTTTCTCCTTAGCCGCAACTAGGCCAGGAGCAATTCCTTTGTCATCTAGTCAAATAAGGTGTTAGATTGCATCCTAGTAGAGTGTGAGACCCACCTTTGAGGATGTTGCGCTCGACGAGATCGGTCTTTTCTGGCCTCTGCGTGAGATGCTTCTCAAGCTTGGTAACGGTGCCTTGGTCAAGAGAGTTGGATCGTTCCGCTACGAGGCGATTGAGCGACATGGAATTGGCACAAAGACGAAGACGTTACGCATTCTGAGGTGGATATAAGAGATCAAGGTAGTTTAGGGGTGGATCACGTGGTATACTACATTTAAAAATCAATCCCTTCCTCGACGGGCTCGAGCCCGCTGCTCAGCGCGTTCTGCTTTGGCGAGCTTCACTAATTCAAGAGCTTGACTGATATTCTCCTTCACCTGGGCTACCTGAACATCGACATCCGCATCAAACGTATCCAGCAGATTTAATAGAGTTACAACTTCTGCGGGGGAAATTCGAGTGCATCCACCTCGTGCCATCCATCGTATGTCTGCGCGAAGATCGAGAGACGGTGCTAAAGAGGCGCAGCTGGATGACAGAGATGAAGACGAACAGTTGGCCGTTTGGCGACCGGAGGATGAATTAGTGGCGTCGGAACTGGCGTCGTTTTCCGCAAACTCAACGAGAGGTGAGTCGGAGAGGTTTATACAGATTTGAGGAATTTCCGAGTGAACCATGGTGCAGGAGCAGTCGAAAGCGTTGAAAGGTGAAATTGAACCAACATCTATATGTAAGATAAGATAGGATAAGATAACGCTATACTTATCTTCTTCCGTCCCTTCTTCTCCACCATCATGGGCTCTTCTCCTTCCAAACCCGTCAGCTCATCTGAAGGCATTGAGAGCGAGAAAATGCCTCTTGCACAGACTACCGCTGCCCTGTCTGCCTTATCTGTGTCTCCAACTTCTACCAATGGTTCTTTGACATTACAGAACATCTCGTCCTGGGAATCAGACATTACCCTCGACTCCAAGGCACGACTGGCCCGCACTGTTCTCTCTCACTCCGACATTCGTGACGCTTTGGTCGCCAGAGAAGCCACGATTGCGACTTCGCATGTCTTTAATCATGAGATTGACTTCAAGACTGGACCAATCACCAACCAGAAGAGCAGTGGTCGCTGCTGGCTATTTGCCACTACTAATGTGCTCCGATACAACATTATGAAGAAGCTTAAGCTAAAGGACTTTCAACTCTCCCAGGTAAGTGTGTAATGGAATTACATGCTCAACTCCGGCTAAAATGACGGTTAACAGTCTTACCTGTTCTTCTGGGACAAACTTAATAAATCCAATTACTATCTAGAACTAATGATCGAGAACGCCGACTTGTCTGTCGACGATAGAGTCATCAACCACCTCTCCGGAGACCTTATCTCAGATGGAGGCCAATGGGACATGGCGGTGAATCTTCTGGAGACGTACGGAGTCGTTCCTCAGTCGATTTATCCAGAGTCATTCCACTCCTCTCTATCTGCTCCCCTCAATACCTTGCTGAAGACGAAACTCCGGGAACACGCACTGGTTCTGCGGAAACTTGCCCACGATCTCAAAGCAGCTGGCACGTCTGCCCAGGCTACTTTATCGACTGTCCGGGCTGAGAAGGAGAAACTTATGAAAGAAATCTATGTTATCATGACCGCAGTTTTAGGCGTACCCCCTTTACCCGATGCCAAGTTCACATGGGACTATTATGATGAAGACGGCAGATTTGGAACCTGGACAGGAACGCCGCTCGAATACCATAAAGCTTTCTCCTCAAAGTCTTATCCAGTCTGTGTTTGTCCTTCGAGATTGAAATAGAGACTCAGATCATATTGTAGGCAAAGGATTCGTTCTCTCTCATCAATGACCCGCGAAACGACTACTCTCAACTAATCAGCATTGACAAGCTAGGCAACATTTGGGGAGGCCGACCCGTACTTTGTAAGTTCTCATCATCTCCCAAGACTTTTGGTTAAATATAGCATACAGATGTCAACACGGAGATTCAGAATATGAAGGCTGCCGTCGTCAAAGTGTGTATACTGTAGGCCGCCATAGTCTTATTAATCTCCTTTTCTCCCCGTATAGATGATTAAAGCTGGGGTCCCCGTGTTCTTTGGATGCGACGTTGGCCAAACATCTGAGCGAAACTTGGGAATAATGGACACAGCACTGTTCCAATACGAGGATACTTTTGACATTACTCTAGGTCTGACTAAAGCTCAGAGACTTGACATGAACGAGTCGGCCATGACACATGCTATGGTTATTTCAGCAGTTCACCTAGATGCTGCTGGAAAGCCTGTTCGGTACAAGGTTGAGAATTCTTGGGGTGAAACGCCAGGGAACAAGGGTTATTTTGTTATGACGGACGATTGGTTCAATGAGTGTGTCCAAAAGTTCTTGCGACGGGATTCTTGTTCATTATGCCATCCGCAGATTTGTCTACCAAGTTGTCGTACCAAAGAGCTTTGCTCCAAAGGAATTGGTTGCGGTTTTCGAAGGCGTAAATGCAAAGGTACTACCGCCTTGGGATCCAATGGTGAGCCAAACTTTTTACCATCAGGTGAAGGCATTTTGAACCTGCAATTCTCTACAGGGAACACTGGCATGAATTGCACAGGCCTAGTTATCGGGACCCTGCCGCCTCTCTATATTGAATATCTATGTTTGAATTGTACAGTATGTCTGTGAAGTTTCACACGGGCCTTTTTTTTCGCATGTCAAACCCGAAAAGCGATGATCGTTGGCTCAGTGCCTTGAATAAGCCTGTAAAACCCGTTCATTCTTGTTCGTTGGTTCCATGAGAGCATACTGAGCCGAGAACGCTCAGGTTTCTCAAGACACACACGCTCCTTCTACTTTGCTGGCTCGCATTTCCTACGGCTGCTCCCTCTCTACCACCACCACTAATGGCACCTATTGTTCGAGTAAACGGTCGCACATTCTCTGAAATGGTTGGGGCGACAATGGCAATGTTCAATCCTAAAGATCATTCAGGCAGTTGTAAGTCCTAATTGCCTTGCTCAAAGACAGCTTGACCAACTTTTCGGACTGCAGATAAACAGGTTACAACGGACAAAGTCGAGAGACATTCTGCTAGTTCCGCTGGCTACCGAGACAGAGAGCGTGGACTGCAAGCCATCGAAGAAGAAGAAGGGCTCCTAAACCCAGATATGCAGAGATCCCTGAGGCCAAAGCGCAGCGGGACAACGTGAGCTGTCAGACTTTACGCGATCGACCCTAGGTAACTCAATATATCGTCTTAGCTGCGGTCTGCTCTGGAGAATAGGCGGTATTGTTGCCGCCCTCATCCTCATTTTTTCAGCGGGAAAACTTATTGTATGGGCTTTGACCGTAAGCCGAAATCCCTTTTGGCACATTGAGAAGCTGACATTCATACATAGCCGGCTCCCGGTGGCTTGGAAGGAATGCCTGTTTTTAGTGAATCTCTTGGCTGTTCCGACGCTTCGTTCCTGTACAACGGAGGGGAAACGTCTGTTTCTGTCCCTGTCGGCGACAGAAATGATCATGCTGTGGACATTTTTGGCGGCAGCATTGGGACAGTCACCGTTACTGAAGCTCCTGCCGACATAACCGAGGTCCAGTACAAGGTCACCATCAGGTCAAACGACCAATCACTCCTTGACCAAATCGTACTACAGTATCCTGTAACGGGCGAAACTGTCATATTCAGCCGTCTGCTCGTCAGAACTCCTCGTTTGGAACGAGACTCGGCTTCCTGCCTCCGCCATGACGTGACCATGTACGTCCCTAAGAATGTGAAGAAACTACACATCCTCGGGCACGCAACTTCTCAGATCCAGTTTGACCCCCATGCCCGCTTCGACCTGGATGATGCATACGTGACTCTCTTTTCTCTTGATAAGAGAAATATGATCATGCCCTCTGAAAATCTCCGTGCCACGAAGGTGGCTTTGGAACTTACCCGAGGATGGATTGCTGGTCATGTCTCTGCTGTGAGCTCCATGAGTCTCACGTCCCAGCGCGGTGACGGGGTCGTCAACGTTCATGTTCATCCGACGGCCCCGGTCGACCCACTAAATCCAGATCCCATTTCGCTTCACACCACCACGGGAGCCGGACGTACAGATATATTTTTAATCAATGACAAGGCCTTCCCTCATCGTCCCATCAAGAGCATCCATTCTTCGTCCAGAAATGCCGATGTACACCTAACGTACAAGGAGGCACAGTTCAACGGTAACATCGCGCTTGATTCCGGTACATTTGACGTTACCGGGGCCAACGCGTATGAGGAGAACAATGGGCCTTATACTCATTGGGTAGGAGAAAAGAGCGGAAAAGATGAGATTCGTGTCACATCCAGAGGTTGGACGGGTTTACACTTTTGAATTGGATATCCTACCAGGGGTATTATTGTTTTATATTTGTAGGAATAAAAGATGCATAATTCTATCTTCTATCGTCCTCTTGGTCTGCTGCGAGTCGGGGATCTTGGAGCGCCTTTAGTCTCTTGTGATTTTTGCCAGCGTCCATCCTAACAAACCGAGCGTGATCCATGACCTCCTCCATAGCCTCCTGCCGAGTGATTGCGGTCTGTGCGACAAACAGGACTATGGTCTAGAGGAGAAGAGCTCAACTGCCATTCAAATAGACCAGATTTGAGGATACTTGCACCAATGACACCAAAGAGGATGACGCGGTCCTTCCATCGGTCGTCGACAGCACCGGCCTGGTACAGTTCTCGATGCCTACGCACATGGGCAGCTCTTCTAGCCGCGGTGGTGGCCTCATGCTGAAGATCTCGGGGAGAGGAGGGAAGAGTGGATTGATCGGGAGAAGAGTTGCCTCGCAGAAGGTTGTATGCGTTGCCAATGGATTGAAAACGAGCATGGGCCTCTTCGGAGGAAACAGAGGATCCTACTTTGTCAGGATGGTATATTCGGACGAGTTCATAATCTGGGGGGATGGTGTGAATTATGCAGAGTGGTGGAAGTAATGCGCACATCTGTTTTTTATGTCCTCCTCCGACGCATTCTTTGGCAAATGGAAAATCTGGTGCGGCAACGGGTTTGGCTGTGAGGGAAAAGGGAAAGTCGAGTAGAGACGGTGGATGGAACGTGGCGGCGGCAGTTTCAGCATGAGGTCGGTCTTATTGTCCTTTTCTTTTTCTGTCTTTTTGTGTTTTACGTTCACTTGATGCTCATCCTGCTCGTCCCCGTCCTCCTCCTCGCTGCTTTCGCCGTCTATCTGCTCTTCATCGTTCAACATTTCAATCCCCTCCGGCACATCTCCGGTCCTCCTGTTCGATCCTTGTTTGGAAATCATCTGTCTGCCGTCTTAGAGTATGTGGCCGACATTCACGCTCCTCAGAGATCGCTCAGCCCCCGTTTGCAGCCCAAGAAGATCCCCGACTGTCCATAAGCATTTTGTTGAGAAATACGGCCGTTCTGTTCGTATACGCGGTGTTGGTCCAGTGCGTGTTCGCGCGGCATAAATGACCCTATAATTTTGTGATCCGACACTCGCATTCACAGTGGGACGACCGTCTATTGACCCTCGATCCAGTTTCGCTGGCTTACATCCTGAAGAATTCGACGTTGAGTTTCGTCTGTTTTTTTTGGTGTAACAATATTCACTTTCTATCACAGACATTATGAGAAGCCATGGCAATCTCGCAGGCTCATCTCTTCACTCATAGGCCTGGGCATGCTTTCTGCCGAAGGCCAAATACACAAGCGTCAGAGGCGTATTGCGACTCCAGCGTTTTCCGTTCAAAATATGCGCGCGCTGATCCCACTGGTCTATAGAAAAGCAGACCAGCTCACACATCGATGGAGAGATATGACTGAGGAAAAGGAAAGTACTGAATGGACGACTGTCGATGTCTGCCATTGGATGAGCCGCGCCACATTCGACATCATTGGGCTTGCCGGTCGGTAGCACGTCCTTTCTTCTGTCCGCACTGATCCTTTTCAACCGTGTACTACCCAGGCTTCGATTACAATTTCAATTCAATCCAGGATGAATCTAATGAGCTCTTCCTCGCCTACAAGGAAATGTTCGACAAGGTCATCAATAACAGTACCTTTTGGGGGACTCTTGCATCTGTCTACTTTCCTACTCTTTTCAATTTAATTGTAAGGCTTTCAGGTCCAAAACAGTTCTGTGCTCCAACGCTCATACTGCGTGTTTAGCCCAACCAGCGATCCCGCATAATTGAGCGATGTCGGGCTGTCATTCGCCGGGAGGCTGGTAACATGATAACCGAAAAGAAACGCAAGATTGCGGAAGGGCAGCAAAGTGGGAAAGCATACCAGGGCAAAGATATCCTCACCCAACTGCGTATGTGGGCTCGTGCTATCTTCACGGTTTCAACATGTTTATATTCCCTCTCAGTCACTTCCAACGCTTCGGTGGATATTCCACCCGAACAACGTATCGGCGATGAGGAGATGCTTCACAACATCAACACATTCATGTTTGCTGGCTCGGACACCACCTCTTTAACGGTTTCTTGGACGCTTCACCTATTGGCCGAGAACCCTCAAATGCAAGAACGTCTCCGAACCGAGCTGCTGTCGGTATCCCATTCAATGTTACCGCTCAACTTTTCCGAACTGACCGAAGAAGAAACGCAATCAATCTATGCTGAAATTGCCGAGCTACCGTACTTGCATAACGTTGTACGCGAAGCGTTGCGGTTGATCCCTCCTTTGCATTCGACCTTGCGGGTGGCCACACAGGACGACTTGATCCCAATATCCTCTCCACTGCGTTGCAAGGATGGATCGATTGATCCAGCAAAGACCTTGCGCATTTCGAAAGGGACGTTCGTGCATGTATCTGTCGAGGCGTTCAATCTAGATCAGGATGTCTGGGGAAAGGACGCCTGGGTGTTCAAGTAAATGCTCTTTTTTTCTTTCACCCTCTATGGTACGACGTTCTGAGAGCTCGCCTTGTAGCCCAGACCGTTGGGATAGTCTTCCAGAGAAAGTACAGGAGCAACCTGGACTTTTTGCTAATATTTTGTCTTTCTCGGCTGGTCCGAGGGTGGGTGATTTCAATACCATATTGAAAAGATGCTTACAACGTTTCAGTCTTGCATTGGCATGCGTTTTGCCCTGATAGAAATCAAGACATTTTTATTCATTCTCCTTACTAACTTTGTCTTCCAGCCGGGTCCGACCCCTATCGATAAAATCAATGTGTATGTGCTCGCGTGTACTGACGTACCTGGCTCTGCATTGACTTGTATTCAGCGTTCTAACCCGGCCATATCTCGCCAAACAATTCTCCAAAGGAAGTCAGTTGCCTCTTAGAATTAAATCAGTTGTTCGTTCAGGCTAAAAGCAATCCTGTTCTATGTCTACTGTGCACTACATCTACCGTTCTACAAACAAAACAAAAAAAAAAAACTATAACACAAAACGTGATAAGACAGCCTATTCATACAAGGGGATACTACAGAGCCAAACGGCGATACGCATACACGCATACAGAGATAAATCTCACAAGTAGAAAAAGACAGGTTTGATTACTGGCTAGTGCTCGTCTTCTTTTTTTTCCAATCAAATATCTGGCTCGCTCTGCTGAAAAGCTTCTTCATTTTTTCCCCACTCATGAGGGAACTCTTACGACGCGCTTGCTCGGGAGTGATATCAATAAAAGATCTGAGCCCTGGGGAAGGCACATTCATGGACTGATGGAGACACGAGTCGCGAGTGCGCGTGCGCGGAGCATTTGTTGGACGATGGAGGAAAGGTGTAGAAAGGCTAAGGCTTCGTCCATGATTGGCTGCTGGCACTAGTGAAGGATGATTTCTGGCTAGCGGATCGGTCGATGCTCGTTGACCGGGGACACGGTCTACGTAGGTCGGACGTGGTTTTTTTGGTGTACTAACGAATAGCGAATGACTCTTCTGAAAATCCATCGATATCGAACGACCACGGAAGAGTGATTTTGAAGACGCGGCGCTAGGGTTTTGGAACGTAATTTGCATTCGTTCCATTGAAGAACTGGAGTCCGGTGCAAACTTCAGGGAACGCATCTTGGCAATGCAGCGGAGTGGAGGATGGGGAGGAGGAGCAATATCTGCTGGAGTAGTAGTAATAGAAGTGCGCTCGGACTCGGAAGGAAGGCACCGGTTTGAAGATGCGGATTTATAGGAAGTTGGCATAACGAATTTTTCGCGAAGATCGATAGTATCTTGATCAAAAGTCCGAGGCAAAAAGACAGGAGCATCTCGCACGCTCGGTTGAATTATAGGTTCTAGTTCTCTGGTCAGTCCGTCGAGCCTACCGCGATAGGATTCGGACATAGATTCGAACGGAGGTGCAAACTCAAGTTCCGTCTGCAGGTCCGCCAGATGGTCTAGTGCTGGAATGGCACCCCAGCGCTTAATATCTGCAGTAGGCGCGTGTTCTGACACGAAGAGAGGCGAGCTCTTCATGCGGCGTAGAATGATTGGCGGCGGCTGGGGGAAATCGTATGGAAGGTCGCTGAGCGAAGTTTCATCTGACTCTGTGCTGGTAAAAGTACCAGAGCTCGTCAAACCGGGACTACTAATGTTGTCTTCATCGGCGAGCGCAACGGATGGCGAGTTCAAGACCGTCAATGGAGAACAGTGGAGCTCCCTCCTGAAACCAAAGTCCGCGCAACGCCGCCGCGCTCTCCGCGGGTCCGTGGGAGGGACCCGGGGGATGGACAGGTCTGATACTGAAGCTGAAAATGTGGAGGAATGTAGCGGCAAAGGTTTGGTTTTGACTGGGTCGGAGTGCGACCTAGGTGGCAGAGGAGGAATGGGTTCCTGTGGAGGGCCAGAAAGCGGATATCTTGATATACGCAAAATTGTTAATAGCGAGGCCCTTGTTGGACGGCGAAAGCACCAACCTGGTATGATACGCTGGCTGACGACTGGACATGGTGGGAAGGAGGTGAGGGGCGTAATTACGCCAGGAATTTTCAGACTTTTTTTATAAGTATTGAATGTGATTCTCGATCGCAATCCAATTTTCTGCCAAATATTGTTCCGCTCACGTAAAGCATATCATAGTTCAGAAGACGTAAAAATGAAGTACAGCATAGCAATCTAGTACGCCTTCTTAGCCGCCAAAGCCAAATGTGTGCTATACTCGTCGAAGGGAAGTTTCGATACTGGGATTTCGCGCCAAAGATCCGGTGTAAGGAACGCATACGTTTTCGTGATCTGTGAACAGTTTCTTAGTGCGTTTCACGAACAGTAAGAACTGTAGAAAACGTACAGCGGCAAAGGTGGCTTTCAAAAAATTACCCATTGTAGCCGTTGAACCCTTTGACTGAGTGTACACATCCTGAACTCCAGCAAGCTCCAGCAGACGCTTGGATGCAGGAGCAGCGACAATGCCCGTTCCACGCGGTGCAGGGATGAGGCGACACATGACGGAGCCTACTTTTCCACTGACTTTTGACGGTACAGTGTGAGGTTCACCGAGAGCGGTTCCCCAGTAGCCCCGTCGAACAGGGATGACGGAAAGTTTGGCAAGGATGATAGCGCCACGGATGGCAGTTGCGACTTCCTTTGCGCACTTGACACCAAGGCCGACGTGACCATCAAAGTCCCCGATAGCAACGAAAGCCTTGAAGCGTGTGCGCTGACCAGCACGAGTCTGTTTCTGTACAGGCATGATTTTCATTACTTCATCCTTGAGTTTGGGAAGGAAAAAGTCGACAATTTGGTATTCTTTCACAGGGAGGGAGAAGAGGTAGATCTCTTCCATCGACCTGATTTTGCCATCTTTTACAAGACGACCAAGTTTTGTAACAGGAACCCTGATAGCAACGTTGTGAGGATCTGCTGGTAGTTGAACTGACGGTAAACATACCACTCCTTCTCGTCGTCCTTGCGGGCTCCACGGCGGGGACCTCTGCGTCCACGTCCGCGGTCTCCACGTCCACGTCCAAATCCTCCACGTCCACGGGGGCAGCGTCAGCCATTTTTGTTTTATCTGTTTAGAAAAAGTTCTGCAAAAACTAAGTCAGCCACTAAAAACGGTATCTAGTCCTGTCTCGCGCAATCCAGCCTATTTTCGTCCAATCCGGCTAAGATTATCAATAATATCGAAGCCGTAACAATCGATGGGCCATCCAAGACGCTATTCAAGATCGAAAGAGGGTGTACTCACCGAGGGCGACGAGAAAGGCTTTGAGGTAATGTCAAAGAAAAAATGGATCTGGCTGTCCAAGAATGGCCAAATTTCGGCGGATTTATTACCCCATTTGGTCAGCTTTCCCGCTGCTTCGGAGCCTTGGGGCGATGTGGCGAGCTCTTTGCAGCCCGTCGCTGAGCGCACAGTTTTGTCTACACATTCTAAACATACTATTCTTGCAGAGACTGCAAGTCCTCCATTCAGGCCACGGTTAGCTGAAAGACTGCTGACTAATCCAATGAAGCCCCGCAATTGGGCTGTGGCAGTGCCCAACGTTTCTACCTGAAACCCCCAAGTGGACTCCTCTAAATTTTGGCAACCTCACCTCGTAAATCAAGTTGGCCAATGTCGTTGAAAACAAATTCCAATTTATCCGCACAGATATCTAGTCTTTGCCCCGCGTGCGTTCTTCTTCATCTCATCCAAATCATCCAGCTGATTCCTCCATTTTCAGCAACGGCTGTCAAGCCGTTGGAGATGGGGCTGCACCTCTCGACACTCCTAGCTTACTTGCCGTGTTCCAAATGCAAGGCGCTGACGATAGGATGTATTATTCCACTACGTCCTCTGGCGGGCCCGGGGTCAGTATCTCTCTCTCGTTGACTTTTTCTTCCCACTGACGGCTTTGCAGTGGCGCTTTTGACACTACCAAAGTTAAATGCCCTCCTGACCGAGGGTCGTCGGAATGCGTGACAGGCAGACCGGCGTCTTTTACTCCTCCCTCCCTCCTTTCCTCGTCTCCTGATTCCTACTACTCTCCACATCCCAAGCAAGCACCTACCTTCGAATCCTTTCGTCGCAAAAACCCAACCATCACCACGATCGGCCCTTGCGCTATCCCAACTCGGAGTGCTTCGAGTATATCTACGCCTCCTCTGACTCCTGACGATGGCAGCGACTACAGCGATCGATGCGAATCACCTTGCGCATCCACACAACAGCCAAAGGACGCATTGGATTTTCTCATGACGCTTTTCCCAAGTGGGCTAAAAGCTCTTCCGTACGCAAAGAGCATCAACATTTCAGCCTCAAACTTGGGCTCGGCTTTTAATGGGATGGTTCTCGATCTTCCTGGAAGGTCCAGATCCCTCTATGTCGATGCCAAGAATGCGGAGAGCGTCAGTCTTCGGGAAAGGTATGGTAGTCGTTAAATTACATGTCACAGCAATCCCATTTAAACTTGATTCTTCAGTATCGTTGCCCTCTTGGATCTTGCAGATGAGCACTTAGGGTGTTCAACTCTCGTCATAGTCCTCGAAAGATCTTCACCCTCTCTCGGTGAACTCTTGCACTCTCTTATGTATGTTGGTGGTTCAGTCGTGACTAAACCTCCGTTCCCTGTCAATGGTGCCTTTGTCCTCGTCGGATTGGAGATCTAGTGTGTTTTATCAATTATCGGCCCATAGAATTTTTTTGTGCTTGGGCCGTTGACTCTTGTAATATGATCATTTTCATTGAATCTACTTTCTCATCCATGAATCGTCGCAGCAAACGCAATGGTCGTCTACATGACAATACATCCTTCGTCATTACGCTCCAGACGACGAGTAATTTCATCGGGCCCGACGGCTCTATCTCGACGGCCTCCAAGCTGAACAATGAGAACTCCCGCGTTATGGGGATCAAGTTCCGCGACAAGCTGATGTCTGCAGGAAAAATGAGACGGGCATAATAAGCGGAAGAAAAGCCAACTTCTTCATTAACTCTTCGACTGCGGGTTTGATCTTCGCCGCGCCACCTTGAGAATGAAGACCTTTGCCTGGGAGAGTTGTATGTATTATGAAGGGGCCAGCCATAGCCAGGCCACTCACCGACGATAAGGTGAATTTCAGAAACCCCTCTACGTTTAGCATCTTCTATAGCGTTGTCTGTCTGAGCAATAGCTTCCTTGACATAAAGACCATGCAAGTCAATTTCTCCTGGCTTGCTATCCTGTTGTGATTCCTGAGCATCCCGTGTGCGAAATACATGGAGGGGAAGGGATTTCACCTTGTTATTTTCTGAAACAGCGTCAAAATTCACATAAAAAGAAATATAAATTGATTGGTACTGACCGACGAAAATCCAGTCGCTTGCTTGTTTATTCAGTTGCTCCATCTTCCTTTGATGCTCCTTGCCTTGATTCGAGAGGTCCTTTGCTCCTGCACCGTCTCCGCGAGCGTAAGCCTCGTGGCTCTGTTGGAAACACTTTGCCATGGCATCTCCTTCCTCGTTGGCGCGTCTCCGGAGATCCATGTAGTGAGTATCATGTTGATTGACTTGATTAGGGTCCTTAGGTTTCGGAGAATAAGGAAATGAGTCAATTGGTGGAGAGGGGGCAGTATCGAAGGCAGCTCAACTGGACGGGGCGAATGAGGATGACTTGGTGGACTTGGAGCGCCTTGTGGCTGGGATTGGTCCGGGGAATGAGGTGTCTGGTGGTGGTGAGGTTTGTGATGAGGTTTATGAGCAGGCTGAGATGGGCTTGACGGCGGGTACTGTTGCTGGGGCGGCGGATACTGAGGTTGGGGTTGCGATGGCGGCCACTGACTGGGTGGCTGCTGCTGCTGACCACCGCCGCAGAAGATATTGACTATCGTCTGAAGGATGTTGAGGATCGCGGACATGTTGGAAGCAGGTTGAACGTTGAGCGGAACGTGTGCTTACGAGAATTATTGTCAAAAAATAATTATCTATCTACCAGAAAAGAACGTAGGTACAGTTACTCGTTAGCAACCTATATAATAACCGTCAGTCCAGCACAATTTTTGGTGGAGGATTTCAGGGGAACAAACCTTTGGAACCTTTTTTGACCAGGTTCATCTTTTTCCGTTTCGGCTCCTTCTTCGGCATCCACCACCCTCTCCTCCTGCGTAAATGTACTTGGTCTGCTTCCTGCACCGCTATATCCCCGCTGATAATGAGTTACATAGGTTTCTGCACTCGTGGGAGACGTCGGATCATGTCCACTGGTCATTGAGGGTGCTTTGTACCCGTCGAGGAGACTGTGAGATCCTTGGGACTTTGCACGAGCGAGATCGGTTTGTGATTGGGCATTACCAGGCATGTCAGTTTCACAGGTGGCTCGGGGTCGTGTGTGGTGTTCAGATGGGCAGCGGGGCGGCGTTCTCGTAATAATTATCGTGCTGAGGTGCCCACCCCTGAGCCATGAAGACAGGATAGGGGAGGTTACTGGAATATTGGGAACCGAATTCGGCCATGAAATAGCTTGAATTGGGTTGGAAACCCATCACTGGTTGATGCGAGATCGCGTTTTGGACTGGAGGATAGTAGGCGCCCCATAATCGTCAGTGTTCAAGTATGTTGTACGGCGGTCCTCATCGTCGTCCGAGAACACTCGGGTAGCGGTTCTAGCGGCGTCTCTAGTAGCCTCTTTGCTTTCTCGGTCAAGCTTGCTGGCACGGCGGCGTCTAGTCCCAAAGAAGATCAAGCAGGTAATAAGAGAAGCTCCGATGGCAACGATGGCAAAGGTACCAGCAACAAAGCCTTTACCCGACCAAAGTCTAACACGCTTGTTTGTCAATATTCATCGAGATTTGGGAAAAGACTAGTTCCACTGACGAACTAGAAGTATGGCCTGAGGCTGCCGCAGTCTCTGAAGAGGTAGTGGCAGTAGGGGTAAGACTGCGGACCACCGTCACCGTTTGGCTGCCACCATTATGTTGAGTACTGAGTTGGATGGAAGTGCTTGAACTGAGAGCCCCGGTAGACGACGTCGATGCGCTGAGGGACGTTGAGGTTGAAGACAAGGAAGACGAGGTGGTTGTTGTACTGGCAGAGGGTTGGGTCAACGAGCATGCAGCTACTTCCTCGCAACTTACGTTGCCGAGGTAGAGCTCGTTGTAGGGGTAGCAGCGGAAGAGGACGACAACGCTGAGCCACTCACAGCGCTATTATTGAATTTGTTTGTCAAACCAGGCTTAAGGGAGGAAAGCAGCGCTCAATTTACACTGGACATGAAAGGAGATGAAAATCACAAACAATCGCGGAGACATTTTGTCGATAGAAACATTTTGTCGATAGAAAGGATGAACTGTTTGGCTTTCGAGTGTCAGACCAATATGGGCGCTAAAACGCCAAATTCGATACAAAAATGTGAAGGGAAATAGCCTATTCCGACCCGTACATCCCTATCACTTGATCAACGGTCCATCTAACTTCAACCTCGGGCACAACAAGGCTCTCACCACACTCGATTCTGGGAAGCAAAGGAGGCAACGGAAATTCATCAAGATCTACCGAGACACTGCTGGAGGAAGAAACTAGGCTCATATCGCTCGGTTGAGTGACCAAGAGGGATGGCAGAGCTTGGAGGAGCGAATCATCACCCGAGAGCACAGAATTTCGATCGCCGACGTCAGAGTCAGAGGTAGCTTCCGAGATAACCACGGTGGGCATGTCCGGGACACGGCTAGGGGGCCTAGAGAACATGAGAATACCTCTTTTCACTTCCATACTTTGGGTGTGAACACGTTTCACCTCCACTTCCCCGAGATCTTCCTCCTCCTCCTCCATCTCATCTAATTCGCTTCCAGTCCACATCGTGTAAATTGAAGTGGTTGAGGATTGCTGAGGCACGCTGGAACAGAGGCTATCGAGGGTCGTGGTTGTCGAAGATGCTGACTCCTTCTTGTCTCTGTGACCTCGTCTGTGTGTGCTTTCTTCGCCCGCCCTAATTGACAGCAAGGCGGCGATATCTTCCTGATCCTCGCGTAGGAACGCTGGAACCCGTTTGGGAGGACTGGACTGAAGAGACACTGGGCGAGCTTTCTCGCCCAATGAGTAAGAGGGTGATTCTTCGCAGAAAATAGAGCCAGAGGACGAGATTTGAGGTGTTTGAGGTGTGCTTGGATTAGTGAGAGGGAGTGCACAGGGGCTGTCGCCGAAAGATTTCTTGGAGGTCGGCTCTTGGCACGGTGTGTCGCTTTCGATATTGAAAAGACGGATAAAACGGATTGTTGCCACGCCGATGAGAAGAATGAGAATTGCGATAAAAATGACAAGGGCGATATCTTCATTACTGATTTGCTTAGATTGTGCTTGAAGAGGAATGCTCGGGAGCATCAAGTCGACATGAGTGGATGCGTATTCTGGACTGGAGTTTCCTGGGGAGCACGTCAGTTTGACATGTCTTCCTTGCCAATGAAAAAATCGTACTAGGGTTAGCGATGAAAGGCATGATGGTGGCAAAAAAGAACGTAGAAGATCGTGAGAATTTCATATGCCTAAAGGATCCCCGTACCTCGAAGGTGATATTACATTTCGTGTGTTGGAACCCAGAAGTTGAGTGCACTCGGACTTTGGGCAGTCTAATGGCAGCGAGATCTATATTTCAACCTAATCTTCTCACTGTAAACCTCGGCGTTGAGCTGTTGAGCTGTATTCCTGATCACAATCTCCTACGAACACTCACAAAAATATGAATACCGTTATGGTCTACTAGAAATTATTCTACTCTACCCATGCCTGCTGAATTCTCTGCAAGCCTTCCCATTGCTGCTTATTCTCGGACAAGATCTTCGACAAACCCTCGTAGTCCAACAACTCTACCTCACCATCTGAATCCGTTCTTGAGCCCGAGCGAGTTTCCGTCGCCAGCAGGCGTTCGATCTCACTCTTCTGTGCTAGCAGTGTGTGTAAAGTGCCCAGATATTCAACGTACGAAGCCGTATATTTTGTTCGAAGGGTACGGCGATTATTATCTGGAGAGCGCGACGCATCGTTTCCGGCGTTATCGTAAGAACGAGGACGTGAACTAGAAGAGGAGGCGGGTGGACTAATTTGACGACTGTGGTCCTCGTCTTCAGACGAAGTATAGATTGGGGACTTTCGCCGAAGCTTGGTCCCTTTACTGGAGCTGCCCTTTGTGGAAGAGGTTACATTCAGAGGAGGCAAAGGGGATATTGGTGATGGCTCCTTCTTAATATGACTGATTGGAACGGGGAGCGGGGTCGGATCCTTGAAGACCGCTTTGCTTTGAGCGGATAGAGATTTGAAAGTAGGCTTCTTATCCATAGATGATTCGTTGGAAGGCATACTTGATCTTGGATTACGACTCAGTTGCTCGTATTCGTCCCGAGATCCCTCGAGATCCCGCCTTCTAATCGTGTCGCGATCGCGCTCTCTATTGCGTCCCCCATCTCCGCCTCTGGCCCGCGAAACTACTGCGGCGGACAAAAGTTCTTCCGGGTTCTCTGTCTTCCTTTTTTTGCTTGCCGCCCTCAAACTTCCCTCTTCGTATTCATCCTCCTCCTCCTTAATCTTCTTCCGCTTCAGTGTGGCCATCTCGCCGTGTCGCCGGCTGGGTTCTCGATCTCGTTGTTTATCTCGCTCGAGCGATTCATCAGCCCTCCTCACCGTGTCTCTATCTCTTCCCTTCGCCATATTTCTATCTCTGCTCCTTGTCCTATCATCTGCCCGTTCCCTTGTCTTGTTTTTCGAGTAATCTTTACTCCTGTCGGACTCTCTATCAGAATCCATGGCTTCCTCCCGAAGATGCTTGACTCGCTTAAGCGGTGCAGTTTTCTCGGCATTACGAACACCAATTCCTCCGGGCCCATTAGAAGAGGTTGAAAGCTCCCCCTCTTCCTTCTTCGAGTAACTTGTTTCGCCGCGAGATATAGAAGCTCGACTCTCAGCCTTTGCTTTGCTCTCTGTTGGCCGACGGGTGTTGTCTTTCATATCTACGTCGTATGAACTGGAAGCAGACGAGCTGATGATAGGCGATGTTGACTGAGAGACGTCGCCTGATATTTGTGGAAGTCGTTTATAACCCGATCCGGGTGGTTTGCGTACCACAGGCGAAAGGCGGCTGGACACAGTTGTGCTGGACGACGTGGATGTGGCAGAAGATTTGTTGTTCGATGCAGTTGTCGAAGTAGTACCCGGTCGTTGTACCGTTTCATCCTTGATCATGATTTCAACCTTCGGATCGGTCTTTCGGGTCTTCTTATCCCTCACTTCCTTCGTAGAATTGATACCGCGTTTTGCTAGAGTCGGAGCGGACGCAGACGCATGAACAGATGCAGATGTGGAAGGGATCGAAGGAATCGGAGAATCAGTTCGGGTAGGGTTGAATGGCGGACGATATTTCGCGTGTTCCCATCGAGGATCGCTCTCTGGTATCCCAAGAGCTTTGAGCGCCCTTCTCGCGCTGCGAGCCAGGTTGATGCGATCTGTTTCAGAAAGTCTGGGCCATTCATAAGGTCTGACCTCGAGCCAGGACTTGTTCTTCAGGCGCCATATCTGCTGCGAACCCTTCGTCGCTTTACCCTGTTCCGCGACCTTTGGATATAGTAATTGAGATAGAGGGTCTTTCTTGGAACACAGTTCGTATCATACCATTTCAAGAGCTTCCGATATTTCCTGCCTCGTATTTGTGTCGCAGTTTGGGCCCCCTACTGCTTTAATCGCTTCCTCCGATGTGCGTTCCGCAACAGCAAGAAAGTGAATCAATCGTTTATGCATCGATTTCACCCCAGTTGCATTAGTATTCTGGGGACGCGATGGGCGCGCTGGCAGTGCCGTAGATGATGAAGACGAGCTATTGAGAACATTTGTTTTGGGCTGATCACCGGGTCGAACAGGTCTCCTAAACGGGTCCGGCTTTTTCTTTGTCGATTTCGAGGTGGGTAGTGGCAGCTCGTTGGCGTCGATGAATTTAGTCTTAGACATGGAACGCTGCTCGGCTGCTGCGGCGGTGCTTTTGTGAATTCTGCTTGCAAGCTCGTCGTCAAGCTCACGTTCTGATATAGTGAGCTTGCCGATTATATTGGCGTGAAATTTGAGCGGCGCGAAAGGCTTTGCTGCGGTGGTCGAGCGAAGGTATAGGTCGTGAGGTATCTCTTCGGTTTGGCTTTGTAGAGGAAAGGAAGAATCTCCGATGACAATGCGACTCTAGAAGAGATCTGAGCAAGAAACTGAAAGGAAAAGAGAAAAATGCGAACGGAGCCATCCTCGGCGACAACAAATTCGACATTGGGCATTCCATTGGGGTCACTTTGGAGAGCATTCGCGGCTTCGGTGGACAAACGAAGGAGCATTCCATGTTTTGGTTTAGTATACAGCTGATCACCCGGTTTTGCCTGACCCTGGAGGGTGTACGTCGCAGTCGGCAAGGGCATCTTGGTTCAAGTCAAGGGTGATTTCCGACCAAGTCTGATCGTGAACCCGAGATCGTGGGAAACCCATGCCGGTCCGGCTCGAGCATGCTTTATTGTCCAAATGCACTGCCACTTGACTCTTGACCGGCATGTCCGAGCAGCACACAAATGCCATCAGCAAACAGCCTCTCTCTCATCATCCTCGATGTTCTCCATTAAGTCCCTCGTTGGGCTCCTCACGGTCGCTGCCTTCTCGGCGGCGTTTGAGGACTCAGTCGCTGATTACGCTCCCGCAGTCAATATTGACTGTCCTGACCTTGAATCTACCGAATTTGTTCGAGAATGGACAGCTTCGAATCAGACCTTGAATCCAAAAGAAGCAGCATATGTCGAGACTCGCCTGAATACTACTATTTCTCAAGCCTGGGACGACTGGCTCGGCGATAGCTCACAGCTCGGGTACAACACCTCTTCCTTCTTGGGTAATTTCCCCAAAATTGGCATCGCAATTCCTGGCGGCGGACTTCGGGCGGCTCAGTACGGTGCTGCTGCTCTAAGTGGGCTCGACGCGAGGAATTCTTCGGCTAAATCTGCTGGCACTGGCGGTCTCTTACAGGTTACTTCCTATCTATCTGGATTATCCGGTACGAAGTGTCACTTGTGCTGTTACACGGTACTTACTGCCCGCAGGAGGAGCTTGGATAACAGGCTCCCTCTTTTTCAACAATTTTCCGACTCTCAGTGAACTTGTTTTCGGGAATGGACAGGACCTAAGTGGTTGGCTTCTTGATCTCGCTTTTGCAACGCCAGACGGTGACGACCTGTTTTCTGAATATAATCAATACTTTTTTGGAAGTATTTTGTGGAGTGTCATGTCCAAAGCCAATACAGGAATGTAAGTGATATTAGCCAACTTTCGGAAGCGTGATGTACTGAGCCAAACTAGTGACACATCCATCACCGACCCATGGGCGCGAATGATATCCTACCATTTCCTTAACCAGACAAATCGTGCCAACTTTTTCACCAATGACTCTGCTCACGGTGCTGGTCAACTCTGGTCTGACATCCCGACCATTCCCGCCTGGCAGCAATATCAGACACCATTTCCAATTCTAGTGACAGATTCTCGCCCGCAGAATCTGAACACAACGACATTCCTGACTCTGGATCCCACTGTATACGAGGTAATTCCTTCGTCTGTTCTACTGATCGACCTCACCTTTGTACACACGTAGATAACACCTTTCGAGTTTGCGTCTTTTGACCCTGGTTTATCTGCAGGCCTCAACCTTACTTTTGCTGGTACGCCCATGAAAAACAAGCAACCAGTCAACGCTTCGGCGTGTGTCACAGGTTTTGACCAAGCTGGATTCATGATGGGAACCAGCGCCAGCCTGTTCAACGTGCGTTTTCGCTTTGATTACATCGATCAATTTGACTTCACAGCGTGTTTTAGCAAATTTTGGATTTCGCGCACAACACTCTACAGGGATTCTCGCAATCGGATGGCAACGGACTGCTGTACGTCTTATCGCGACAGTTGTCTCAAGTCCGCACTCGCGAGGACGACGTTGCCAATTGGCCCAATCCTTTCAACGGGGTTAAAACGACGACCTACGATGATACCAATTCGACCTGGCTATCTCTCATCGATGGTGCCTCAAATGGAGAGAATATCCCGCTTGGACCTCTTTTCGTCAGAGAGCGAGGCTTGGATGTCATAGTGACACTGGATGGCAGTGCTGATGACCCAAATAACTGGCCCAAGTGAGTCATTTCCACGAATAACCATCAGACGCTGGCAACCGATATTCATACAGCGGTACTGGAATGCTGTTCAGCGCTGAGCGTGCCTCAACCATCCTCCAAGCCTCCCACCAGCAGTTCCCTCCTCTGCCTCAAAATGCACAGGATTTCATTGATACGGGTGCTCGAGAACGTACTACCTTTTTTGGTTGTGACCCGCAGCGAACCCCTCCGGAGTATCCGCTTGTAGTTTACATCCCGAATATGCCACCCTTCAACGGTGATGATCCAACGGCCAAGTAAGTTTTTGTTCGTTCAATGTTCTCATCCTTAACCGTTCTTGAAGCACCGGAACCTTCCAACTTCAATACTCCCCAAAACAGCAACAGGTACTGTTCGACCAAGTTCATAGCAACACCATATCTGGCTTCGTCCCAAACACCAATGAGGCTGATCCTAATTTTGGCAAATGTCTGCAATGTGCGGCTGTGGATCGCGCACGGTATAAACTGGATCCGGTGGTGAACAGGTCGGACTTCTGTCAGACTTGCTTCAAGCAGTACTGCTTCGATCCAAAGAATCCCCCAAGTCTGTCCGAAGTGCCCAATAGGAAACAGACATTTGTTGATCCTGATCCACAAGGACTGGGAAACTTCTTGTCGGAAAATGAGTCAAAGCTCATTGGTGGGGCTGTGGGATTGGTTGTTTTTATTGTGCTGCTGGTTGGAGGCTTGTGAGTTCATCATGCATTTCCATTTGATCGTAGGGGCTGATTTTCATATGATTCAGAATCTGGTGGAAGAAGCGTAAAAACAGACAGTTTGTGGCTCAATACCAGCAGGTCAGCGCATTACATGACGAGGAGGGGGAGAACCTCAAGAGATACTCGCAATACGTTCGCCCCGAGTCGTACGAAATGCCCTCTCACCAAGGCTCTGTTTACCGCGATTAAAATTGATTATGTTTTTCTCCTCACTCTTGCTTGGGACTTGCTCATTTAGCTAGCTGCGGAACTCGAACTGTATAGACACTGAGTATCTTGTTAATGTTTTGTACTTTAATACTAATGATGTAGATATGAGTTGGAGATCTAAGCACGCAAATGCTTTCTGTCCAATCCCGAAGTATGACTCCACTATGCCTCTCTTTTCACATTCTACTCCTACGACCAATAGTGCGTTAGACGATCGGTATGAGCCAGGCTGAGAACATGGCAACTGTGATTTAGATCCACGAGGGGTGGCCGTTTCATCCTAGTGAATTTTGTGCCAGGTTTGAGTATTGCGACAGACTTGTATAGGTCTAGCTCGGTCTGAAGATCCAGCTGGTGTGTTGTAAGATTCTCAATGGCCCGTGTGGAATTAAGCAGTTGCTATCAAGGGCAAAAGTCGCTTGGAGCATGAAATGATTTTGAAAGAGGAGCGGGCTCACCTGTTTGGTTTCTGTTAACTCGTTCCTTATTCTCTCGACATACATTATCTTCTGCGCAGGATTCTGGTGACCGAGAATTTCGGCGTTAGCTTTACGAAGACGCTGTGCCTCTCCTTCTGCTAGGGAATTTCGACCAGAGAGCCTTTCAAGCTCTTCTGATAGATCGAGCAGTACGCTTCCTGGGACCGTTCGGCATCTATGAGCTCACTCGCGAGCCTTTAGACAAGTCAATCATCAAGCAACTCATTCAAAAGCAAGACTTACTGTTCATTCTCCGCTCTCAAACTATCTTCTGCCATCCGCGACTTCTGGACAGTGATGAACATTATTCTTCTCCTTTTTCAGCCGATTGGTGTGGTACCTGGCTTCCGCTTCCACTCTCGCCTGAAGCTCTACAGCCTGTCGTTTGAAACTTTCCGAAGATACCCTGAGGTTCTTTAGAGAGACCGTGGTAGCCTGCAGGATATCCTGAGCTGTGTCTCGCTGCCGTTCAATTTCGGGAAGCTTGGCTACAATGGTGGCAAATTCACATAATGTCGTCTCCAAGTGTGCATGCGCGCAGAGTAGATCCAGATGCTGTAAATGACAAAATTCTGCGTCAAGGCGAGTATTCTCGGCAATAATCTCTGCTACGTCCTCCTGAAAATCGGCCCAATCACGTTCCATTTTCCTGAGGGAATCCTCCAGTGCAGTGTAAACTGGCTGTGGCGCATTTTGCAGAGCGAAATGTTCATGATAAAATGTTAACTCTTGCTCCATGTCAGTCACGGAACACCGCAACAGGTCGTTCTCCTCCTGTGTTTGTCGAATGAGATTCGCCGGTTCGGATACCTGAGCTTCTGTGGTTCCAAGTCTCCGAGAGTAGCGTGCGATCTGCAACTGGAATGCGATAGTCTCGACTCTGAGTTGTTCATATGAGTTCTTGGGACTGGTACTTGAGGAAAGAAGGGAGAATTGCTCCGACACCCTTAGCAGCATTGCTTGGTGGTCTGCTATTTGTTGCAGGAGGGTTTGCTTTCTAGATCCTGCGGCCGAGGTTACTACCTCGAGCTCTTGTCGTGCTGACAGTAGTTCGTGGTGTGCTGAAGAGCACTGCCCCCTCAAGCTGAATATCGTCTCCGCCATCCCAGAGATTTCGGCCTCGAGTTTGGCAGCTGTCTCCTTCAGCTGACCCTCGACCGTCTCCGTCTTCCTTTTTTCTGTCAACAAGGTCTTCTCAAGCTCGGCTATCGCTTTATCCCGTCCTTTCATATCATCTTTGCGGCGAGAGTCTAGAAACGACAGAGCCCTTTTTCCCTCTGTCAAATCACCAGTTTTGGTCCATCAGCTGAGTTCGTTTAAGCTCAGAAACGCGAAGCTTTGCGCCGAGGTCTTTAATTTCGGTTTCATGGATGCTGGGGCACCTTTGGAGCTCGTCTATTCGTTGCATAAGAGTGGCGTTCTGCTTCTTCTGCTTGTTGAGCCGATCCGAAAGCTCATTGTTGACTTTCTGAAGGCGGGAACACTCAAATCTGAGTCGTTCCTGATTCCGAACAAAGTGAATAATGGCGCTCCGGCAGAAAAGATCGCGTACCGTCCTGTTAGCATCGCTCATCTTTCCTAAAATTTCCGCACCTCTTGGAGCCGGCTATTTACTGTGATGTGTGTGTGGGAAAAGGGCAGCGTTAATGGTGATCTCAGAGCGCAACTGAAGCGAAGACACGTGATCGTGTTGAAAATTAATTTCGCTCGTCTCACACCAAACCCATGGACATTCTTAGAAACCGACTCGAATCTTATGTGAAGCTCAGACGCGCGAAAGGAAGCTCTCGATCACACTCAAATCTAGGATGGCCTCATCCAGAATACTTTATGGCGACCCCAGAAACTCTGGCGGAGGCTGGCTTCTACTTTGACCCAAATTCGGAGGATAACGACCTTGTCACTTGTTATATGTGTAGCAAGCAGCTCGGCGAATGGAGCGAGAAGGATGACCCTTTTGAAATTCATTTCAAGAAGTGTGGAAAAAAGTGTGCTTGGGCAAGTGTTAGGTGTGGTTTGGTCCGCGAAATCGACCTTGATGGGCGGTGAGTCCGTAGTTTACTATACTGCTTTGCCAAAATCCTTACCCAATCCACAGATTCGTTTTCACAGACAAGAATCGGCTCCCTACATCGAAGCTTATGGAAAAGGCTAGATTGGAAACGTTCAAATTTGGCCAAGGGTGGATTCACGACCAGGAGAAAAATCACGGCGCTTCGTCCAAGAAGGTATGCCAGTTGTAACAAACCTCTGCAGTTCTTTTTGATTCCTGATAAACTCTCATTTAGATGGCTAAAGCTGGTTTTGTATATTCACCTCACGATTCCAACGATGACACCGCCGCATGTCTCTATTGTCGAATATCTCTATCCGGTTGGGACGCCGACGATGACCCAACGTGGGGATCTTTTTATTATCTTAATAAAAATGATGCTGATGCCGTATTTACAGGGAAGAGCATCGAAAACGCGTTAAGAAGGCTGGACATCCATGTCCTATGTTTCCTGACATTGTCTTTGCCCCGGAAACTAAAGCTCTCTCCAGATCTCAATCTAGATCAACTCATGCCGACGTCACTGTACCTATAAAGACGCACGATGGCTCCGATGAAGAGCTTGGCTCTCTAGCAACAACTAGGACTGCTAAAACGCCTAAGGCTTCCCATACCACTAGAAAAGGTACCCGGACTCCCAGGGCACCAGCTTCATCTAAATCTCAGAATTTTCCCATCGACGACAACGACGAGGAACTAGAAGAACAGAGACAGAGAGCTCCGTCGTCTACGCGAAGATTTATGAACAAACCAACTGCTGCTCCCAAAACGCGTTCTCGATCTGTTTCTCGAAGGAGATCCGTATTATCCGTTGCAGACTCAGACGCTGGAACGGCCACTGATGATGAAGTCGTCCTTACCCGCAGCACAAGTACCCGCTCCAAAGGAAAAGCTAAATCTAACGCGGACGATGAGGGTGGTGCAGCGCTTCCAACGAAGAAGCCCAAGAAGACACGGTCTCAATCAAAGGCCCGGGTTTCTGTTATCCCAGAAAATCAATCTGCTGAAGACGATGATCCTGCACCTCCACCGACGAAGAAAACTGTGACGAAGAAGGCTTCGGCCAAGTCTGCTTCCTCAAAACAGAGGGAAGAGGAAGCTGACGTTCATGCGACTGGGCACGCCAAGAAACATAACTCTACTAATTTAGTTGCCACGGCTTCCGATGATGAAGGTCTGGCCGATGGAAGGATAGATGTAGACGGACCGGAGCCTCTGGCGGCTCGATCCATCCGGGCCACTCGGTCCACCAAAGCCCCCACTCAGGACCATTTGGTTAAGAACACTGCAGGTTTACGGGGCAAGCATTCCCGAACAGCTTCTGCAACTTCCAGGCGAGGAGGCCGATCCCGTCAGCTCTCCCTCGATTCTCTGGAGGACACGAACGTCCCCATCCAGCCTGCTTCGACCCCATCGTTAGAACCTGGACTGGAACCGTCGAGGAAAGTGAAGGCGGCGGCCGTTTCCAAGACCAAGGAAAAGCAGCGATATCCTCCTAGCGATGTTGAGAACAGCTTGTCAGACCAAGATAGACTTGCCGCTCCTCCAATTCCACCTCGTTCGCCTTCCAGGCCCAAGCCCAGGCCCAAACCGGATTTCGAGAATCTACAGGAGCCAGAGTATCGGGCGGAGGCGGGCAGGCCCCCTTCTAGTTCGCGAACCGATAGTGAAACAAAAGTTTCAGGAGTCGGGTCTTTGACATCGAGATCTATGAAGCCCATTATTCTGACTAAACCTGCTACCATGACGAGAAAGGGCAGTTTTCTGACCTCGCGTGCGTCGAGCCAAAGCCGCGCGGCCGATCAGGTGCTCGATATTTCCTCCGATGAGGACGAGGACACCGAGAGTATTGCTCCTGTACCAGAGCTTTCTGTTGATCAGACCAATACGGAATCGAAGGTCCTCGCGAAAGCAGGGACGCATCCTGTGCAATCAGGAGCGAATGGAGTCAGTCTCACGTCTGCTACTTCCGACGAAAAGGAAGTGAAATCCCAATTAAACGTGGTTGAGCTTGAGGGCGGGGTCTCGAATGCAAACTCGAGACTGAGGAGTAATGTCTTTGAGGAAGGGAATGTCCAAGCTAAGATTTCCAGGATCGAAAGGACAGCCAAACAGGAATTGGAGATGGGAGGGAGGACTTCTCCCTTCAAGGCCAAATTCGCCCCGGACGGCTTAGATCAGGATGCAGAGATGTTTGACCTTGCTACTACGCCGGCGAAGAAAGTGAATACAGTCGCCGAAGAGGCTCCTACAACGCCGACTAAATCCCGGGAATCAGAGCGACCTACAAGCCCCTTCAAGACACCCTTCCGATTTGGTGGACCCGGCAACCCATTCAAGGTTCCGCCAACGCCGGGTGTACCGGTGGATATACCTATCGGTATACCGATCCCTCTTTCGAAGGAACTGTTCGTCCCGACTCGAGTGCTCTCTGAGGTGGAGCTGAGCATGACTGTGGAGGAATGGATTCGCCATCATATGCAAATAGAATATAACAAGTTCAAGGAGGACGCAGAAGGGCAGATTACTGCATTTACAAACAAAGCAGAACAGACGAGGAAGACTATCGAAGCTCTGTAGATAATCGGGCGGCTGCATTTTGACATTTTTCTTTTCAGATGGCAACTAGTATTTTAATTTACCCGTCTTCTTTTTCTTCACCCATACCTGCTCACTCTCTGCCTCAATAGTTTTTCGCTTTCTTTTCTTTTTCTGGCCTCCTTCGGACTCTTGGAGTTTTTTATGAGACAGAGCAACGTCAGCCTCTTTCTGCTTCCTATTTAGACTTTGAAAACCATCTTCCTCGTCGCTATCCTCGTCATCGCTATCCTGTCCAGCGCGAGGTGCAGTTAAAAGTTGTGCAATGGCGTCTTGATCTGCTTCACTACTTTGTACACCGTTTCGGGGATCGGAATGTCGAGGGGAAAACGGCTCGTACTGTATTGAACCCCTGAGAGAGAGCATTTCGTTTGCAACCATCAAGCTGGTAGAAGTTAGAATAGGTGATGAAGCTACAGGTGCGGCACACATACTCCATAACGGTAAATTCGAGGTAGCCATCGTCATCACCCATCGGAACGGCCGTCAAGCGATGTATCCACTTGCCGCTCCCCTCTTCAGACGCCTGCTGTTCTCTAGGTTCGACGGCGGGACCAAATTCTGGATCATTCTCGGCGGGGCCATATTGAAACTCCCAGTCCTCGTGTGGTATGTGTATTCGAGGTATGGACACATTAAAAGTCTTATGTACCAGCAATGAAATGTGGTCAGGAGAGCATAGGCTGATTTTACCGACTGCATGAGATCCGACGGGTGAGAGGTTGCAAAAAAAAAAAAAAGGGGAGGGGCGTACCGAGTTTCATACCGATAACGGGCCTCCAAATGATAACGTCAAAGAAAACTTTGCAGACGAGAAAAGGACAATCAGCTTGAAGGGCGGCGGTATCTTGTTCAAAGGCAAGATTTGAATGGGAGAGTACGACGCCGTCGAGTGCAGGAATGTAACTGAATACGCGTTCAGAAATGTGCTGGACGGTTAAGAAAGTAGGATATACCGCATACCGCATAATCATTGAATCCAGCAGCTCCTCGACGCCGGCTCTGGGATTACTGGCAAACACGGGCGATATCGAGACAACGAGGGCAGCATTGGCGACTTCGAAAGCAGATTCCTTTGCCTTGCCCTTTTCCAGTTTGTGTTCAGGCATTGAAGAAGTCACGTGCTGGCAATTGCTTTCAGCAATGGTCAGTCAACTCCTTCTGCTCTTTTTTCTTTCTATTTCTGATCATTATTCCAGTCGTCTCCCCGTGCTATAATCCAAATCGTGATTACCGGGTCTCGCATTCTGGGCAAGGCTTTTCTCGAAGCCGGTAGACAGGCTGCGAAAAGTGTGTCTCACGACCAATACTTCTCTCTTCTTTTGTCAATCGACCATTCTTAGATGCTAGATCGCCTGCTCAAGGAGCAGTGGGAAGCGACGTTGCTGGAGTAGGGAATGCAAATTCTGGGTCAATAACGGACCAATTAACGCGACAGCATCGAATGACCTTGGACGAGGCCCATCTCGTTCTGAATGTGAAACGGGGTGAAGAAATGAGAAATATTTTAAAGGCACGTCTGCTCACCTGTCTGTCGTCGTACTGGGCTGACCACTGTTCATAGCATTACGAGCATCTCTTCAAAGCGAATGCGCCACCCCTTCAGCCACAGAAACCTGCTACGCCTTCTCCAAGAACCAAATCGGCAGCTCCGCACCATTCACATTATCTTCAATCCAAAGTGGTTCGCGCCCGTGAACGTATAGAAGCAGAGAACAAAGTAGCCGTAGAAACCGAACAAAAATCGAGCGACTCTTCATCGCATCCACCGCCGCCGCCTTCGACACCAGGGTCTTCCTAGCCCGCTTTACACTATATAGATACTATAAGTATTGGTCTTACTAGTCTTCATGATAATAATAATACCAGCCCCACTCGTTTATACAACTCAATATTTGTAACTTTGGTACTGTCGCAATTGAAAGCAGCCCTTGATCCTGTCGGTCATGCAAAGGGCCAGGAGGCTACGACTCATTCTCCTTGTACTCTCAGGTTGCATTCTCTTCTCCATACACCAACAAATCGCCCGTTGGTTCCAGAATCCCCTAGCCCAGCAAGAATTCGACTTTCACAATGACCATCACCGTCACCCAGGTATACCAGTCCACGACCACGGCGACGGCGACGAGGAAGAAGAAGCAGGCGACAGCGACGGAGGACTTACCGGTCCTTCCTCAGCTCCACTAGTCCAATTACCATTTTTTTGTCAATCGCACGAATGCGCGCACGGCAAATGGATTCCACGACAACCTCCCTTTGAAAGCCTTCAACACCTTCAAACCGTCTACGCGAATCTCTATCATCCAGTCTGGTCAGGATGTGGCCTTGTCCCAGGCACGTATCCCGACGACGACGAGGCGGAGAAAACGCGACTGAAAGGGCAGCGGTTGGTGGATGTTCTCAACTGGGAATGGGCTCCCGACCGAGGTGTCGTCATGGAATACGATACCGTAGATTTCGTGGTGCGGATGCTCAAATCCCCTGGCGGTCTCGTTCTCATTGGAGACTCGGTGCGTCTTTGTGCATTTACTCTCTCTCTCTCTCTCTCTCTAACTGCTCTACTAGATTTCTACACAACAGTCAGTCCCCAGTCGTGGGTTTATCCTTTTGTTCTGATGGATTCTTAGCTGGCACGCCATCTATTACACTTTTCGTCACTTGAACATCACTTTTGCCTCGAATCCAAAGCATCTACCTCTTGCGGGGGTGCCCAATGTCGAACAATTCGTGCTTTCCAAAAATTCGCCCATGACCAAAATTTTGCAGGAAAAAGCCGGCGTTCCACAGTCAAGAATGGAACGACCTTTCTTCACCTTACTTGAAGAACACATGGGCTTGGATGAAAATGATATTAGACGTATAACTAACGCAAAGCCAGACTACGAATGGAAACACAGATTCAGGGGAGTCGAAGGCTGGGAAGATCATCTGAAATGGTTGGCAATGCCTAGAGAAGGAGAGGAAGAGTCCGTCACGGAAGACACTCTGGTGATGTATAACGCTGGCGCTCACGTTCGTCTATGATATTTTGTTCTCCAACTTCACCCCCCGCACGACTAATGACCATGCCTCCTAGTGGTCGCGCCATGAGCTAGCAATGCTCCGAGCTCCCACCTATGCGGAGGAACAGATTCTATTGGAAGAGTCCTACCAACGTCTGGTGCGCCTTGCCACTCTCTCAACCGTGGGCCTGATTCAGAGGGAACCCTCGCTAGATTGACCTCATCACTAGCCGCCTCTCGCCTATTGAACAAACATCCATCTATTATCGTTCCACATCTCCCGGACATCCAAATTGCGAAGGCCATCATGAACCATATAAAGATATGGCAGATGCTCGTCACAACGAGCAGAATCTGGTCGATAGGCTCATGGCTGGAGTCAGTACTCCAGGCGAAAAGCAAATGAGAAATAGATGGGACTGGGATTTATTCAAACCCCATAACAATGTGCGATTGCGGCTAACAACTATCCGCTGCGATCAATCTTGACAATTTCACTAGATGTGGAATCTTACAATACAATCCCTCATGCAACGTAGGCCGGAAAACTCTAAATCTGCCAAGTGGCACTATTTCGATGTTTGGGATCTATCTATCCAGCGGCCGGATGCTCACCTGAATCCAGGTCAAGATTGTTTACATTGTAAGTTACTGTGCATGTGTCCCTGGAATTTGCATTGAATCGCCTCCATCTCTTAGGGTGCTTACCGACAGTATTCGATGATTGGACGAGACTCTTCTATCATAGAGTGAATTTAGACGAAGGTCGTGCAAATTAGAGCATTGTAAATTCTCCATCGTATGCAAGATGGGACTGGTATACTGCTGATCGATATCGTGCCTTGGCTCGTTGCTTTGAGACTTCAGGTGCATACCATGATCAAGTAGAAACGACATCACCAATTACTTACTCCGCTCATATATCTAGATATTTATCATTGGATAATTACAGGACCGCTGGCGGGAAAACTGACCCTTGGACGGGTCGTTGCGGTTGCAGCTCAGTGTGACTCAAGAGCGGAGAGGCCCGCCCGGTCAAATCTTACTTCGTCTGCTCGTGGCAGGGCCTGAGCATTCTTTTGCGAGTCTCCCACCTCTGCCTCGATAGCTGAGCTTTATATTACCAGCTGTCAGCCGCCCGTAGCGTAGACATTTCTTGTACGGTTACGGATACGAGGTTACCTATGTTATAATAATAATGGGTCATATTTCGGAAATGGGTGGATCCCTATTTCCTTTTCTTTTCATCTGCCATCTCCCCCCTCCGTTTCACCAGCTCGGACAGCTTCGTTGTTGTCTCAGAGCCCATACTTGCAAACCCTGCGATCACACCTTCCCTATCGCCTTGCGGCATTTCTTGGCTCATTTTGAACTTTCCACCAATATCCTCGATCGTAATCTCGACGCCGATGATAGCGTTCTTCAGCAGCTCGATATAACTTTCCGGAGCATCCGTTATCCGCCATGGCTGCTCGAATCCCATGATCTGTGTTTCAGCATGCTCTGTGAGCGTCTCGGTCTGGGCAGTAAGGAACGACGCAGTGGCAGAGTCATTCCGATAGTAAACCGTGAGCTTGCCGTACACTTGAACTGCAGCATAGTTCCATGTACTTACGACTTTGCCAGTCGTAGGTTTTGTTTGTGTGTAAAATTTGGGAGTGACATAGTGATGTACGGGATTATTGAAGAGCACCAACACATCCCTATCGAGTTTCCCTGGACCTGCGGTACCTGTTTTCTCAAGAGCCTCGATCAGGGCTTTAGCCTGTGGATTGGCACGCGCCATATGACCTCGTAACACTCCAATTTTGGCCTCGTCGGTTCTGTCCAAGATCCATGGGATATGACTGGATTGGAGGAACGGATAGGAAGGAGAGTCGATAGCGGTAGTGAGGATACCCAGTGGATTTTCTCTGATAAAACTATGGAGAGCATCAAGGTCGGCCTCTTCGTGAACCTGTCGAAGGTACATCGTTCGCGCAGCTTGTTGTTTCAACCCGTGTCAATGCCACGAGATAAGATTGTAGATTAAGATAAGATTGTAGATAAGATTACGAGCTGAGATCTGTACAAATAGTCAGCCTCGTAATATTCGCATAAGCACTGTCGGCTTTCTCCTGGTTAGAGGTTAGTAGGTGAGGGTGGGAATCTCTATGCTATCATGAAACCTATAAACAGTTTGGCATTATTGGTACGCTACGCGCCATTCAACCAGGGTGTTGCAAGGGAGTGAAGATGAAGCATTCACAGTAATACTGCTTACGATTCCTCTATAGAAAACTGCCATATATAGGAAAATTAACTTTTGCGCCTCCTCGGGGATTTCTGTAACAACCATCTCACATGCTTTCAAGACCTCGTCCCCCCGCGCAGGTCAGGCGAGCCTCGAAAGGCAGCTCTCCAGAACCCCAGCTTCCCTCAGATGACTCGAACTTGTCACTGCTGCTGAGCAGAGCCGATGGTCTCATCAGAGAAAGGGAACGAGGTGTGTTTCATTTTCATTGTCTTTAGTTTTGAAATAGAATATCTCGTAGAACTCAGCTTCACATCATCCGAGCGTTCTCGCGAACTGAAACTGATGCAGGAAACTCTGGTCGCCCAAACACCACTAGCTTCGCCTTCAGTCTTTCAGTCATCTCTGCCGGCCAGCCCTCAGGCTGGTGGTCAAAGTATTTCTCAAACTCTACACGCTATACACGCCTCACAATCTGCCATTCGGTCGAATTATACCCACTCATCATCTATACCCAGACACATGCGCCGCATCTCAATCACTCAATCAGAACTCGCTCGTCTCTCCGACCAGAATGCGGAGCTCTTGCAAAAATTAGAGCAGCTGGAAGACGACTCTGTCTCTTCTGATAAAGCTGGCCGACGAAGACTTGGCAAATTGGAACGCGAAATCCAAATTTTAAGAAATGAACTGGATGAAGCTAGGCAGGAGGCGGAAAATAGGGATCAAGAAGAAAAAAAAACTGCCTCCAAGAGTAGAAGGAAAGGTGATAGCGACTTGGAACCCGAATCACCCCCCTCATTCCAAGATTTTTCTCCATCAAGTTCTCTCCCCCCTTCAAAGGCCTCCAGGCAAGCAAATTACATTCTTTCTGGAGGGGAGCGCCATCTCATATCTGCTCACAGCTCAACATTTACGGAAGACAGTTCATCGTCCCTACACTCTGAACCATCCAGTATCATTCTGAACCATCTTCTCGAGAAGATTTCCGAGCTCGAGGAAACCAACGTCCAAATATGTCGAGAACAGCGCGAGACTGCCAGTCGACTACGTGATGCTCAGAGTGAAGTAGAAGGGATGAGAAGAGTCTGGTTCTATCTTGGAGTCGGACACAGCTCTGGCGACACCTCAGATTACGACGTGGAAATTGTAGATGACGACCAGGATGATGACAGACAGGGGACCATTCGTTTCCACAGTCTAAGGCAACATGTTCTGGCATCGCTTGCTTCTGCGACTCATCTCGGCACTAGCTCCGCATCGCCCACCCTCTCACAAATTGATTCCTTGGATTCCTTCCGTTCTGTGGATTTAAAGTTTGACAACGAACTAGACGAGGTAATGCATAGCACCCTTCGGACTTCATCCAAATTTGGCAGTCAATCTTTGGGTCGCCGCAGCAAAGGCCGAAAGAGTGTTGTCGGATTTTTTGACGAAGACAAAGATACCAACGACATTTCTTCTGACTCCCTCAACCTCGACACAAGTTCAGGCTCTCCAGTTTTTTCTCCCAATGATGAACTTTCCGAACTCGATTTTTCAGAACGCTCCGGATGTCCAAAAGTTGGCGAAATTTTACCTCAGGCAGAGGTACATTTACGCTACGGGCACCGTCCAAGAACGCTCGGCAGTGAGATAGGAGACTCTGAAATGTTTTCTCATCCACGGAGTCGAAATACTTCACTTATTCAGGAGTTTGAAGATTCTTTTGATTCGGAAAGGGAAGGGAGTGAGTCTGCTAATGACTATGCAGAGGATCTCGAGAGCGAGGAGGCCGAAAAACTGCACTTTGTGCTACTCGGGTCATCTGCTACTATTTGCATCACACCTACGCCGGACACGGACCTCGGCTCATCTCCTTCCGGTCTAATAACCTCTTCATCCACCATTGCATCAAGCTCTACTACGGAAATACCTTCATCAACCTCTTTATCAGGAAGAACTGCAGAGAGATTCAAGACAGTCTCCTCCCGTGAACGTCGTACCTCTCTTTCTCAAAGCGTCAAGGCTCGAGCGGGGAGGTGGGGACCCAGGCTGAGTGATTTGTTCACAAACTCGGAAGTCGAGGCCGCTGCTAAATTTAGTAGAGGCTCCGTACTCAGTGACCCCCTTACCGAAGACATTGTCGCGAGTTATTGGGATAGATCTGCCAGGCCCAAGTCGAACATGGTCTCCCCGTCGTCTCAAATTTCACCGTCCTTCACGCAGTCGGAGCAAGCGCCGCATCTTTCGCATTTGTCTCATTCCCATGCACTGATTCGCTCATCCCCTCCAAAGTAGATCGTGTACGTTCATGGGTGTTAGAAGCATGGCTTTGGTTCCAACTCTTCGTTATCCTTGGCGTATTTATATGGGCAGTCGCGAGGAAGGGTCCGAGAGGTATTCTGAAAATCGATGATTGTGAGGCGAAAGATTGTGAGGACGAAGAGGAAATAGTAGGAAAAGAGGCACGACGACCCAAGAGAATAACCTAGAAATGCGATGATAGACTATTCTATTCCCACATCCTATCTATCCTGACCTGATGACGTATAATTATCTTAGATTTGTACTCCGTTATTTGTCCTTTCTACTTAGGAATAATGAATCACCATCGAAAATAATTCTTCAGTCTCTTTAGGTTTGAGTCGGAGTGTTCAACTTTGTTGTGATACCAGTAGCCCAACACCTTGCACGGTTGCAGTACGCTTAAACGTTTGTAAAGTATATGAAGTACAACTTCGTAATGACCATAATGCACATTTCCTTATGATGCATTCCGGATTTTCCCGACATTAGAATGATCTAGCAATCACAACACAAGGTCAGGAGTGTTCCTTAAGGTCCGTACTATTTCTGCACAAACAAGCTTGTCGCCGTCGATGAACTACACCGTAATGTAAGGAGGCGCAAAGCGCGACAAGCGTACACCCGTGACGAAGTCACGGCTATCAAGCTGTATAGTCAATATAACCCGTTGAAATTACAAAAAGTCACTATTATGCCTTAGCAGGGTCGTAATGCCGAGAATGCAAGCCTGTATTACAAATGCGACTTACATTACGGCCCTTATGATGCCTTATCGTCGGAGTTTGAAACGAAAACAAAAAAAAGTCTAAAGTTTGGCCCGGACTTCCAGCAAGTCTGCCGGATCCCTCCCGTCTAGTTCCTTCTTCGCCCTCTCCCTGAGCTGCAGCTTCAATATCTTTCCCGATGTACTTTTTGGAATCGTATCGGTTAGGATGACACCTCCCCGGAGGTACTTGTGTTTGGAAACTTTTGACTTAACCCACTCTTGCACCTCCTTGCCAAACGTGTTTGAAGAAAGGAGAGACGGATCCGCAGGAGTGATATATGCTCTGGGAAGCTCTGTAGTCTCTCTCTTACTTTCGATACCAATGACAGCGGCGTCAGCAACTTGAGGATGTGTTAATAGCAAAGTCTCTAGTTCTGCTGGTGCAACTTGGAAACCCTTGTATTTGATAAGCTCCTTTCGTCGGTCGACAATCCAAAGGAATTCGTCCTTGTCCATGATGCCGATATCGCCCGTTTTGAACCACTGAGATCCTGGGGTAAGGTTCACGGGTGGAGGAGACGAGTATGGATAGAATGAGTTCGTGTTCGCTGCGGGATTGTCAAGATAACCCTACGAAAAAACATGGGTTAGCCCAATTGGAAGAAAAGACGCGAAGCATCTGAAAGGAATGATAGTGCACCTTCATGACACTCCTTCCGCGTAACCAGACTTCGCCACGCTCACCCTCCTTGGCGTCTATCACTTCATCCTCCGTCTTTGCCATGCCGTCTTTATCGTCGACGACCAATCTGACTTCCATGTTGGGTAGTAAAATGCCAACGGAGCCGTACTTGCTCTGGGCGGTCAAATTTCCCCAGTTGCGACCAGGAAGGATTGGCACTAGATGGGTTGTGGGTGAAGTCTCAGTCAAACCGTATCCTTGAAGGATATACAACGGCGGCTGATTTGTCGGTCGTAAACGAGCCATTGCAGCTTCTACGAGTTCGCCTCCCAACGGTGCGGCCCCCGAGAATATGACTCGCAAACTGGACAGATCGAATTTATTGACGATTTCATGTCTTGCAAGCATCACCAACACTGGTGGGACGATGAGAGTGATTGTTGCCTTGTACCGCTGTATCGAATCACAGAATTGTACTGGATCAAATTGGGCCATGATAATTGTGCAGGAACCACACATGAAAGGGAATAGTAAAAGCTTGGTTAGTCCGTAGATGTGATAGAGAGGAAGAACGGCAAGCATGCGGTCGTCGGTGGGGCTGAGTACTGGAAGGTATTCATTCTGAGAGTTCACGATAGAGAAGCCCGAATGGATCATATCTAGAACAGTAGTCAGATTTTGGTGAGTAGTCTCGACGCCCTTGGGCTTCCCGGTCGTTCCAGAGCTATAGCATAGGAAGGCCGTCTCTTGCTCGGCATCAACACCGTCGAAACGCTCTTCCCGCTCGAGCTTTCCGTGGCACAAAAGATCCTCCATCTTTACCAAACCAGGAATCCCTTTTTTGGCTTCGGTTTTCTTCGCACCAGGGACCCAATTGAAGTCATCAGGTAAGAGGATGACTCTTCGTTCCGCGTCCTCTTTGGAAGTAGCACCGATGGTTTTGGAGATGAGCATTTTCTGGACTGTTTTCAGATGAGCACGGGTAGTACATATCAGAAACGCTCCAGAATCAATGTACTGATGAGCTAGCTCATCTGGAGTGCTTGCCGTGCTCGCAAACGTACAGCGCACCCCAGCAGCAACAGCTGTCAACATATGTTCTTAGCAAGAATTTAGATATTTGCCGATGGAAGATACCTACCTCCAAAAACGACTACGGGCCAGCAGATTGAATTGGGGGAAAGGAACATCAACGTATCTCCCCTTTTTGCCTGAGTCTGAGAGCGAAGACCGTGGCCAAAGGACAGCGCCAAATGCTTGACATGATTACGAGTAAGAGTCGTGCCAGTTGGGGCGTCAGTGTAAGCTGGATAGTCTGGGGGGTATTTGGGGGTTTCGGGGAACAAGTGGGTGAACAATGAATGCTGGACGATAGGTTTAGCGGGGACGGGAGAGGTATAAATACGTGGGGCCATGGCGAGCGGGTTGAGGAGAAAGTATACCGTCCACGAAGACCATGGATTATATATGTTCGTCTCATTCTCTTTGTTACCTCGTGTCGAATCAGCGAAAGCACCTGCATGCTCCGGGGTCCGAGTTATGAATACCCAATCCCGGCGCATTAACCTAAGAAAGGAAATTTGGTCCGGAATGTCAACGGCATTATTGGTACTCGGATCCTCACGAAATTTGAAGGCAGAGATTTTCGAGTGCTGTCTCTAGTCGGGGCTTCGTAAGACTCTGACATTCCTAAGCGGCTGTATCTTCCAAATTCTACAAAAATCTAGTTTATCGCTCTCAAGTTTTGCGGGATGATCACTGGCGCCGGGCCCGCCACTTCCATCCTGTGGCTGTGTACCTCCGCTTAGCGTCTTTAGGCGCTGGCAAGTTGAAGCCGCTATCCATACCCAGCTAAGTAGCAAGTGGTTGATTGGATACTGTAAGTAAGTAATCACTGCTGTGTTATTTCGATCTCCACTACAATTTAACTAGTACAGTAAAATTTTCGTCCAATGTACAGTATTTATATGTTAGATATACAGGTTATGAGTCTATGACAATTCCTGGCCGTACAGTTACAGACTATCCAATAGCATCTTACTTCTGTTCACAGCAACGTTTACTTCAAAACATCGTACAGCTTATCTAGCTGTACTTTATACTCCTCCTCTACAGCCTTTCGTCGAATGTTCCCCTTGGACGCTGTGCGTGGAAGTGAGCCTTTGGGAACTACGATAATCATGTTCGAAGAGGTGATGCTCTCATGAATGTATCGTCTGGAATGGAAATGGCGGATTTTTCTCCAGATCTCCTTCTTCAATTTGTTTTCGAAAACTTCTGGGTTGCTCTCTACAAACAAGACGGGTGAGGGACGTCCTGTACCCACAGCAATACATTCCGATATCAAGGATCCACACATCGCTCGGGCATTATCCTCGATGGATCTGTAGATAGGTCGGCCTCGTCAGCGTTAACTCGAAGAATAATTTCAAAAAATCCTTACTTAGTGTCACACCTCAAACTATTTTCTGTTTTAATCCAGTCATCGTCTCTCCCAGCAAAAACATATCTCCCATGTGCCACTTCGATGAAGAGGTCCCCCGTGTGAAAGCTGTTGTCATTTGAATTCCGGAGGGAGATATCGGGACAATCCCCTGAATCTGACAATACCACGAACTCGAGCAAGCGGTTCGTCGATTGATATTCGTCATTTGAGGCCTCTTCCGGATGCGTTGGGCGGAATTCGTATGAATATCCCGTCAACGGGCGTAAGTGGTGACGGGTAGCTGCATCGCTTCCACCTACAGATATCATGGTGGAGCCCCCCAATTCCGTGCTTCCAAAAATGTTCATAAGCTTGATTCCGTTATTGTACGCATAATCTTGATCTTCCTGCGACAATGCCATACCGCATGTCGTGACTTCCTCGAGGTTGGCTAGCATCGCCAAAATTTTAGGATTTTGTCGTGCGGCTCGCAGATGTGCCGAGAAAAACGCAGCGAATTGCCATATGCGATTGACGTGACAATGCTCTGTCATTGACATCAACTCTCCTGCTGAGAATGGGAAGCTATTCGGCTGTACTACGCAGGTTCCATACTGCATAAGACAAATGAGCACTAAAGAGGCAAATAAGCCCTGGGTTGCAGAAAGACTCATCAACGTTACTCACTGGTTGTCTGGCCGATATGACACATGCTTCCAATCCAGGTGCTGACATCTTGACGATTTAGATCCTTTGGAACGCAGAGCTGGCTCGCCTTACGGGCAATGGCGTCGAGCCAGCGATAGGTGCAAGGAACTAGTTTCGGGCTCCCCGATGTCGAACCACTGGTGTGAAACACAAATACGTACTCCGAGGGATCCACAGGCTCTTCGTTTGTGGTGAGATAGGAATTCGGAACTTCTGTCACAAGCGTCTGAGCTAGCGCTTGCACGTCTGGGAAGGGGCACGCAGAAAGGATCGGTAGGTTTCCAGCGGTTGTGCTGGGGGTGATAGAACCTATCGTCCCCGAATCGCATATGAGGGCTTTGGCTCCGGCCTTATGGAGGAGCTCAAAAATGACGGTTGGATTGGGGAGACGGAGTGAGAATAATTGAGGCACGTAGCCTGCTTTCGAGAGGCCATAGATATGAACGATATCAGAATATGCAAAGCCCCCAATCCTGGAGATTTAATATTAATAGACATAAATAACTTGTAAGGAAGCACGTACCACACTCCAACGATCGACTTGGGCTGAACGTTGGACCTGAGATACAGCTCGCGAGCCCAAAATTTTGCGCATAGTTCCACATCATCATGGAACTGTTTAAAAGTAATCGTGTCCCATGTTGGAACTGCGCTCGCCGTCGACCGAGCGGAAGGGATCTTGAACGCTGCCGAGTTGGCAAAGCGCTTACTGCTCGCTTGGAGGATAGACAGGTGTGTATTGAGGGAGGTGTTGAACCCCATAGGCAGATGAGATACTTGTGGAAACTACGAATGAGTCGGTGATAAAATGCGACCTTTTAAAGAGTCAAGGTTCCAGTGGGCCCTAAGGGCGACGAAACAAGAGTCACACCAACAAGAGTAGTCGGAAGCGATGCAGATACGGCTAGACAGCGCTCAAGTCTCGGTGAAAGACGAACAGCATTTGGATGAATATAATTGACCGTCCTGTAAGTGCTTTTCCAAGTTCCGCTATGCTGTTTAGAAAGGGCCTCCACACGGGTTATCTGGAAATGTCAGATATAGCTGTGGACGATGAAACGTCATCTCAATTATACAGCAGGAAATTATCGTTGGTTCAGTCGATAGGTGATCCCGCAAGGTGCGACGTGTGCCAGAGTGAGTACGAATCGTGTAACGAGTTCGAAAGACACCGAATGAGTCGAAAGTACCTTTTGGGTGCGGCGTATACGTATAGCCTTTGATACGCCCGCGCCAGAGAAAGAAGTCTGCATGATACCGTGTATACAATTTTGAATGCAAGTCAGAAAATGGCTATGCAGAGGGCGGGCGGCCGAAACAATCAAGAGGGCAGAGGCACGTGCACGGCCCCGGAGTTGGAATCCCGGTTCAAAGGTATGGGACTTTGGTGAACGTGTGTGGCTGTGTATCACTTGTTACCATCACACTCCGAATAATGCGATTTTTCTTCGGCGCACTCGCCTTTAATGAAAGTAGTCTTTTACTAAAAATCTGGCTCCAATAATTTGAAGAGAATGTATGAAAAAGTATGTGATTTGAAACCGAGACCATTTGAGTCAAAACTGAGGACAAATACCTCGAAATATGAAAACAGGAATGTTACTGTACTAAGCAGCTAATGATATTGATACAGCACAAGAAATTATAGACGAGAATGTATTCTACGTTATATTTTTGCCATTAACTCCTCAAGAATATCTGCAGGAAGAACTCAATGGCCACAGTACCGAGGGGCCATTGAGTGCTGCGTCAAGCAATCACATTGGCCGAGTGGAAAATCTATTCATGCAAGTGATTAGAAAATCAGAAAGTATATCATAGACAGTGCTCACTTCTCCAGGAAACTTTTAGTTTTGTTCAAGAACTGCTGCCTGAGAGGAGGTAGGTTCAAGGCGGATCGGTGAGGCTCCCGCCCTTTTTTAATATTCATTGCGAAATCATGATTTTGAGAGAATTTTTTGAGCTGAGATAATTCTACGACCTCATCCGCAACTTTTGTTGGAGCTCATTTTTTGTAAGTCAAGGCATTCTTAGAGATACAGAGAATTCGCTAATTTATTGCCTTATTTGGCCTGTCACACACACAGCCACACACGTTCACCGAAACTGGATGTCCCACTGTACCTTATACTGTCTTCACTCGCGCCGGTTACCACTACATAGTAGACACGCGAATATGTACAAAGTTGGCAAAAGAATTCGTTTTGGCTTCATCTCTGCAGTTGCTCCTCAAGGAACGAAACAAACCTTTGACCAACGCCCTCCTGACTCCAATCCACGTTTCCGCGTTCGATTGTCCCGAGTGTAATAGCCTTCTTTTGAGCGGTGACAAATTGCCGCTTGAGACGGGAAAGCTCAGGAAGTGTTAGGCTCCGTGGCGGCAGGGCTAGCTTGAGAGAAAACGAGGGGGACGACATATTTAGCGTTACTGTGCCACCAAGCCCATCCTGCGACGATATCATCTGTTGCATAATTATCAATGTAGTCTTCTCTAGCGTGGCTAATGCATCTGTCGGAGCTTTCGTCGTCTGTTTGTACTCAGATGAGGCCGTCGATAAGGAAGACTGAAAAAACACTTGAAAACTGACTGCGACTGTCCCCGAGTTAGGATTTTTCACTTGACCCTTGTCGACCGCGTCCCATAATGAATCGAGAGTAGATTGTGAAATAGATTCGTCCGTCCACACCAGAGTGAATAGGGGAGAATCCCATCGTACCATTGATGAGGGTTCTTCATATCGAAGGAAAAGGTTCTCTAGTGTTTCATAAGAGTACCTATCATCTCCTGTTCGAAGGTTATTCCATTGCCGACACTGCTCTTGGGATGTCAAAATGTAAACCTATTCAACGAGGGCAAAGTAAGTTGAAGCTGGGGACTGCGTGCATAAGGAAAAAAAGGTTCCGACAAGGTCAACGATCAAAACGTTTAAAGACGGAGGATAAAAAAAGTCAGCACATATAATAGATTGATAGTCCCTGAGCGTCGGATACTTGGATGAATGCAGGGAGTGGGAGACCAATAAATGAAAAAAGAAAAGAAAGTAGAAAGGAAGTGGACCCTGGCTTACCGTTGCGACTCTGACTTTGACTTCTCGAGCGGCGCAGTATATCTGGTAGCGAAAACCTTTGATATAGTTGGGGGCGTCGACGATAAGGATAGTGTTTTGAGAAAGCAGACGGGTTATCGCAGACAAGAGGGCAGCCCGAGCAGTTTTTTCAGCAGCAGAATTGTCGTAGGCCGATCGAGTGATATGGAGGGAATCTTCAGAGAGCAGTACGACATCCTTTGAGCCACCAGCTTGGCGCTGTTTTGAGTCAAAGAAAAGCTTGAGCTGGGCAGCCCTGGAGGATTTACCGGAAGCAGGAAGGCCTGAGAGGACGACGATGGACATACTGGGCGCTTATCTAAATTTGGTTGACTAGTTACGAATCGTGGGAATCCTTACTACTCCTTGCCCGACGCTCAGACGCTCCTTATTTCCTTTCGGTTCTCATCCCCTCCTTCGTATTTATCCTTTCGGCTGCGCCAACCCCGTGTATCATCCCCGCTGTTAGCGGTATCACCATGATTGCTGCTTTGGGTCCTCCCCAGCACCAGCAATATCCAATGCCTGATGATATGGAAGAAAGACTCTGTCCTGGCTGCAAGCTTTCAGTCGTTTCAGAGGAAGGCGGCCTTGTCGTGGCTTTTGGGTATGTCTTCTCGCCTTCTGTATCACTTTATATTCACTGCTCCGTCTTCAGCCAATGCTTTTTCCACGTAAATTGCTTCAAATGCGCCAAATGTAATGATAAAGTCACCGCGGACACCAATCTCCTTCTCCTCTCCGATGGCTCTCCAATATGTGCCAATTGCTCCTATGCATGCAGTGTTTGCAAACAACCTATCCTGGATGAAGCCATCATGACCGGCGACGATGCTTATCACGCCCACTGCTTTAAATGTAAAGTCTGCAAGAACAGGATTGACGAGCTTGTCTTTGCAAAGACTAGTCAGGGCATATATTGTATGGATTGCCACAACGACCGCATGATAAAGATCAGAAAACATACCCAACGCAAGGCTGAGCGGGAAAGGGAAAGGCAGGCGGCGCAGGCAGCTGCATATAACGAACTCGGAATCGGTGGTGCCAATAAAGGTGGAAGTATATCTACCAGCGCTCGCGATAGAGAACGCAGAGGTAGAGAACTACTAGGCACGGAAACAAGCTCATCGCACACTTTGCAGTCTTCCCGCAGCACCGAATTCTCTACAAATGGTCACCCCACCCCACCCCCTCGTGCTCCTTATGTAACAGATGCTTTCGAGCCTCGACGTAGCCAGTCCTCTGTCTTTCATCCACCGCCTCGCATATCTTCCACGGACACTCCTCAACGTCCCCCCCTTGCCAAGAATAACTCTTTGCCAGGTGCTTTAAAAGAGAATGGCTACGGGGCGATACCTTCCCTATCTGTTCCCGCTCCTAATTTAAACGGAAGTCTTAATGTTACTTCCATTCGGGACAAACGTCGTTCAATCAACCCAGGTTTAGTTATCAAGCCACCTGTGATCTCTACGCCGCTGGCTTCCCTATCTCCCACTTCCTCGCCAGTTCAACGCTCGCCCCCGTCTGCCAACGGAACAAGTGATTCTCCAACTTCTGCGCAAATCTCGTCTTCTCATAACGAAACATTTCCATCATCCCGCCCTGTATCTCGTTCTTCCCACCACTCGCTCGGTAATGTCCGCACACGCACGACATCTTCAATATCTTCAGCGTCCGGCGCAGCATCGGTTAATGGCGACGACTCGACGGTAACTATGCGGCCCCTTCCATCCCCGCTGCACACTACTTCACCTTTTGCTACATCTTCGCCACGTCCGGGCTCTTCCAGCAGTCTGTCGAAACCCGACAGGTTCTCGGGCCAAAGTCTCAGCCCTCGTCCCGGATCTAGCACAAGAGATAGGCCGCCTTCGCGGGCAGACGTTCCGCATAGCGTCGAGAGTGCGACCGATGACGACGACGACGATAGCCGGGAAGTGGAGGAGATCAGATCTTCAAGAGTTGCTCCTAGCCGTTCTATAACCGATGACTCCGGCCGATATCCCTTCATCGATGCCTATGGCGGAGGGGATGTGGACACTACTTCAAAGAACGATCAGCATCATAGTACAGAGAGCGCTCCTCCCATACCGCCTCCAAAAGAGACATCTACTCCGGCTCCACTATCTACACTGCCCAAACGGTCGTCGGCACTAGCCACAAATGCAAATTTGGCGCCAATTACCGCTATATCAAACCCTTCCTCCTTGACTCCTGACGCCCGCAGTGCGTTCTCTATCCCTTCTCTAGAAACACAATTCAACGAAGAATATGTACCTGCTAATGGACCATCAGATCGCCTCACCTCTTCTCATGATACGGGCAATTCTTTCTCCGGGAAAGGCGATGTATCTGATTCTGAGACGTCTGAAAGTTCTGCTGAGGACAAAGAGTTGCTGGACGCTGAGAGACGAGCCGAGAAAGTCGGCGAACACACAGCCAACCGTGCCACTGCTACATTTATTGCCCCTGCATTACCCCCAATTCGTTTCTCCCTCGATGCTGCAGATTTTTCGGATCTTTTCAAGTCAGTGGGAGGGAACATCAAGAACTTGGGCATTTTGTCAGAGAACCAAGAGCAAAAGGCCTCCGATGGTGACGTTCCTATGACCCCACCCCCTAGTGCTGCTTCGGTTCAGCCGCATTCCATGCTCCATATTCAGACGGTGATTGAACCACTTTCAGCTATCACTGACTTGCCAAACCTCGGACACTCATATCCTAATGGCTCTTCAACGAGTTTACACGCTTCTGGCTCTTCGACAAGCTTGTGCGCTACTGCAAATGCTGCAATGGTCGTTTCCAGTAGTGCAGACGGTAGCTCTGCTAATTCAGAGGATGGGCATGCTTCATTTTCGGATCACCAGCCCAAGAAAGAAAGAAGTGGTTTATTGAGAAAAGTGTCATTCGGGAAGAAGAACAAATTGGATCGGAGCGCTTCAACTTCGAGAACTTTCAAAGAAAAGGACAGAAAGACTGCGGCAGAAGCACTTCCAACTGTTCCACTACCCGGCAGTGCGGTAACTTCAAATGGGAATGAACGACTTCTTATCAGCGCCCCGATCAATTCCGAAGAGGCGCTCCCGCCCCCAATCACAATTTCGTCGCCCGTAGAAGGGAAGGGGGAAGCAAAGGAGTCTCCCTCAACAGTGGATCTTGTACTACAGAGGCTTCAAGAAGTACTCACCGATGCCAGTGAGCGGGGTGCGCAGCAGTTGAAGTTAGACCGTGGATTCGTGGAGGCTATCGTCGATGCTATGGCAACAAGGAAGGCGGAGTATGCGGATGCTCGCAAACAGATTGATGGAATGAAGGTGCGTGTTATAACGTGCCACTATGGTCTTTGCTGACCTTCTGGATTTAGCGCGCCAGTAAGCAGTACGTTGATGGAATCAGCGTGGCGCAGACAGAATTTGATCGCGAGCTGAAGGCCCGTCGAGATGCTGAAGCAGAGGTCACTAGACTCAGAGTTTTACTCTCCGGGCAAGTGGCGCAACTCACCGCTTTAACCGGCGATTCCAGAAGGCAGGAGTTGAGGCAGAAGATATCGAGGGAACTTCACGAAAATTTAAATGGCCTCGAACGTGATTTGAGCAGATTAAAGGTCGAGCGGGACGTCACTCTGGCAGAGGTGGAGGAGTTAGCTGCCGCTAGGTGAGTAATCGACGTCTTTTCTGTCGCGCGCTCTGTACCAAGAGTGACTTCTTTTTCTTGAAATCCCGATCTTGGATTGTTGTCACTAACCTATTGTACTGGACAGTTCCAACAGTGCGGGTTCCGATCCTCCTAACCTTGGCCGCAGTCTGACGAAGCGTCTGGAAACTCTCAAATCTCAGTATCAACGCGAGCTTCTTCCATTGACCCAACAACGCGAAGTCCTCACTCGAGAAGTCATGGAACTCAAAGCTGCCAGGGACGTCTTCTTGGAAGAAACCACTGTCTTGAATGCACGTAACGAGGAGCTGGCTCAACTTGGTGCACAAAATTTCCGCAGAGTCGCCATGGCGGTGCCGATGGTCACATCCACATCCACTACACTTGACGGGCTGAGCAAGACTTCTGGCGCAGGCCCGACCATCATTGAAACTCCTGTTCGGATGGATTCTCGGGCTGCACAACCTCCCAACTTTCAGCAATCACATCCTCATATGGGTATGTATGTGTCTTCCGAGGATGCTGAAGCTCGCAAGATGAATCGAGTCGAGGACTTGGCCACACCATCACGAGGTCCCAAAGTATTTAAATGGGGCTCGAGGGCAAAGGAATCTACTCCAATACTTGCACCTGGGATGGAGAAGGGCAAATCTGGTCAATTGGAACATAGCTTCTTGCCCCTTAGCTTATTGCGTTTCACGCGATGTGATCATTGTGCGGACAAGATGTGGGGATCTCAATTACGGTGTATGGGATGTAATATGTCGGTCCATACGCGATGTGTGAATCAGGTCCATTCTACTTGTTCTCCACAGATGCAGGGCGGTGGAAACGTTGATGAGCCTCAGATCTTACGTAAGTTCATACCCCAACTCCCTACTTGTTTTCTGACGCCTTTTTGTTTCAGCACCATCTATGTTTGGTCGAGATTTGATAGAGCAAGTACGAGCCGATAGTAAGGGTGGACCGAGACAGCTACCTGTCATTGTAGAGAAATGTATAGAGGCAGTCGAGGCTTTGGGTATATCTAATGGTCTTTCTTTCGGTCTCACATCTCATGGATCTTTCCCAGCATTAGAGTATGAAGGCATCTACCGCAAAACCGGTGGATCGGGACAATCACGAATCATCACTCAGCTGTTTGAACGTGGAGACTATAGCGCTTTCGACCTGCGAGATTCAGATCGCTTCAACGATATCTGTAGCGTGACGTCCGTGCTAAAGACCTACCTTCGTTCCCTTCCTGTACCGCTGTTAACGCATGATCTCCACGACCAATTCACGTCCGCTGTCGAAATTCGGGATGCCGCATTAAAGCACAGCCGTCTGACTGAGCTGGTGAACGAGCTTCCGTCAGAACATTATCATACAGCCCGAATGCTTATGCTTCATCTCAACCGGTATGTATTCTACCCGAGCTACACGCCGTTTATGCATTTCTCTCTCCTTCAGTGTATGCCAACGCTCTGAAGTCAATTTGATGAACGCTCGCAACCTTGGAGTGGTTTTCGGACGTGAGTTTCAATAGTTTGGATGGTCATATCGCACAGCTGACGTCTATTAGCTACCTTAATGAGGTCACGAGTTCCAGGCGCCGAATTCAGCGATATGGCAGGTAAAGCACTAACAATCGAATGGTTGATTGAGAGTGCTCCCCAGGTATTTGGTAAACCAACGGAGCACTGATTCATCTTTTGCATGCTATTCTTCTTTCTGTCTACAATTTGGAGGTTGCATCATGTCTACATCATTAGGATTCAGGCTTGTGTGATAACTGTAATGTATCTATACTAACCTGATTACTTTCTTTTTCTTTCGACCTTCAATATTCCGTTTTCATATCTTCTTCCACTTTTATCCCATCAGATATACATCTCTGTAAAATTCATGTCCCTATGAGAAAGACCCGTGACCATAATAGTGCACGTGAAAATTCTTGAGAACGCGCCTGCGCGTTTTCCTGGTCTCTCCCTCGCCTCGAACAGCTGAAGGCCGTCTCTGCGAATCATGGCGCCCAAAAATGTCAAGTCTGTCGGAAGTCCTAGCATTACCAATTTCTTTACAAAGTCTACTTCTCAAAGGTCACAACCGGTGCGCGTCTGTAGCTCGAGGATTTTTCGGAACAGTTGTAATGCCACTCTCAGAGTTCCTCTCTTGACTCCAAACGAGACTCTTCCAAACATAGTAATGTTCACACGTTAGTTTATAGCGTGATCCTTGCTCATTCCAACATAGGCCAACCGAAACCGATAGCGACTTCCCAAACAGTGAGACTTTTTTTTTTCTTTACTTGAGCTTCAAGGCTAACTTGTCATTCGTCACAGCTCAAATCTCAAGATGTTATCATGGTGGGCAGCAGCGATGACGAGATTGTGAACCAGAATGGATCAGCGAAAGCGCGAAAATCCGAAGGTGGAAGCAAGTCCCTCGATGCATCAACTAAGCCAAAGCAGGATCAATCTATGCCCACGAAAATGGAAGTAGATGAGAACGAGTTTCCTCAGCGCATCAGTCAGAAACGCAAGAAGCTCTCGGTCTTGATGTCCAGCAGTGAAGACGAACGACGAACATTCCGAAGCTAATCCCGCCAGAAAAAAGGCAGCTATTGCGGATGGCTCGACTTCGAAACCAAAAGCGAGGATATCTCTTCCATCTAACAAGGCTGATGAAGATTATGAAATGACATCAAGTGAGCACGAGCCGGCAGTATCAAAGACTCAGAACAAGGGCAAAGCACCAGTGAAGAAGTCAGGATGGCAGATGAATGCGTCAGGCTCTAAAGTCAAAACAACAATACCTCCGAAGAAAGGTACCAAGAAAGATAATGGAACCGAGGCAACAGGTAAGGGCAAGGACAAGGCAGCAGCGCCAGGACCCAAGAGAGCCAAGTATGTCCAGCGCAGATTTACATCCACTTCGCTCTAAAGAAATTGCTGTAGATGGGTTCCTCCCAAAGCTCATGGCCCAGTCGCTCCAGGGAGCAAAACCGTTCCTGACGGAGATGAGAACTGTCTTCTAGGATTGTCTTTTGTCTTTACCGGGGAGCTAAGCAGTTTTTCGCGAGAAGAGGCTATCGATATTTCCAAAAGATTTGGAGGGTGCGCTCGTCTTCGCCCTATTGGGAGCAGGTTTTTTCGATAACTGACGTCCTCGTAGACGCGTTGTCGGCCAACCCTCTTCGAAAACCGATTATGTTGTGTTGGGTGAGGACGCCGGTTCATCTAAACTCAAGGCTATCGAGAAGCATGGTCTCAAAACTCTGAGTGAGGATCAATTCTTGGATCTTATTGCCAACCGTAAAGGCAATGGAAAGGGGCTGGACGAAAAAACAAGGAAGAAGATGAAGAAAGAACAGGAAGCAATCAAAGCTGTGGCCAAGGAAATGGAGAAGAAGGAGAAGGAGGCACAATCTCACGCAGGGTTGGTACGATTCTCCGCCTGCTATACCAGGTAGTTTAACTTTTACGCTCTAGATCATCGAAAATTGTGGACCCTTCCTTTCAGCTGTGGACTACGCGCTACGCGCCGCAGTCTTTAAAAGATATTTGTGGGAACAAGAGCGCAGTTGAGAAATTAGAGCTTTGGTTGAAAGACTGGTGCGGCATAATGTCTCAAACAGGCGCCTGCATTCGAAGCTGATTTATCAACAGGCCCCAGAGTTACAAGTCTGGTTTCAAAAAGCCCGGAAAGAACCTTATGAACATGTATCGTGCCGTTCTTATCAGTGGCTCTCCTGGAATCGGTAAAACTACTAGTGCACACCTGTGTGCTAAACTTGCAGGTTATACACCCATCGAGCTTAATGCTAGTGATACTAGAAGCAAAAAGCTTGTTGAAGTATGTTTTCGTGTTTGTGAAGGATGGCAATCTAAATCACGATCTCCTGTTCAGAATGGCCTCAATATTAACAACACCACCCTGGATGGTTTCATCGGTGGTGGTGTAAGCTGCTCATTTTCTTTGCAAGTGCCCTGAACTCATAACTTAATCAGTCAGCCGTCAATTCAAATACCGTAGTCACGGATCGAACTTGCCTCATCATGGACGAAGTTGATGGTATGTCTGCGGGTGACAGAGGCGGTGTAGGTGCTCTTAACGCTATGATTAAAAAATCGAAGGCAAGTTCAAGACTAGGCTGAATACAACAATAACATCAACGATTTTACAGATTCCTATCATCTGTATCGCAAATGACAGACAGGCTCAAAAACTGAAACCACTCATGAGCACCACATTTAATCTTTCTTTCTCTAAGTAGGTTGTGATTTTCCTGTTCCGGCTTGGGGGGCTCATATTGCTGCCGTAGGCCACAAGCTTCAAGCATTCGTTCTCGAATGTTGTCGATAGCTCATCGGTCAGTGTAATCAGACTTTCCCCTTCACCCGTCTCTCAACTTACAGTGCTTTCCTTAGCGAGAAGTTGAAAATTCCAGCCAACGTCATTGATCAACTCATCGCCGGTGCTCAATCTGATATTCGCCAAGTTTTGAATATGATGTCTACAGTCAAACTAAGGAGCGACTCTTTGACATTTGACGAGGGTAAAGAGCTGTGAGCCGACACCGAAAGACCAGCCAATTTATTTCATACTCACGTCCGTCGTCAGCACTAAGATGAACGAAAAGTATACTATTATGAGCCCTTTCGATCTCACTTCGAAAATACTGGGTCCTTACCTCTTCTCGCACACTGCTCGGGAAACTTTGGGCGACAAAATGGAGTTATATTTTCAAGATCATTCGCTTGTTCCACTTTTTATCCAAGTATGTTGAGATCTCAAGCTCAACCTCGCCTTGATAACGATATTTGGGCGCAGGAAAACTATCTAAAGACTCAACCAGCGAAGGTACGAAATGAAGAAGGCCCGGAAAAGGAGATGCGAATGCTTCAGCTCATGGACAAAGCTGTTTCTTCTATATCTGACGGTGACTTGGTTGACGCTCTAATTCACGGGTACGAACTATATGTATGCGACCCATCGACGAGCACGAACTCAAATTTTCAAAACAGCCCGGAACAGCACTGGTCCTTGATGCCCTTGCATGCAGTATGTTCCACGATTCGACCCGCTTCTTTTCTTTACGGTACCGGCGCCCATTATGGAGGTGCGAATTCAATTTCTTTTCCGCAGTGAGTAACTTGAGCTCGTCTCTGAGTATTCTCTTTAACTCTTTTTCTCAATTCTTTTCAGGTGGCTGGGTCAGAACTCGAAGCAGAACAAATTGAGCCGTCAACTTAGTGATATCCAGGTACGAATGCGGCTCAAGGTATCGGGAGACAAAAATGAGATTCGGCAATCGTACATACCGGCACTTCACCCTCACGTCGTCTTCCCGCTAGTTGAGGAGGGATCAGTACGTGTGATGTCAAAATAATGGTCGGGTACTGAATTTTCACTGCATAGGCTGCCGTTGATCGCACAATTGAACGTATGGACGACTACTATCTGTCCAAAGAAGACTGGGACACAATTGTTGAACTGGGAGTTGGAGATCAGAAAGATGATCTCATCTTGAAGAAGATCTCTGCACCAACCAAATCTGCATTCACTAGAAAGTGTGTCCTTCCCGACCCTCATTTTCGGCATCACATGTAATTACCCTTGCTTCAAGGTACAACTCGTCTGACCACCCCATCCCATTCCACAAAGCTACCGACCTGGGCAAAGCCCCGAAGAAGCTTGCTGTTGAGCAAGTCCCAGATCTTGAAGAAGCATTTGGCGTAGGATGTATGATCCCTTGCTCGATTCCCATACTGACTGTGGTCTCCAGCTCGATGAAGTCATTGAAGATGCATCTGATGATGAAAAGAGCCCTCAAGATACTGAGGACATTGATAAAGATAGACTAATACAGCATACGAAGAAGAAAGTTACAGTCGGAAAGGGAAAAGCGAAAAAATGACGTTCTGCATGGAGATCACAATCTTTTGTTTACATCTATCTACTATTGGATACCTAGAAGCTGGTCATTCGGCTTCTGGAGCTTGTCAGATAGATTCTGGGTAAGGTAAATAATGTAAAGCAGCCTCAGAAATCAATTTGGCAGGCAAGATTACCTCATTTTGCTAATTCTCATCTCACTCTGTATGTCCGCCAGTCCAGCATGTACCAAGTCTTCATATTGCATGTAAAGTGCCATATAGCCCTCTTTCTATCCCTCACAGAGCCTGTGGCACACAACAAAGCTCAGTGTTGCTCTTGCTGGTACATTCAGAACCAGGTCAGCGTATCTTTGTGATGCAACACCGGAACTTCTTCAAACTTGGGGACAGCAATTCCCATAACTACTGAATGCTCTCTGAATTGTTACAGAATTTTACTGTTTTTTTTACCAGCTCGGGAACGCTTGCGACCATTCCATTTTCACGAAATACATCATCCTCAAAACTTGCTGGCTGCAGACTTACGGTGGACACTATTCATTGATGGAAGGGTACCAGTGCGTTGCAAACAACACTCATATTGCTCCAAATTTGGCAAATTTCCCACGCCCTACAGTTTAGCAACACTTTTTTCTTTGTGCTCTCATTGTATACAGTGTATTGAGTACAATATACTGAGAATATATGGGCTCATTGAGAGTATTTATTGCGTATCGAGGGACTTCGCGACGCACAGAGCCCCAATTTACGAGGTGGCCTACTTTCACATTGAATGCCGGATTTGGGTTCACCTCCGTAAAATATTCACCCCGCCACTGCCATCTCGTAAGCGTTCACAGGATGCTCGCACACAGTCTGAGACCTCCTACATTGTACAAATTCTTTCCCTTCAAATACAACACCTTAGTTCTAGGTACCCAATAGTACATATATGTAAAGAAAAATGGCTTATTACGGCTTATAGAACACAATAAATGACTGGAATTCTGGTGCCTTCCAAAACGATGTGTACCTAGCTACTGGGTCAGAGTACTAGTGGCTACAAAGAGTATATCAAGATACTTGCATATTGACTTTATCCAGGGCAACCTCTGAACCTTACGGTCGGATAGCTACAGCTTCAACTTGGAAGCCACAGCGTTTTATACCACGGATTCTTCACCAATGAGCGCCAGAAAACAAAACCTCCCGGGGACACCACGCGAGCTAGCTGAGAGACTTCTTCGTCAATGCCTTCGGATTCAGGAATGCAGTCAAGCTGATCCATAATAAGAACCCGAGTCAAAGGCAGATTTCAATCCAAGAAGCACAGTGAATAACATCAGTGACGATACAGATTCTTCCAGAATATAAGGGACGCACAGCGCACTTGTGTATGGAACCAGTGTGAATCCAGTATTCGCTTCGAGTGCTTCAAATCTAGGCCGCGTCAAATACTTTGGACATGACGCAGAAGTATAGGAACCGTTCAACTTTGGCAAACAAGGTGCACGTCGGTCCAGCCTTTTCGTTTCAAGCGCTCTCGAGCCCCATTTCGTACAGCTTCTTGACCTGCCATCGAACGAAAGCCTCGAAGCAGGGGCCAGCAAAGATCAATTAGATAGATGGCGTCAAAGGATGATTCGGGAACCAGGGAAAGAACTGATCCATAAGCTCGATGGTGTGACCTGGAAGAGGAAGGTGAGACCATTGGGCTTGTTGCTCCACCGATATCAACCCAGACTAAAGGTTTGTGGGGACAGTTGGCGCGAAGTAGGCGCAGATGCGCGGCAGAAAGATTGTGTATTGTCTGGCGGCCACGAAGGAGAGACCCTTACGAGTAAGTAGTGTCGTAGACATATGCTTGACCCTCATAGAACTGAGCTGACGTTCAAAAAGATCGTATGTGAATGAATTACAATATATGTCCATCTTCTCCAAACGAGCTTTCTGATCGTTCCCGCCAGTGAATAATGAATGTCGAGCGGGATATGACTAGGCGCAAAAGGCACAACGTTAGGGTGACCACGCCTACTGTCCGATACGTCAGTGCATGTAAGATGGGGATTAGGAAGCTGGCGACAAAAGTCAAAGAAGAGACCATGGTGATTGAGGCAGGCCCTTCACCATTCAGTGCCTCCACAGAACACCTTAAATATTAGAAAACCCGTAATTTGAAACTACAGATAGTTCACTTGATCCAATCGGATCAGAGATACATTGCGGATAAGGAATGCAAAGCAGCCGTCAAGCGTGCGGGTTGACCAGCGGCTTGAGTGCGCACCCATGTTCTTTGTACTCATAAAGTACACGTGTGCCATTTCGTGAGTTGAGTTTTGAGGGAGCTGGAAACAAGATGAAAAAAAGTAGACTTAGTTATCATACACTGGGACAATCTATAACACAATCGAGCACAAATAAGCCAGATAGCTAATCATCGTTGCCCATGTCGAACAAATAATTTGCTGCCAGTTCCTCGTTCTTGTCACAAGCAAAGTAGGCCTCGATGACTGCATGCCGGGGGAATCCAAGAGATTCCAGCTAGAGGTAAGTGAAATAATGAGTTAGAGTTTTATGAATAACAAAACGTTCCTACCCTTTCAATAGCGGCCCTTTCCTCCTCTGTCACGTTGATAGCCTGTGTACCGGGAGGAAGTTCGCCGTCTTCACCACCCAACTCCCCACGGAGGAGATCCATGAGGACTTCCGGGTGTTGGGCTAACGTTTGAGCTAAGCCTGGATTTTGAGCCGCGAGCGATTGCAACAAGGGCTGAATAGCTTCTGGGTTTGAAGCTAAATGCTCCCGGAGTTGTTGCATTTGAGGAGTGTTCGCAAGAGCGGCCAGGTTGAGCTGAGGGGCCCCACCCACTCCGGTGCCAGCCCCGGCGCCAATACCGGCACCCGTACTCTGTTGCTGTTGTTGGGCAAGCTGCGATGCGTCACGCTTAGATCTCAAAGATGGTACATACGATATTATTGATTGCATACCTGGAAAAGATTCTGGGGTTGATTTGATGGGGGAGCGGCAGCGGGAGTGGCAGCAGCAGCAGGGGCAGGGGCGGGCGTGTTAGAGGTGGGTGACCGAGAAGCAGCAGTTGAAGCCGCGGCTTCAGCTTCAAGGTGTGCGGGGATACCCTATGAAGATAAGATCAACAAGAGTTGCCTAGACCAGACGAAGTTAGCAATACATACAGTCATCAGGTACTCTACGGCACGCTCGGGATTATTGAAACTCGCTCGAAGGGCACGCATTACTTGATCCCGTTCGAAACCCATGTCGACCATGCTCTGGATTGAAGTCTGCAAAGCAGCGCCTGTGATGAAGGAACTTCCGGCGGATGGTGTATCGGTAGGCGCGGAGGATGCAGGCGTAGGGGTCGCGGTAGCTAGAGCTTGAGCGGCGGGGGGCGCAGAGGCTTCAGTAGCAGGGGGAGCCACGGCTGCGGGTGCAGGAGCCGAGGCAGCGGCGGGCATAGGTGTAGGGGTTGGTTTGGGCTGGGTATGGGTGAGAGATTGGACTCGAGGTAGGATGGATGAAATCACCTTTTGAACCATGAGGACTAGAAAGTCCTTCTCTTTGAAACTGCATGATTCGAGAGTTTTGTCGTCGGCGAGGATCTTGCCTGGATAGAGAGCATCTGAGGGGAGCGATGGCACGGGGGAAGCCAGCGCAACTTACCCGAATAAATGACCTTTTGAGATGCAGCTGGAAAACCCTGGTACTGCTCAATCTTGGTCTTGATCGCACCGACGGTCTCTGTGGCCTCTGCGTCAATCTGGGGGGTTTGCAGCAGTGAGAAATCGAGAAAATCGTATATCGTGGTGGACTGACATTGAAAACTTTTTGGGACGTAGTCTTTACAGTGACTTTCATGGTGATAGTGCAGAAATGAGGTGACGCGTCAGGCTGGCCTCACATGCCTGCTGACCTCACCCATTCAGGGCAGGTCCTCTCCGCCATGAACGAATCCGGCGACGACTACGTTCGTCGAATCGCTGCTTTCATTCGCAGCAATGAACGCAATCTGGCCGAATTTGGCTTTGTTCGCCGTCGAGCCCCGCGACGGCGAGCGGACAGCAACTCTAGCGCTGCGCTATATAACCCGCTGAGCTGGTTCGGCGGCGAGACTTCTCTTCCTCCAAAATCAATCGTTATGGCCATCGATACCCACCACCTCTTCTACCTTCTCATTCGCATGGAAGCCTTGAGCTTGCCTATCGGCACGCTCGATGTCCGCGTTGTCTCTCCCTCCCGCCCCCTGAGCTATGTCAACATTTTCCCCGACGTCGACAAGACAGAAACCATCTCCCTGTCTTCCTTTCGCTCCTCCTTTTCCGCCGTCTCCGCTTTCTCTCTCGGCGCAGGCTGGTGGAGCCGCCCGGAGCTTCCAACTGTCGATGCCGAGCTCAAGTACATTTACAGCAGCTTCACCAAGCTCCCAGCTTTATCAGTCGCCGCTCCGACTTCAAAAGTCGTTGCGGAACTAGCAAATGACCCCCCGAATGAGAATGCTATTCCTATGGACTCGTTCAAGAACTTGCAGAGCCTGGAGTGTACAGATATCGACCCTCGGTCACTTCTCGGCTGGGACAATCTCGCGGAGAGCCTGATCAGCCTAAGGATTCACAAGAGTGGTCTCGAGGACGTTTCAGACATCTTTGTCGGTGCAGTACTCGATGATCAGGCGAGGAGAGCTGGTAGCTCGAGCAGGAAGCGAATAAGGAAGATACCTGCCGGCCCAGAGCGTCATACCTCGTTTTATTCTCCCCAAATCCCAGAGACTGTTCCGGAGACCAACGACGACGAAGACACTGCACCGCCTCAGACGCTTCCCACCTCAACATCTCAACAGTCATCTCGTAAATGGGCCTCGTTGCGGTTTCTTTCCCTATCCAGAAATGATCTCACCTTCTTCCCTACTGAACCCATGCTATATCTTACATCAGTCACTCATCTTGATCTTTCTTCTAATCTTCTCAACTCGGTACCAGAAGGTCTGAGTGCCCTTTACAACCTCATTTCCCTCAACCTCTGTGATAATATGATTGAATCAGTTCTCGGTATCTACACCACCCTCGGCTCGGTCACATTCATTAACCTTTCCCGTAATCGCCTCGAGTCCATTTGTGGCCTTGAACGCTTACAAGCTCTCGAGCGTGTCGATCTACGGAACAATGCCATCGAGGATAGCGCGGAGATCGGTCGTCTTGCTTCGCTTCCTAATATATCCGATATTTGGGTCGATGGTAATCCCTTCACCGAGTATGAGGAGAATCACCGCATGACATGTTTGGATCTATTCTGGAAGGAAGGCAAGACCATCACGCTTGAAGGTAGTCCGCCTAGCTTCTACGAAAAGCGAAAGCTTACTACTGCTGCGCCTGAACACATGAATGCGTCCCGTCCAGTATCTGCCGCCTACTCGCCGCCTACCATTGCAATCGGAGCTCATTCTCAGGCACCACCGAATTCGTCCCCACCAGCTCCGGTCAGTGTTGATAGTGACGCGATATCAGCGGCCACAACACAGTTCCATTCGATCCATACTGTATCTCCACCCGTCGGGGTTGGTGTTGGTCCCAAGGGGCGCAGGAAAAAGGTTATACGGATCGTGCACCTCGATGGAGAGAACGGGAGCGATGACAGTGCTAGTGTCAAGGGCGGGCACAAGCGAACTACATCCAATGGATCCAACGCCTCGAAGCACAAGTCCTCAACGAAGCTTCAGAAGGATCGAGATGTTCATCTTGACCATCAGTCTTTCGGTCAGTTCGTTTCGCTCCTCGCCGTTCCCAAGGACCTGCCGGCGGTTACGACATCATTGTCAATGCCTCAGGCGGCAAAGGACCACGAGCGGTCGACCCTACCGGCAGAACCTTCCTCCTCCTTTTCTCCCAATCTCGTGCCTCCACTTTCACGGCTTGACAGTGAATTGCGGTCTGATACATTTTCGTCGCGATCAAACCGCAAGCTCAGACATACAAGATATCAGACTGACTTCAGCGGAGCCGGCGGCGATGCTGACGACCCGAGTCCTGTATTTGAGTCGACCGGGGCTTCGACAGGACCTCAGTCGCCCTCCCCAATGCGACGTCTGCAACGAAATTCCCAGACATTTTCCTCTACAAGGGCCGCTGCTCGAAGAGCCCGTATCACGGCATCGGTATACGAGCCACCTACTGGAGGTGGTGATGGTAGTTTTGCTGATGGAGAAGGGGAGAATGTGGCTGACGAGGCCGATGCCTTTAGAAGAAGGATCGAAGCTCTGAAGCAGGACATGGGCGATGGTTGGTTGAAAATATTTAGTCAGACACAGATGAAGACGCCTTCACCCTCATAAGATCTCCATTTTGTTTCTTGCTTCATTGCATGGATGAGGCTTATTTTGTTTCATCTATATAAGTATTCGTATGATATACCCTACCTAGTATTGATATGCCCAAGATAGCTCTTTTCTGAGTTTCGCGACATCGTGGCGCACGTGCTTTCGCGCGAATCTTCAACCCTTTCCCCTTCTCCATCTTCTCTACATGATAAAACCATGGATTCGCGACTACGTTTATCAAATTTCTGAGACCAAAGGGGCTGCTATCTACGCTATTGGATGGTGCTCAGAAAGTAAAAGAGCGCAGATTGTCCAGGTGAGTCGCAGATTGCCCGCGCGGTCAATAAACCGTTGTCTCAGCCTCGCTAGATTCTAAACGCAGACCAAGGGAGCATTTTGTGGGCTCGTCTCTCCGACACAAAGTATTATATTCCCGTGAAGTTCACAGCCGAAACAAGCCAAAAGTATGTCCTTGCTACCATTACTTATCCTCGAGCCAGCTGAATGTCCTTTTACAGGCTGAACAGATCTTCACTTGGTCGAAACAAAACCGCAATCATTACAATATCGAAATTTAGACTCATTCATACTCGTATTCCTCATCTAGATCACAGTGGAAAATGCAAGTTGACGCCTGAAGCGCATCTCGCTCTGGAATGCAGCGATTTCAGCTCGAAAGGATTCATTGGGGACCCCATATTAGAGACTCCAGAGAGTATCGAGAATGTCGGGGAACTGGGAAAGTACGCCATCGAGTTAAGGGCGGATGGGGGAAACGCGTGCGTGCCATAGTATCCTTCTGCCACTGTCTCACGGCTATTCTAGCAATTTTCTTAAATTGCGAGCAGAGAAAAGCGTGCTTTCCAAAACGAAGGAAAGCGCAAGAGCGAGTCCTTCGTTGCAAGAGCAACGTCGTCGGGCCTCCGCGGAAAAGAAAGAAAACCCAACGGTGGCGTGCTTCATTTAAGCCAAGTGAACTGGAGTTAACGCTTTCGTAAGAGTGGGGACGGGAACGCTCAGGCTCCGGGAATAAATGTGCAAGCTTTGCGGATCAAATCAAAGACCACGGGGCCTCTTTCTCCTCAGTCTTTTGCTCGAGAATATGAACGCCGAATGCTGGTATTCGCCAAGTGGCTGGTTTCAAATCGTAACATCTAAAAGCTAAGCTTCAGTTATCTTCTAGATCTTCGCATCCTCCGATGCACCTAGACACGGAGAAACTTTTGAGTGTTGGAAAACACTGAACAGATGTACGTGTCATTTTTTTTCTTAGTGAATATCATAGTAGTTCTGAACAGTGGTTGTGCGTCAACAGGGCGAGGAGCACAAACCCGTCAGGTGGGCAAGAGTGATAAACCGAGCGCCGTATATATGCCTGATATAATAATAGCGAAGAAAGGTACGTATACCTTATGCTCAACCAATCTTCTTCTCAAATGAATTTCCTATAGTTCGCGGACGGTCACGATCACCCATTTCCCAAAAATCTCAAAATCCCAAAGCCAACCAGCAACTCACCCCCCGAACCTCTTCTCGCGGTTCTTCTCCAATTTCTTCACAAACTCGACGTTCTTCTGTGCCGATTTCGAACTGGTCTGTCAGTGAACGGGGGAATTCATCTGACGGGAATTTAAGTGAGCAAGAACTAGGGGAAGGAGAAGAAGAACAGATTACACAATCCTCGCCTGTACATCTTCGGAACTCTGCCCTACCGTCTTGCAACGGTTTCGACCCTGACCCGCTGTCTCTTGCTCCTCCGCCCCCCGCCCAACCCAGGAGAACTCCCGCCCATATTACCAACTCGCAGCAATTCTCGCCAGCCCACACCCAAGATAGTGTTGCGTCTGTGCCCCCGTTCAATCTTGACTCCTCTCTGTCCGTCAAGAAGGAGGTCTCACTCATACGCATCAGGCACACTTCACCCCTTGGCCCATCGAGAAGGCCCACTGGAGTTGTTCCCGTACGCCGCCCAACAGGCGTCGACGACGATTCTTACGTTCTACAAGCTATACCGGAGTCCTCACAGTTCCGTCCTTCTCCACCTACCCCCGCCCAGCGACCGCGACCAATGTATAGTCTTTCCGATAACGCTCCCATGAGGCCACTTCAGTCCCAATGACCTCGCCCTTGACCATAGGCCCCTTTCATAAAACAGTTCAGCGCAAAATTCCTCCTCCTCGTCAACCTATTCGCCCACGACCGGGAAGTCCTATCAGGGTACTGGTACCCAACTCAGATACTTCGGGAACGCAATCTCAGTCTCAGTCCCGCAATGATTCCCAATCTCTGGCGAATCCTCGAGCGCAAAATCTATCATTAAACTACTCACCCACTCACTCGCTATCCCAATCTCAAGGAAGGGTACAAGCGGACAGCCAGCCCGCCGACGCATGGAGTCCTCAGCAGGATCAAAGAGTCTTTACTCTCCAGGCACACGGTGAACAACTTGATGGCGATCGCTATCATGATAGTTGTCTATCTCAGGGGGATAGTGCATCGTTAGAAGTGCATCCAGGGACTCAGGTTCGAGACCCACCCGAACCCACAAACGAGGATATCGCCGGAATTGTGCGACCACTGTCGGAGATTTCTCCGGGAACCAAGGGTCGGGGTTTGATTAATTTTTGCGAGGCTCATGACGGAGACCGAGACGAGAAATCGGAAGATGGCCGTGGGCTTCAAGCGGCCGCACTTTCGCTGATCGTACGGAAACTCCCGGTAGAAAACACTGGTAGTAAATCAATACCAGCCGCAATGCAGACGCATGTTCCCCATGAACCTCAGGCGTGGATTGAGCCAACTTTCTTACGCTTTTATCGCCAGAGGCTTGCAAACATGAGGACGGACGTAATGGATGCCAAGCCTAAGATACACAAATCCGACAGTGGAGTCTCCGCCAAATGCGGTCAAGTCATGGGGAAATCTCGTCCCATTAAGCGTGCTTATACTGATCAAAGCGATTTGAGACCGTCAAAGAAAAAGAGGAATGAGCTCGACAGCCTGTCAGGGTTCAGTGGTGAACTGGATGAGGTTCCAGCGGGGGGACCCTTCATGTCTTGGGATCGAGTCATGGCTATTTCGCTCAGGGTAGGTCAAGCACGAAGTGCCCAACAACCTCGTTGAATATGTAGTTATATTATGTTTTTATCTATTGGGACTTACTATACTTTGTACTTAATAACCCATCCCCCATTTATCGGACCCGAATCATTATCCGCTGTCAAAAGCTGGTCGACGTGAAGTGACGAACAGCCGGTGTGTGTCTATCAGATGGGAAATGGGATAATATACGATTAACTGATTGACTCGGGCAGGAGGACCAATGGATACATATAGCCGAAGGGAACCGGACAAAGAAGGCTGTGGGAATGGCGGTTGCAGGTCACGGGATCTGACTATCCTTTGCTCAGATTTTATCTTTTGCCAGTTTCTTTTCTTGTATACTGTGCGAGCTGTGGTCGCTCAGAGCCCCAGTACCAAACTGTCTGCAAAACTATCCCCTGGCACTCCTCTTCCTAACCCAGGCCAATCTCATAAGCCTCGAAAGGACACTCTTTTGCTGATGATGAGTATATCCTTCGCTGGCCTGGGGCTAATGTCTCTCCGCAGACCCTTCTCGGAGATTTTGGGCTTAGTCTTGGGCAAGGGCGACATTCAATCTATTCTCTGTCTTATTGTCTTTTGTATCGTTTTTTTTGTACTTGGTCTGTCCCATTTTTTCTTTGTCGTTTTTTTGCCCTCACACTCTTCCAGCTTACCTCACAAATCCTTCTGAAAACTCTTTCAGAGCGTACCTGACCGAACTTTCGTTTCGCCAACATCTCAGTCGACTCGACGATGCCAACGACGATGACCCTGCTGTTCAGGAAAAGTCGCCTTCCAGTCATCTGTCTTTTCGCACAGGCTCACCTAGCGTTCAACGTTCCCTTCCTTTTGACAATCGCTCGCCTTTTCACTTTGCTAATCGAGCTTCGGTTTCTTTGCGGACGCCCAAACATGTTTTTCACAGCTTTGGCATATTTACCATCGCTGCCATTATCCCTTTAGGCAAATCTGATCGTGTGCTCCAAGATCAGCGCGACAATTCTATCATATCCGATTCTTGGTTTATCGGTGCTTTCGGAAAGTGGTGGAGGGGAGGCGTCCTCGAGGCTTGGTACCAGGATGTTATAGCTCGCTCCGCCGATGAAGAAAGTTGGAGTTCGGGAATACTCGGCATGAAAACATTGGACAGGCTGAATGAGATGAATGGTGGGTCATTATCTACGAGCTTGCCTGCTGCTTTGTGATTCTCAGTGCGTATAATAGCGGCCTTACCAGGACTTCCATTCTCTACTCGGCATCTCTCTCCTCATGGGTTTGCGCGAAGCTCGCCACCAAGGTTAAGGAACCGAGAAAAGTCAAATCAACGCTTGATTCCTGCCCCTCCTAGAAGCTCGACGCCCCCTCCCCTTCCGAAGTCTGTGACTTTACCGCTGCATGCTCCTAGGACCGCTCAGTCGCCGTCTGAGCGGCAGGCTCCGTCTCACTCTCATTCATCCCCTGTCGCCTCCGATTCGTTTGCGAAGCCAGCTCCCACGTTTGATCAATCACCTCGAGTGGTTGAGCTGCTGCATCAGATATCACAGTCAAAAACTACTATCCGGGAACTTTGTGTGCAATTAACCGAATCCCAGTCGGTTGCATCGCAGTCGCACGCTTCGCTGCAGGCCGAGCTGGAGACATTTCGTGACCGAAAGCGCTCGGAAGACGCGGCTAAAAACGAAGTAAAGTTTCGCACAAAATCTTTGGAAGATTCCAAACGGGTTGCGGAGAGCGCCAAACGTGATACAGAGAAGAAATTACGTGCAGCTGAAACGGCCCGCGAAGATGCCGCTCAACGTATAGAGTATTTGGACCGAGATATCGTCAATCTACAGACCCGCTTAACCAACGACACTGATTATCTGGATAATAGCCGTCGCAGCAAATCCAAGGCCGAGCTTGGTCTTGCTGCAGAGCTGGAACACAAGAAGCGAGAAATCAAAGCTGCTGAGGATGTAGTTGCTACGCTCAGTCTCCGAGCGAGAGAGTTGGAGGAAAGACTTGTCGAGAAGAGGAAACATGTTATTGTGATGCGAGGACGCTCCGAAGCTCACAAGCAACAACAATCTCCCGTCGATCTCTGGTCCACCTCTTCCGATCTTCCCCTGATTCGTTCTCGTAACACATCCAGCTACGCGGAATTTTCAGATACTCTTTCTAGCGACGACGCTTCCTTAGTGATCAGGGAAGATACATTCGCTGGAAAGTTGGAGTCGAGCTCGGACTTCGACCGTCCCAACACGCGGTCTGGCCCTCATTTCGCTCATCAACTCAATATTCGGCCCTCCTTACCTGCGACTTTCTCTCCATTTGCTGATGAAATACCTCAGTCCCCGTCGGGCCTGCTCTCCCCTTCAGCAAGCTCGTCCCTTATTCCATCGTCGTTGATCTTGTCTCTAGACAACGCCGATGAGCTTTCACGCTCTTTTCAATCCGACAGCGATATTTTTTTAGAACGAGATTGGAGAGAGAAAGGCCAGCAGAGCTCGGATGATCTGACGACCACGTCACCTTCTCTTGATCGCTTTGAGCGTGATCCGTTCGAGATCAGGGTATTCACACCCCATGAACATGATCGGTTCATTCTGCCCAGTCTTCTCAAGCGAAATAATTCAGATCCCTCTACTCCCACATATGGGGACGGAGGTGCCACTATCACTGCCCATCAAAATCGTAGCCGTCATCGCCTTTCAATCTCAAAAAGCAAGACAAGGAAAGGATTGAACCCGGATGCCAAAGTATTCGACATCACTCGTTCTCAGTCTAAAGCAGGCATTGTATCTTCTGTGCCCTCAATGTCGACTCTGAACACGCCTGTTTATGATGCTTTGAATCCCAATGGTATGGCTCACAGCAGCGTCTCCTCTACGACAGCCGATAATAATTTTTTGCGTGCTTTTGCGCCATCGCCTGCCGAACGCGAAGCTTTGCAACGCGCTTTGGGAGGGTCTACCAATGGCAGTCTAGAGCGTCTTCCGAGTCTAAGCGACGTGGGAAGCATACCGCCCTCTCCTTCTCATGTTCATGCTACCGCTGCCGCTCACTCACCCTCACGATTTGAGCAATCCCAGCGCGATCCTGTAACTATCCCCTCATGGCTTCGATCCCTCCCTCGCATTCGCAAATCAAACTTCAGTCCCTGGGATGACGATGCTACCACATCGGCCAGCGGCGCAGTTAGCAGTGGAACGTTTCTGTGAATGTGAACTTAGGTGGCAGGGCGCCAAATTTGGGTAGGGGGAGGATTTAGACTGCATGGCGCCAGTGCTTGAAGATTCCAGTGTAGAATGATTTTGGTCGTGTCGTCCTAGCGGTGTGCCGATATTGTAGTAAAGTTTTTCGCGAAATGCAATACATGAATGAATGATATATATATGACGAGTCTCAGTTTTAAACGAGTTGAAAAACCCTCATCGCTTTCGTACCAATTCGTGAAAATGTACCGAAGCTAAATATAACAAGCTTGCCCAGATAACCGATGGTGAAAAAGATTTAGTCCATCATCTGAATCACCCATCGGCCCCCTCGAATGCGTGGAAAAGAGTCCTACCAACAAGAATATTAAGTGGTATAAGCGTGCAGTGCCAGATGTAAATAACGTGAAAAGAGCGTGTACGCATCTTTCATCCAGTGACAGAGAATGAGTCAAGAATAGTCACCGGGAAGGGCGCGTATGCGTGACGAGAAAGAGGAGAGCAAAAACAAATAGATGCGAAGTTAATTACTTGCTAAGGGTATAACGACGGCGGAAATATAAGTGTAACGAATCGCAAAAGACCAATGAAATCGAGAGGCAATCGACACGCCAGGTACGCGGACCCGCTGGTGAGCCAGCAGGCATATTATTCCCCAGAAGAAGTTAAAGAAGCGAGCGAGTCGTGCGTAGGTTTTCACCGAGCGCCATCTAACACCCCCCTGACATCGTCGACAGCCCCGAGATCGCCAAGGAAGGGCACTAGGTCTGTCAATTCCGTGTCATGGGGATCATTGAACCAAGATGAAACTGGTACCGCGTTATTGGGATGAAAGATATATGAGGCGGGAGAATTGTCCAGGATGATAGTATCCGATATAGGGCGACCCAGCTGCGAAAGATCCTGTGGATAACGGTTAAATCAAGCGAACGTACAAGTCTGGAAATCACACACATACCTTGACATAGTTTCCTTTGTGATTGTAACAGCTTTCTCTGAACAGTCTGTGTGTGATTGTATGGCCGACGTCAAGACGGTCGAGAACTGGGTCAGCATACTGTGACACGAAGTGAGACCATTACCGCTTTCCCAGATATGGTGACTTACTTTGCTAAGACTGGCAGTAAATACTACAATCTCGTACAATTCACCCATCTTTTTGAGGAAGTTATCGACACCCGGACGTTTAATCACATAGACGTTGTGCCATGTGTATTCAATCTCAACAGGTACAACGTAGTCTGCTTGGGGGATTGACTGTGCTTACGAGCGTCAGCCGTGAACGATAAACTTTGTAAAGTGGGTGCAGGAAAGGCACCTTAAAGCTGCTGTGAACTAGCGTTTCATCGAGGTCAAGTACTAAACACTTTCTCCCTGCATGCTGAGGAGCAATGGGAGGTAAAAGTGGTCTCGGGACACCATCCTATATAAAGGAATGAACAAACTGCTCCATTGCGCGGGGGTGAGGTACGCACCGGACCGATGGGTATGCCTGCACCGCCGTTAGATATAAGCCTGTCCTCTTCATCCTCGATTTCATCAATGTTATGATTCTCCTCCACTTCATCATCGTCGGTGAAGCTACTCGTTCCTTCAGACTCTTCCCCGTCGGCAGGAGAACCATTTTGTCTATGAGAAGAATAGTGCGATGACCGTTTGCTATCAATTGTGCCACTAGATCCGGGAGGTACAACTGCTCCAGAAGTCATTCCCTCTGTCTCTGCTCGCGGCAGCAGCTGGTTCGTGGGTGTCGGCGGAAGAAGGATATCTCCGTCTGCATTTGGTGGAGTGTCCGTGGGAGAGGGAATGCTCAGAGGAAGAGGGACCGGTGCAGAGGTGGAAGCCTCTGGGGAATGACTCGGAGACGTTGCTGTGGAAGTAGGAGCCTCGATAGCCTCCTTTATCACCTTCGTTTTTTCGGTCGTAGAAGGCTGGTCAGCTATCTCGGACTCGTCAATCTCGATGGGTTGGGAACGAGAAGGAGAAGGAATGCATGGAACGAGTATTCGAACCAGTCTAGAGAAAAATGTGGGTTTTGGCCGCGACCTGGTCTTGGGACTCTCAGGGACGGCCATCTCTGTTGTTGACGACATTTGGGCTTGTCTTCGGTGAGAACTATTCAGAGTTGGAGAAGCAGAAGTTTCATCTTCAACCTTGTCCACTGGTTTTTCTAAGGATTTCTCTGCCGCAGCGAGTGACACGTCTTTTGCTGCTGAGATAGAGACGGGGTCAGGCTTTTCTGAGACAGAAATATTGGACTCCAGCCTGGCAGAGACTTCTTCGCCACTGGACTCTGTTAGCAGCGTCGCAGTTGGTGGGAGCTTAGTTTCTTCCGTCCCAGTACCAGGTGCAGAATTTTCCAAGGCCGTTTCTGTCTGCTGTACACCTTCTATCTGGCCGTCTGGGGACGACGAAGGGGACGCGCTCATAGGTGAGGGAGCAGGAGGAGAGCAAAGACGGCGAAATGCCCGCGCTAACGAACTCGGTTCATTCAAAATCATTAGATAAGCCTTGTCATTTTTTCCCTCTACTCTACAATACATAAAACTAATCCAGCACTGCATATTTTCGCAAATGTGACGGTATCGCGTCCTCTAATCCTTTCGACCTTAGCCATTTTTTGGAAAATATCCGGCTTTGGTATCTGTAGGCCCCGTCGCATAAGACGGTCACAACGGTGGAACCTGTACCTCGGCATCAATATAATATTACCATCTGGTAGCCGTGGCGGCGTACCTTTGCCCAATTTGGCCCCCAGTTCTGCTGCTGCAACAACATTGAGCGCGGAGCTGGCTCCCATATATAATCCTTCAGTATCGAGAAGATGATAAACCATCTCGATGGTTTTGGTATCGTCGACAGTGAAAGCCCCTGAAAGCTGCTGGACAAACGTCCCAAGGTTATTCGTTATGCGACCCTGGCCGATGCCTGTTCCAAGAGGTCCGTCAAGAACAAGCCAGTATTAGAAAACAAGAGAACCTTCTGTGATTGAACTTCCGATTCGTTCAACAAGTTTGCCGCCGCTCGTTATATAGCCTACGGTTGCAACGTGAGTTCCCCCGGTAATCAGGCTCTACTTAAAGACGTACTGGTCAGTACACTGCCTGGAGGGTCAGCTAACCAGATCTCAGTCTTCCCCTGACTCTTTTCATGTAGATATTTTCCAACACCCGCTAGCGTTCCGCCAGTGCCTGTGGAGCAGATGAATCCGTCAATATTGCCTTTGGTTTGTGCCCATATTTCTGGCCCGGTGGATTTATAGTGCGCAAACGCATTTGCTGTGTTGTCGAATTGGTCAGTCCATATAGCATTCGGCAGATCCTTGGCAAAGTCGCGTGCTTGGTGGTTGTAGTTGGCTGGGTTCTCGTATGCAACTGCAGGGACAGGGTAGACTTCAGCGCCAAGCATGCGGAGCAAATCAATCTTTTCTTGACTCTGTGGACGAAAACGAAAAAGAATTAATAAAGCTGGATGCATCTAGCAGATGCACAAAACCAACCTGGGTATTAGGCATGAATATCACGCATCTATAACCCCGAGCCCTGCAGACGTGGGCCAAACCGATTCCAGTGTTTCCGGCAGTACCTTCGACAACGGTACCTCCAGGTTTTAGTCTGGTCCTACGTTAGCGAGCACGCAGGGAGAAGGACGGTACTTACAAACCCCGCCTTTCTGCGTCCACAACGACTCCAAGAGCAGCGCGATCCTTGACGCTGCCGCCAGGGTTTTGGAATTCGGCCTTTCCATAGATATGAGATCCAACCTTGTCAGAAAGCGCTTTCAGGTAGATCTGAGTCCAACGGTCAGAGACAAGCGCTTCAGTTGATGCTGAGAATGTTTACAAGGGGCGTGTTTCCGACAGCGCCGGTAAAGCTCTCAACAGAAGTAGAGGTGAAGCCCCTGCGCAGCAATGCAGTTAGCATGATGAGAGTAGGTGGAAACCGTAAAGGAACCCTTGAGCACGACATATTATACATGTGGCCCTTAGATAATCTCTGATCAACATTCAGCCATATGAATAAATCTGCATCCATTAAGTGTACGATAGGATCCAACCACCGAGGTATTGGAAGGGTTCTCCAGACGATATATACAGGTGGGAGGAAAGGCAGCAAGAAGGGATAAAAATCAAAGGGGACGGAAAGATGAGGGCATGAAAAAGAAAAATGAAAGTCCTAGTCGACGTGGTACTATCGTGCATGGCCATGAGAAATCTTGCTCTGGAGAAGAGCTGGGAGTTTGACTCTGTCGGGTATCAAAATCGGAGACAGAAAAGCCGCCGAAAGGATATCTAGGGCTGACGCTTCTTAACATTTTGCGATAGCCATTGTAAACCCTCGAATAGACCCTCGCCAGTGGTGGCACAGCTGCAAAGCACCGTGAGCAGAATATTGGAGACAATACCGACGTCGCCGCAGAACTCACCTCGGGTGCACATACCATGACCTATCTCGCATTCTATGCAAACCCAATTTTTCGGTCACCTCGGCAGGTGACATCGCTATAGACAGTGTAAAAAGCTCTGCAACGTTCTGGGAAGGAGAAAAACATACCACCGGGAAGGTCTTGTTTATTTGCGAAAACCAGTAAGAGACACTCTTTCATCTCTCTGTCTCCTAATATTCGATGTAACTCCTGCTTCGCCTCGTCAATACGCTCTCTATCTTGACTGTCGACGACAAAGACGAGGCCTTGCGTGCCAGTGTAATAATGTCGCCAAAGTGGCCGAATTTTGTCCTGACCACCGACATCCCAAACGTTGAATTTGACGTTCTTGTACGTTACAGTCTCCACATTGAAACCGACTGAGATTGGCGTGAGCCACCTTTGACGTGGAAAAAAAAAAAAAACGACAAACCTGTCGGAATAGTGGTTACAGACTGGTTGAGTTTGAGTTTATAGAGGATAGCTAGAAGAGGGGTTTGAATGAGAGGGAACTTGTTGAACGTAGGGTAGTAGCTTACTGGTCTTTCCAGCTGCATCAAGTCCCAACATTAGCAGCCGCATCTCCTTGTTGCCAAAGATCTTTCCTGTTAAATAACGACCCAAATAGGTTGGTGGCTCGATTTACAAAAGCGTTGAAGCACAGAGCTCACCTAGCGCCTTTGAAAGATTTGCACCCATTTTCTGAAGCTAAAGCGAGGGAATAGGTAAAGAGCGACTAGAGGGTGAGAGGAATGTCGCAGACGATGTGCAGTTGACTTGGACGTTATTGGAAAAGCAAGCCGTGCGGCACGTGCTTTGGGTATTCGTCTTCCAGTCCTTCCAATCCGATGCACATCCCTTTATCGTTCAACTCCTCCTCCTCACCGTCATCTTCCTCGACCCAGGTACTTACTTCATGGGGTTTATCATCTTCAGACGATGATTTGGCAGGAGGCGCTCTCACTGGTCTCCAAGATGGTTCAATTCTACTTCTACGTCCCAGCTTGGACTTATCCGAAAAGCAGGCAAAAATCCCGGGCGCGCTTCCTAGTCCTGCTGCGCTGTCGAGAGCTTCACTGGCGACAGCGACCTCTCGCTCAAATTCTCCCGCGGGCTCGCATGTCTCCCCCTTTTCCGTGACTCCCAGATCGAGAATTGTGTCTGGAGTAAACACTGAACAAGTCGAGGCTCCAAAGACTTATGTTGACTTTGATGATGAGGCTGAGAAGCTCAAAGATATGCTTAGTGGTCGGCCGGGTCATAACCATAGAGGAGGCAGCTTTGATCTTCATCGAGAAAGACCTACTGTCATTGATGACACTCTGCTTCATGAAACGAATATTCCCTCTGCCAAGCGACGAAAAGACGCGCCGAGTTCCATATCATCCACTGCAGCTTCTCCTGCTCCCACCCCACCCCTCATATCCCCTTACCTAAGAGATCCTACAAAAACGACAGCATCCAGGGATCAGGACCTCAAAGTTGTCTGCCACATTATTCCACCGAGCGTCGGGCGCTTAAACCCAGTCGCTAAGATAGAACTCTTGTATCATAATGAAGTGAGTGTAGTCTTACACGAATCTGGGTGAGTGGAGATCCGCGTTAAATACGGCTCCCTCACACTTGCGTTTCCAGCCAATTGGCTATTCTCTCCAATCGGGATGGGGAATGTTTTGATGATTTCCAACTCGCCAACACCGATATCTCTTCTGACGGAACAAAATCCAGCGTCTTCATACGTTATGAATGGATATGGACTCATTTGCGTTCCTACATTGCTGGGGAGGTGCGTCGGGCCAATTTATCGTAAATCTTCCTTCAAATTTATATGATTTTTAGAGTATATTGTTATTGGCGTCAGCTGCTGTGTTCCCAGAATCTGTACCATCGACATCCAACCCGGAGGATAGTGTGAGAGATGGATGTCGAGTGGTTCTACTCGAAGTGCAAACAAGTCATTTGGTTGGCAATCTTGAAATGAAACTTGCGCCAATCGGTCAGTGGTTCTACGATGGCTTACCCCAGGCGAGTGGCCTTCAATACATGGGGGATCGTGAGCATCACCGTTGTTATACCATGTCCCTATCTGAGCCTCCCCTTAGACTCTTGCGTGTTTTATTTTGTCGGTGTTGACGGAAAGTTTACGATGCAACGAGTGCATATTCTTTCACGGCCCCTTGACGTTCCTACACCTCCCAAAGATGCCCGCGAATCACAGGTGAATTTGGGAGTTTTGGGCCCTGTTCCTAATCTCTTTAAGAGCAAACCTAAGCCTTTTGATGCCGAAATCCCGGCTCTCAAGTCTGGCAGAGTGCAATTGGAGGATATATCCGTCATTGGTCATATCACCTCGCAAAGTCCTCTGGTGGATTACCACTTCACGTCGATCAGGGATGAAATATATGGTGTCGGTTGGTCAGAAAACGAGTTGATTGTAAGAATACTGTCTCTTCGCGAATTCTTTGTAATAAATTTTCCCACTGTAGGCCTTTTGCTATGGGGCTGGTGCCATCAGCATTCTATTTTCCTATCCAATAGCCAACGTATATCAAGCCCAGTGGCTATATGGGAATGATACAATCGGTGTAGCACTCGAGGTGCATTTGTCTGCCGTGCTACAGTTATATGTTAAATATCATCTCAGGGACGATGTGAGCTTTACAAAATCGTGGCTGTTGATGCAAGCGGAGACGAAACCATCTTGCTGCAGTGAGTTTAACACAACGGTCCACAAATTGCAAAATAACGATTTTACAGTCCAAGATTATCAAAGACAATATCCATCGACCCATACGTCGCAATTGAATTCATATCCCTTTCCGAGCTGTTGATCATTGACTGTGATCAAAATCTACTCAAACACTCATGGGACGGTCGTCGAGAACACCAACCATCGGTCCAAGACGCCGCTCAAACCATTTGGTCGCGAAGCGAAGGCTCGATAGGGCCTGCAAATTTCCCACAAGTCACGGTGACAATGACTCTTAGTATGGAGATGATTATCCTGGGATATTGTGGGCCTCCACCGATTTCCTTTATAGCACTACTTCTAATGTCTGATCAGCTGATGGGCTAATCCGTCGATCGTCTTTCCTCAAGCTCTGGGAAGGGAAAGTCTCCCCGTCTGACTCCGCTGTATGCTCCGATTTACCTTTGACGGGGAGTGTCGTCAGTCTACATGTCGTAACCAATCACCGAATCAACGTACAATTCATAGTAGGCGGGGGTGATGACGGTTCAATTGCCATCTGGACAATGAAGTGAGCTGTTTCATAAATCTGTCTCTAGAAAACTGAGATAAAGTGTCCGTAAGCTTGAAAGTGTGTGCGCGCTGGACCATTTTCACTACCTCTCTGCATCGAATAGGGCAGTTTCCGGATATCAAAGGAAGACCTCTTCGAGACGTTATACTGTTTGTTGCGCAGGATGGGACGATTGCGATGGTTGCTCTGGATGGCTTCCAATTGTGCGTAGCTTCAACTAGTCACTTCTGCCATACACATTTTCCCTTTTCCCAGTTTGTACGTGGTCCCTGGATCGCCGTCCCCCTTGCAGCGAGTTTTTCTCGGAGAAGATAATCTGTTTCTTGCCTACGCCAATCAGCGGGCACGATTGTGGGGCATCCACACCATGGAGTTCTGGAGATCCATGACCATGGATAAGGCTGAAGAAGTCATAGCACAAGGTGGTTGGTCTGAAATGTACGCCTCTAATAAATGATTGTGTGCATGCTAGATGCCTCAAACTTCTTTCAGAATTATCAGAGCATATCAACCCCCGCTCAATCTGCCGGTGAGAAACATAGCAGATGGTAATTATGATCTGAACACTGGTAGGTCCGCTCGGCCTGGACGGCTCCCGCGTTCGCTAATGTTCAGCAGCTTGTACTCTGTCTTTGGACTTGAATGCCTTCTTATCGGACTCCCTGCTAATTATCAAAACTCTCAGTACGAATAGGAAACAAACGCGAGACATATTTCTCGCTCGAGAACATCTGCAGTCGATCTTGTCCTTACTTGTAACTCCCGGCTTGAATGAAGGCGTTGACGACATTTGCTACGAAAAACTTGGTGTCAAGCGTACAAACTCTTCTGCTGGATTTTTGAGGTAAACGTCCTTTCCGAATCAATCTGAAGCAGACGAGGTTTTGATGATCATAGAAATGGGTTTATATCCTTGTATCACTGCCCGCGGCCTGAACATCATTGGAGCTTGTCGGGTCACGTTTCTGCTGCTCGTGCATTGGCTATCGTCGCTGTCCTGCGTGCTCTCAGTATTTTTGAGGGTATGATTGCCGTCGTGTATGTCGGCACGCTGCTAACCCACACCAGAGATCTCAGAAAGTGCTGCCACTGTTATCGCCTTCTACGCGACAGGACTATCAGAAGCGGTTGGACCGACCTACAAACCTCTAAGTCTGGCTTTTCTTGCTCAAAGATGGTTTGAAAACTCTAGTAGGCGCAATGCCCCCGTTCATATCGACTTGACCTTGGGAGCTCACCTACCGCTCCCAGATGAACTTCGGCATTCCGCGCGCCTGCTTTTTGATGCAGCCATCGTCAGATTGTCAGACGAACAAACGAATGCAATCGTCGACGAATGGCAGCACCAGTGTAATTGGCTCTTGCTTCAGTGCTATCTCTTACTAACTTGTCAATTTGTAGTACCGTGTCTACAACCGACAGCCGATAAGGAATCGACCTTGGCAGCTCTTGCGTTATTCCTGTGCGGGTATCTCGCAGCAGACAAATATAGTATGCTTCCAGCCAAGTATGTTGCTTACCTTTTCTTCTCCGATGAATTCTAAATTCTGAACATCCTCTAGCGCCCTTATAGACATTGCCAGATCAATTACGCTGTACCTTCATGACGAACATTCAGTACACCGAGTACTAGCTATTGATTTATGCTCGCGAGGATTTCACGTCTGGCAGCATTATATTGATGCTCTTGAGATCCTGCGCTCTTTGTTTTCTCTCGCCACGAACTTTCGGAAAGAAAGTATCAACGCTCAGAATGTAGGCGCACAGGCGAGAATAGCTGTGCTTCACCTCGCCTCTAACCATACGCCATTATTCATGACCACGTTGGGTTTGGATATATTGAATCCTATCAGCACAGAACACAGGAAATCGGTCATGCAGATCGTGGCATTTTTGATAAAGAAGGTGAGAAACTAGTTCCGTCTGTCGATTATCCCTCGCTGATCTCTGATCATAGCGGCCGCTGGTGCTCTATCCAAATCTACCCAAACTAATGGAGGCGGTGGTCAAGTCTTTGGATCCGAATTCCACGTCGAATCGTGATGCAGTACTAGACACGGTCACAGAAATACTAGGGCATGTAGTCAAAACGTTGGTGCCATTGCATTGTCCATCTTGGGACGTATTAGCTGAAGATCTTTTTTAGTTTCCCCAACGTGGACTTCCATATGGCTAGCCAGCGCCTTGCTGTCGGAACCAGTGAGGGAGCAATGGTAATGTATGATTTGAAGACAGCAATACGACTTTATGTTTTAGAAGGGCATAAGAAACGCATCGCTGCATGTAGTTTTTCTCCTGATGGGAGGAGATTGGTGACACTGTCGTTGGAGGAAGGCGTAGTGCTAGTGTGGAAAGTGGGTTCAAGCTTTGTGAGCTTTTTCAATCCTGGTGCGCCCCCTCGTCAAGGACATTCCGGATCGGATCCCTTTAAAACGCTTCCGTTCAACGTTGGGCATGCCGGTGAGTGGTCTCACGCGTACATTCGGCCATTTCTAAGCAATTGGACCCTCAAAGGTAATATGACTATTGCAGACACCCTACAACTAGTAGATTTTGAGTGGACGGCAGAGAGGAGTGTAAAATTGAAGATTCGAGATAGCATTCTTACATTTAGTACATAGCGCTAGAGCGCTAAAGTTTAGTTTCAACTTGATGTCGGCTTCCACAGCGCTGTTAGCTCTTTTCAACTCTGGTGCAGTCTCTACCCCCATATCATCTAAGGCTCTCCTCACACGTGTCATAACATGCCAACTACCTTCATTACCGCCGAACCTCCCTCGGTATCGATTAACTGACTTGTCCAAGTTTGAAGCAGCCTTGGAAAGTCTGGCCCACGATTGGGATTCGGCGGAGTTGAAACTTGTGCGCGAAGATGGGCAATTAATTGTCATGGATGTCGTGTTACCGAGCGGTATATCCACCACCGCGAGTGGCCTTGATTTCAATCCTCGGAAGAGGAAGAGAGTAATTGACGAAGAGGCTGATTCAGCCGCTGGGAGTGAGCCTGAAGATGACGACGACGAAAAGTCTATTCAGGAAATCGGCAGATATAGACAGAGCGGGCTAGCAGGGTTTTCGAAGCAACAGAGGGAAGTCTACGCCTTTATGCAACAAGGAACGGCCAAAGGGAAGCTACTGGCCGAGCAGGTATGTGTGCGTATTCTATGGAGAACGCTAACTCTCAGCCTTCCTCCACACAGTTTTACTCCCACAGCACTTTCGAACCAATCTGTTCTCATATCACCAAAGATACCTGTGGTGCCTCTAGACAACTCGAGGGCATCGAGGGCATTTGCGACAGGGTCCATTTTCGACCCGTCATTCGGCCACACACTGACGTGAGCCTCGGGCATTGCTCATACCTTAATACTTGTTACTCTGAGCCGACGTATGCTCAATCACCTTCCATTCCTCCATTTCCATCCGGCGCTATCCATTCTCACGCATTACCTCCTGGCGCACGCGGGCCGACTTCTTTACCTTCCGGATTAGGTGCTGGAGGAAGGGGAAAGGAAAAAGCACCCTGCCGGTATCTACATTACGAAGTTGATTGGGATGGCGGCGATGGTATTAAGGACGGTGCGAAGGATATTAATAAGGCTCTAGGAAGCTCTGCGCTAGTCAAAAAGCACAACCTGAATATTGGCTTGGGGCCAGCTGGTAGACCGGTCCAGACAGTGCGTCCAGCCATCGTAGCTCCTCTTTGAGTGAGCTGCGCTAACCGCTATCTCAGCTTCCTCCCCAATGGATCAACTGCGATGTAAGACGATTCGACTACTCCGTTCTTGGAAAATTTCATGTCATCATGGCTGACCCTCCCTGGGATATCCACATGAGTGTAAGCTTCTTTGTAACACTACCCGAAGTGGTTTAATTTCCTCTCTTTTCAGCTACCCTACGGAACAATGACTGATGACGAAATGCGTGCCATGCCTATTCCTACCCTACAAGACGAGGGTCTCCTTTTTCTTTGGGTGACAGGTAGAGCGATGGAAGTTGGCCGAGAATGCCTCGAGACCTGGGGTTACACTAGAATTGACGAAGTGATATGGCTAAAAACAAATCAGCTGCAAAGGGTCATTCGAACAGGAAGGACGGGTCATTGGTTGAATCATACGAAGGAGCATATGCTTGTCGGGGTGAAAACGCAGTATAGGAAGAAGAAGGAGGAGAAGACCGACGGTGAAATTGGAGCGCAAGATGAATGTGAATTTGAGCCTATTGATCCCCCCATTCTTCCCAAGTGGGTCAATAAAGGGTTGGATGTGGATGTGATTGTGAGTGAAGTCAGGGAGACGTCGAGGAAGCCAGAAGAGGTCTACGGCTTAATAGAAAGGATGTGTCCCGGAGGAAGGAAGGTTGAAATATTCGGAAGAAAGCATAACACGAGACCTGGGTAGGACTTCTTTCCTTCGTTCAAAGTCGTTGCGCTGAGCCTTTCTTCAGCTGGCTAACCCTTGGCAATCAGTTGGGCCCGGATCAGATATACGAGGAAGATCTGGCCAGGAGAATCAAGGCTAAGTGAGGTTTTCTCCTTCATATTCCCATTCGAAACTTACAACTTCTTAGGTATCCGGACCGTCCAATTGTAGTACCTAAAATGTCTAGTGTATAAAAGGCCTATAAAAATCACCGAAATTGGGCCCCGTTCTGGATTTCTTGAAGTCATCCGTATAAAGAGACGCCCGGGCCACACAACAATCTCATTACTACATTAATACTTTGCGGGCACTGAACGTAAGGTAAAAACTAAAGTATACAGACGCAGCAGAGAAATAGAGAAATATTTAATACAATACTTTATCTTCGTTGCAGAGCTAGATTATACTGTCGTACGAGGTTCAAATTACAGGCGCTCATATCACGTCAGATTTCAATGAGATCAAGGATTAGAGGGTAGCGCTCAGTAGATAAGAGTAGCGCTGGTAGATATCGGTTTTTCCCGTAATTTATGCTGCCCCTTTGGCTTGTCTTCCACAGCTGTTTTTGAAAACTAAAGCCTATAGAAACTCTAATTGTAAGCCAAATACACTACCCTACAGTCATAAAGCTCTTCAAAGCTTCAATCTTGGTCAAGAGCACGCTGTAAAGCATTCAGGTCTGGCGGTGCTACTTCTTATCTATTAGCGCCAGCACTGGGCGCTATTCTTTATCTGAAGGGAGCCGGTTTCTTCGCCCTCTGGCCCCTTTACTTTATTTTCGACAGGGAAGATTGTAAGCCACAGAGGCTTCATCTTTGATAATCCAGCAGTATATTATGGAGTGCCCCATATATGAATTTTGTACCTTAGCTATAGATCCCTCTCGCCATAGGTGGGGACAGATTTGTCTAAGCGCCATTGAAGGTCAGGTAATTGAACCTCGACCAATCCGCCTACCCCAATTATACGTCGCTCGCGCCTCCAGGTGTATAAGGTTTGTCTCCAATGCGACCTTCATGTGCGTAAAGCGGAGGGATGTCCTTGACCTTCATACGGAATATATGTTTCTTGATGTTGTACGGTAAAGCCTTTAGCTGATAAGCGGCATGCGTGTGGGTCGGGACGCTGAAAACTTGGTCGAGTTCTTCCAAACTCAGAGCTTTAGTTTCGGGGACAAAAAGTAAAATCGCGACGAAACCGAAAACACTGCAGAAAGATGAGCAAGTTTGAAATTTACGGAGAGTAGACGAAGTGATCATCCATACTTCCAAGCGGCGAACCAACCGAATGTTCCTTGGGGCGAAAAAGCACCAATAAGTCGGGGAACCGTTATAGCGACAACAAAGTTGCTATAAACGGAAAGAGAGAGTTGAATACTAGCGGTTAAGAAAATCAAGCGAAGCTAACACTGACAAGAACCAAAGGACTGCTGTAGCAAAACTCATCCCAATATCACGCAGATAGAGTGGGAATGCCTCAGCCGAGTACTAAGAGTAAAATATTAGCAAGAGACGAGACGAGTATGTAACAAGCAAGACGAACAGTAAATGGAACCGGACCCTCTCCCGGGCTATATGCTATCGTGAATAGATAGATTCCCAAAGTGACGACGCCGACTAGAATTGATATCAGGACTTGCTGAATGTAATCCGAGATCAAACTTACTCCGAGCTTCTTGATCAGGTATCCAACTTTGATATTTGGAAAAAGCAAAATCAGTCGACCAACTAGTAGCATAAAGTTTTAGGAAATACACACAAGGCGAATCCTGCTAGCAGAAGGAATATAGTCATGAGAGGGAACGTAACCAGCAGGAGATTCCTCCTTCCAAAGGTATCAATAGTCCACACGGCAGGAAAGGCCTGCGTAAATAATGGAGAATTTGTTAAACGTTGGGTCATTTCAGAGCACTTTGGTTGAACGTACAAAAATGAAGTTGAGCTTCGCCAAAGACAGAAATTAATGAGCAAACTACAAAATCAATCGGTGATTCTTACCATTCCAAATCCCCAGGAAGCCAAGATCGCCTGGAGATTAGAAAAATTGGCCTGCGCAAAGATGTTGCTAGAATAGTATGTGATGGCATTGATTCCACACCTATGGGCATGAACCGGATCAGAGATAAGTCAAATCAGCCAGAGGAAAACTCAACCATTGCTGCATGAACATGACAACAAAACTTGCTTGCGTAGCCCGACGGTTCCTAGGAACGGTAAAGAGCTCGAAAAATCTGTTACGATTGCGAGTCGTATCTTTCTCAAGCTCGAGCAAAACGTGAATATCTTGTGTGTGTTTCGTCAGGAACTAGAAAAAGATTGAATGTAGGATCCAAGGGGCGCACAGTACAGGTCTCTGGCTGCTTGAATTGGATGATGCCTCAATCGAGCGAATGAGTTGTATGCGTCTCTGTATCGGCCTTTGGACATGTACCCTAGAAAAACGGCCAGTGGCTTGGTCACCGAATATCAAATGAAGGGCGTCTAGCAGTAGAACTCACATCGGGGACCTACGCATCATATTACTGTCAGATATCGAAGGCACAAAGATCAAAAAACAAGGCTTTACTCTCGGGTACGAAGAAAACTTGTAAGCAAATGAACAGTGCTGGGATGCCGGCCTGTCATTTCGGGGGTTCAATAAGACGAGTAAACCATCGAGGGCGGGGGAAATAACTTGCACTGCCCAACATCAGACGCCAATTTAAACCAGTGATATGGGGTTTGTCTGGAACTCGGAGAAACGCAAGGTCCATGACATAACCTGATTTTTTACTGTCAGAAAAGAATAGACGAACGCTCGTCAATTGAGTTTTTACCCATCATGATTCCGAAGGCTGTCCAAGTCTGCCACATCATTACGAGAGCTCCACGGATAGTTGTCGGGGCACATTCTGCTGCGAATACCTAATAAATAAGCAAGGTTGTGATGAGTATTCTATACAGTCGAAAAGGGAAATTGCGACTGACCGGAACTTTACAGCGCGCAAGGAGAGAAAGAATGGATCAAACAGTCTAGCTAGCTGAGGAACTCCACTGAAGCCTACCTGTGCTAGATTTGGGTCCAATACCTGTGTAAGAAAAATTTCGAGATTAGAACATGTTCGACAAAAATTTTTTTTTTCGTACCAAGGCCAAGGACGAATCGGGCTACAAAAAGGTGCTCCCAAGAGTTAGTCACACCCTGCCAGATACACGCTAGGAAAGACAGCAATGCGGTGATAAAGATGGTCCCGCGTCGACCGAAAACTCTGTTGAGCTGTTGTGACCATTAGATACTATGACCGGAGTATAACTGGCTCCAAATGCACGTACAGGATCGGTCAACCAGCATCCGAGAACAGCACAGCAGAGGTAAGGCGCAGAATTGACGAGCCCAAGAAGCCATTGATTGTTCGCAGCTTTGTTCTTGTCTGGATCGTTGATATCGAGGCCGAATTGCGGGGCAAAGAAAAGATTGGCCCCATTGGTCACTGTCTCGTCCATTCCCTGTACAGCGGCAGCCATCGAACTAGAAAATCCGAAGAGAATGAGCCCAGGGGGAGGAGCATCGAGTGCGAAAACAAGTTGCCCACCAGAGAATGACAAGATAATAAAGCATTTTAGGTTGGTCCCATTTATGTGTCAGTTCTCGTCTGAGGTGTCGCTTATCCTCTTCGTCCAATTGGGTCAGATTCTCAAAGTTTGAGGGATCTTGCGCCACCAGAGCCCCCTTTTGGAATTCCGCCACAAGGTCCTCAAGGCCATGAGTCTGAGCAAACACTTTGGCATCTTCCACAAGTTGATCATGAGATATATGGGTTAGAGGATTAGCCAACTTGGCGCTCAGGTCGCGGAAAGAATCGTCGTGAGAATTGGCGCGTTCGTTCAGCGATCCATTGTCGCGTTTCTCGGTCCAAGGTTTCTCTTGAAGAGCAGACATGGCCACTCCGTTGAAGGTGTTGGGCTCAACCGCTCCTGCTTTATACGTGCTCGAATTGCCGTTGGATGTGGAGCATCAATCATATATGTTGGAGACTCGAGCCCAAGCGGGACGCAAGGGGAGGCAAAGCGGGGAGCATACACCCTTGGCGGGGAATCCTAAAAAGCGCATCACGTGGTTCCCGCATTCTGACTCACGTCGCTAAAGCACCGCTGAGGATGAGAGATTTTGGAAGATACTGCTATGATTCTGAAATGTTCCTTACAACGACTTGGTATTTTTTTCGGACAGCTTGGACCAACTTGCCGAGCCTCGCTTTCGGGGGCAGAACAAGTGCGCAACAATTATTACCACATTAAGCACATTCATTTACGTAGATAGATCCAAGCAAGCCGCGTCGGAATACAGCATTTTGTAGCAAGGTCAATAACTTAATGTCCAGCACCCTTCTCAAATACAGTAATGCTTTCCACTTCGTCAAAGTTGTACAACGGAGGGAGCTCCGCATCCTTCTGCCACAGCACCCACTTCTTGAGCCAGTAAGGAAGAAAGACGGTTCCCTGGTACGAGACGTGCTTGCTGGTTGGCACAGCAAACACGTAATCAAGTTCCTCAAGAGTCCTTTGCTTGGTTTCTAGAAGGCTATTAAATTACGATCAAATTTGAATATTGAGGGACACATACCAGGTAAGAGGAAGAAGATCATAACAAACGCTACAACATTGAGAGCAGCATAGAAACCGAAAGCTGAAAAAAAAAAAAAAAAATTCAGGCAAAGATTCAAGCGAGGGACAGTGAAACAAAACACACCTCCTTGGGGTGTCATCGCAGACAGCATACGAGGGAACGTCAGCCCCAACACGGCGGCCCAGAAGAGACATGTCGCTACTGCCCAAGACATACCCATCTCACGATGTGTAAGGGGAAAGACTTCGGCAGAATATGTGAATGGAACCGGTCCTTCTCCAGGAGAGTAGAAGGCAGCGAATAGAAAGACGAAGAGAGCGATCAGAGGAATGCGGGCACCGTTTCCGGTAGGGATGAAGAAACACATCCCGGCTGCGAGCAGCGTCCAAGCCATGTTGGGGAAGGTGAACAAAAGGAGGTTGCGTCTTCCAAACGTATCGATAGTCCAAACAGCAGGGAAGGCGAATACAAAGTTGACGAGACCGAAACCAAACGAAGCGAACAGAGCCTGTTCGGTGGTGTAACCAGCGTCTGCAAAGATGGTGGAGGAATAAAAGGCAATAATGTTGATACCACACCTTTGAAAAAAAAAAAAAAAAAAAAAAAAAAAAGCTTAGTAATGGACGATTGGACCTTGAAGGAACTTACATTTGTTGGGCGATCATAACAACAAAGGAGGCCAATGTGGCGCGACGAACTCGAGGAATAGTAAAGAGCTCAAAGAATCGGGAGAAATAGCTGGAGCCTTTGAGGACGGCAAATTCCTCTTGAAGCTGCCTGTGAACATAATAAAGGTCCCTTGCAGCTTGGAGTTCGGTGTTTCGGAGACGTTTCAGAGATTTGAAGGCATCGTGATAGCGGTCTTTTTTCATGTACCACTTTAAAATAGGGTCAATAGATGAGTGGGAGGGTTAAGTCGAGACCTACTCGGGGAGATTCAGGACAGAAATAGATACCGATAACCAAAGGAATTGCAGGGATAAATGCCGAGCCAAGTTGTAGACGCCATGCGATCGTGCCAACTCTGAACAAGGCCAAGTTGGCCGAAACACCGAGGAAGATACCGAAAGCGGTCTAGAAAGAACTTGGAGTGTGAGGATATGCGCGTATGGGAGATTAAAGGGCTCTGGACATACCCACAACTGCCAAGACATGACCAATCCTCCTCTGATAGCAGCTGGGGTATTTTCCGCTGCAAAGACGGGAACAGTGGTTGCTTTTGCGCCCATTCCAATACCAAGAAGAAGACGAGTGACCTAAAGCATGGGAAAATAATCAACTGAGATGAAAAAAAATGACGGTGTGGTGAATGAACTTGCAAGTAACTGGGGCCATGTCTGAGCGCAAGCAGATCCGATGACAGTAAGAGTACAAAAGATACCGCAGATGAAGATTGTTCCACGACGTCCAAGGACTGCAGAAAGGATTATGATGAGAAATGACCGCGTTAAGCGGGAAAGGTAAACTGACGGATATTGAGAGGGTCGGTGAGCCAACAGCCGAGAAGGGATGCGCCGATGTATGGCCTGTGATAGAGGTGTGTGTGTGTTGTGAGTAAGTTCTTTTTCTTTACGAAAAAATAGCAAAATACATACGCAGAGTTGATAAGACCTACGATCCACTGATTGGATGCAGCGTTAGGATCACTATCATTAGTGCTGATACCAAATTGCTCAGGAAAAGAAAGATTGGCGCCGTTGGAGCCTTCTTGATCCCAACCCCTGGCAAAGGTAAGTGGACGGGACCAAGTGGAGCAATTGTGTGGTTGACATACTGAACAGCGGCAGCGATGGAACATATGATGACGGTCATGTACATATCTTTTGGATGTGACCATTTGTCTATTGGAGATAATTTTGAGAAGGCGGGAAGAGAAATGAATAGGAGAGGAGAGGGAGCATACGGGTTACTTCACGGCGGATGGCGGCGCGGTCGTCCTCATCGAGTTCGGTGATGCTCTCGAAGCCTTTGGGGTTCTGGGCGAGGAGAGCACCTTTCTGGAATACATCGAGATGATCGTCGAGGCCTTTTTCGCGGGTAAATTCCTCGACTTGGGCCAAGAGCTTTGCTTTGGGAATGCCGTGCAGCGGGTTCTGGATCCTGGCGTTTACGTTGTGAGCGAGATCAATGTGGTGCTCATCCTGAGCTTCAATGGATCCTTTATCCGTGTCGCGAATCTTTTCGGAGGACATGGTGGGCGGGAAACGAGCGAGAGAGATTGACGCATGCTTCTTTTTAAAGTGCGGGTAAGGTATTGCAAAAAAGAAATTTCAAAAAAGAAAAAAAAAAAAAAAAGAAAAAGCAGGGGGTCACGAGGACCCCTGACTCTCCTAGGCATAATCGACTTTCAGGGGTCCTGCGGATCATGAGCGGGGTCCGGGGTAGTCGCAACCCGGAGCCTCCGCCTCCGCCCCTGGCGGTTCTACTATTCACGCAGCTCCACCACCTACTCAGTCTCCAGCCAAATTTTCTTTTCCATCACTTCAGTTTCAAAATAAATATACGTATCAAGTAGCCACAATAATCTACATATACACTACAATGCCCCCCATGAGTCGCGTGTTGATTTATTTTATTTTATTTTATTTCTATTTTGCCGATCGTGAACAGCAGGTAGAGTGAGGACGTAGAGCAAGGGGAGGGATGGCCGGATCCACGATCAGTGAGTGAAACCGGAGTGGCAGCTGCTGCCGAGTCGGCATATTGATCAAAACAGACAATTTTTATGGCGGCAAGACGGGTCGAAGGCAACAAGTCGCGAGTGTGGATGGAAAACAAAGTACGGAAATGGAAGAAAAATAAAATACGAGCAAAGCACGGAGCAATAATGACAGCGGGAAAAGGGAGAGGAACAGAAATCCGCGAGAAGAATAGGTTGATTGGAAAGGAGGATTTTGCTGCAAAGTTGAAGTCGAATTGTTTGTTTTTTTTTTCGAAATTGTCGCTAGTCGCTGTTGACCATAGAGATGGCGCCGCAATCTTCGCAAAAGCTCCACATCGTTCGGTTGCCATTCAAGCCGGGGGCACAAGCAATACGTAGTTTTGGGATAGTCGAGCAGCCGTTACTAACAGAATGATTGATTGTTAAAAATTAACGTGTTAGCATTCTCTTTTGGTTTTTTAAAATTATTACTTACCCGTGATGCTTAAAATCAGTATGAGGCTGAAGAAGACCGATGTTCGACAAAGAGGCCTGGCTAGATTTAGAAACGCCGTTCATTGCTACATCAGGAATAAGAGAAAGAGGGTAAAGTTCATTTGACGGGTAAATAGCTAGCGCATGAAAGCTGTCAGATTACTCCGATACACGTAGAAAAATAGATATTATCTAACTTGGAGGTGTAAGAGGAGAACCAGACGCGTCAGAACAACTCGTGCTCCCAGAAGAGGTGTTGCGGTAATGATGGGGGAAGAGCGGCTCCGCGTCAGACATCATGCAATCGTTTTCAGACTCGCCGTGAGGGAAGGGAACGAGTTTTAGTTGTTTCGGGTTCTGAGCAATTGTGGGCGCATGAGCAGGGAATTTGTGTGAAAAGCTTGGCATACATGCCTGGAAGATTGCATCTTCAGCGACAGCATCGAATTTTCTTTTCATAGCCATCAGAGTATAAGGTCAAGTTGAGGAGGACAAGTTTAAACCGAGACACCTGAGTAAGTATAAGATGGTGGTAACAAGTCAAGTCCGTCTGAATTCGAACACGGCTTTAAATGACAGGGCCCCGTGATGTGTCAACGAGACATCTGATGCCTGCCGAGGAACGGCAGTGTTGTCACATGACAAGTCGCGCTTTGCCCCGGACACCGATGGCCAACGTCGTCACTCCAGCCGATATCCCTCTCCCCGCCTTCCTTGACCCGATTCTCGATTATCTCTCACAAAATCTGCCAGCGCCCGCGTATTCGATTCTCATTTCATTCCTCTCTCATGGCCTTGCTCTTCTATCGGCGCTTTTCACCCTTTTTGGCTCCTTGTTTTTCGATCCCGAGTCGAATTGGAACGCGCAAACTTTATTGCCCCCATTGATTGCCCTGCTCGCAGCATACCTAGCTCTTCTCAGTCTCTATCGCACAACGGCGTGGATGCTGCGAATTAGCTTTTGGTTTATTAAATGGGGAACTCTTTTGGCTGCTCTCGCGGGCGGTGCAGGGTGGATGCTAGGTAACGGCGGGAACGCTGTGGGGGGTCGAGGAGTTGCAAACATAATGGCCGGTTGGGTGCTGGATATGATCAGCGACGATACTCAACATGCTAGACGGCGGTCGTCTTCTAGCCGCAGTCGACAACAAAAACGACCCAAATCCTGGGAGTCTTACCAAGCTCACAGAAACTGGCAATACAAGGAGAAGGATGAGCAGGCGTCGTCGGATGAAGTTGCGGACCTTATGGAAACTGTCTTTTCTGCTACAAAGTCAATGATGAAAGACAGTAGGTGGTGGGAGTTTGGGACCGGAAGACAGGAGGAAAAGAACAAGAAGGTATCAAAATCAGGCTCAGTCTCTCGATAGTTTTCGATGTAATTAACGAATAATGGAAAGTCTACGATTGTGAGGGTGCGGTCAGAGTGCCTGTTGCAGAGTAGCGGTGACTAGAAGATTGCAGAGAATTGAACACAGCAAAAGGACTCGAGTCAGAAGTTGACTTACTGAGCGATCCGACCCAGCTGAGTTAAACCAGACATTCCAACGAAGAAATTGACCTGTAAATGCCATATTAGTTTGGAAAAAGAAAAAAAAAAAGAAACTAGACGTACAGCAGCAAGACTGTAGTTTACAGGTATAATCACGAAAGAGTATCGAACCCATATGAAACCGGTGGCAGTCAAGGCTACATGTGCAGGTAAAATGGATGGAATGCATTATCACTGGAATGATGAGCACATACCGAGATTCTGAGAGAGACTGAGCTTGTCTGCTGGTCTGCTCAGATCTTTTAGACCGGCTCCGACCAGACACCACTTCATTATTGGTCCCCAGAAGAAAACGGTCCTGGGCCCTGGTAAGTGATTGAGTGTTTTCGTTCTCAGGTATTGAACGGGGAGTAGGAGCACCTGCTGGGTGGTTCATGAATTTTGCAAAAGTCGTGGCCATGGTGGTAGGTGGAGGAGAAAGGGATGAACACCGTCACGCGCTCAGCCGAAGGAGCCGAGTCGCGCCGCGCGCGTTCTCGAAAACTGTGGCTCTGCGGCCCATAAAAAGGTCTGAACCTTGAATTTATCACAACGGAGTCTTGCCACAATCCATCTGCCTTTCGATGACACCTTACTGGGAACCTGGAACGCCCTACGGCCCCGGCGCAGTCGTCACTTATGAAGGTCATCGATACAAAATCATTCAGCCCCACACATCTCAGGTATACAGATGTTCCTCACCACCCGGCAGAATCCAGATTTCACCTCCCTTTTTCTCAGACCGACTGGCCGCCTACTATACCCTCTCTCTGGGGTCGTCTCTCAGACGAAGACCCAGGCGATTGGGGTGGATATGAAAAGCAACATCCAGCAAACCATCAGCCTGCTCCAGAATGTTCGTCTCTATCTTGATTATCCCCTCTTATCGCCGTCCTACTCATCTCATCCTTTACAGATCATCCCCCTCCTCCGGAAGGCCAGCAAGTTGAGATCCCACACGAGGAGAGGAAGCAACACTGGTACGATCTAGATGATAAGAGAAAGACAGAGCTCGAGGTCTGTTCTACCTCTACTCCTTGACATCATCTTCGAACCACATACCACTTAGGTCGGAGGTGGTCTTCTGGCAGGTTTGGGTTTGCTTGGAGCTGGATATGCTATGTATAAGCATCATGAAAAAAGCGAAGAAGATGCAAGTATACATTGCTGATCGATTTCTTCTTGACTCATAATTTTCCACAGAAAAAAGCTGATACTTGGGCCGTTCAGAATTGGGTTCACGACGGGGAAGCCCGACGCATTGAATATGGAAAGCGTGGTCCTCAAGGCCCCGCCCAATGGATTCTTAATCGAGGCAAGGATATCCCCGCCAATGCCATCGTGGTTGGTCCGGAACACGATTGGATGTTGTGGATCTGTAGAGCTTATATCGATGTATGTAATACATCTTATCTCGCGCGTGCGTGATTCATGCTGATATGAATCTACCTACAGGGTACTTTGCGTGAGAGGCCTTACCTTTGCTTAAAGGTGACAAAGAGCTCACTTTTTCAATATTAATTTTTTAGAGATTGGCAAGGCTTCCAATGTTTTCCAAAAAGGCGCTGTCATCGGCTATGAAGGAAAGGAGCATCAAGTATAGAGCGAGCTGATGATTGATGAACAGGATGCTAACGCCTGAGCCTTGTTTTAGATTGACACATATGAAATCCTTGTCGGCGACATGCATGGCTTGCAGTGGGTTGATGCCAGCGGTCATCTAAATGTCGAGAATCTTGGCCTTCGCCCTGTGGAAGGTGGGCGAGACAAGGATGGATCTCCCTTGTATATCGCTGAAGCCCCGCACAATGGTGTGGTCCGACTTGGCATTTTGTCAGAGTTTGTCACTAATATTCTTATTTTTACAATGCCTAGGTGCTACTCATCCTGGGGTTGCCAGCCCCAAGCTTGACGGTCAGTGAGAGGTCACCCAGTTTTCTACCCAGATATCTAACGCGTAGTATCGGTAGGCGCGCTTATCCCTTACGGCGGGAAGCAGGTTCAGGTTCACAACTACCGCATCCTGTGCTACAATTATTGAACGTCCTTGATGAAAAATTTCCCTCTTTTTTGAGCTTTGCACTTGCTGTTATGTACAATAGTTGTTCGAGAGATTACACTTTCTCCAATCGCATGCCATATGTTCGTTGTACATTGTCACGTGGTAGAAGGACACGCTCTACCATGGGCCACCCTTGGCCCTAAGGGCAATCTCCTCCTCCAGTTGATATCCGTACTCCCTCACAATGAACACTCCCCCTAGAATCAAAGGTAAGATCAAAGCAACAGCTTGCAGCATGCACGACGTACAAAGTTCCACGAGCCAAATGAAGATGAAAACGCCAACCATGACACCTTTCACGACATCCTCTCCCTGCTTGCATGCTTCAATCTTCAAATGATCGATCGCGCCATTGATACAATCTTCGACAACCTGGGGTGAATCTTTGAAGTAGTGGTAAAGGGAGTATCCGCCGGACGCTATAGAGAATACCAGGTGAACGGCCAGTATAACGGCGTACGATTTGATGATCGAAAGGTTTCTACAGCTCGCACCGAAGAATCTATAGGCAAAGATCAGGTCAGAGATTCTCAATGCGCCGGTAGAAGATAGACTGACGCTACGACAGAATTTACAGCGTACAGGCCATATACGATTATTTGAACGATGTAGGGCCACTTTTCCTGCATGGGAACATCCCCTGCAAGTTTGGTCAGGCATTGACTGCAGGAACTTGGAATTTGGAATCGTACACACCGATATTTTTTAGCTGGACGAGGCCACCCACGGCCACTAAAGCACCGAGACCGATGCCTAGAATACTGATGACCTAGGATTTGTGAATGAATTACTTGAAATTTTCCCTGCTGTGCAACAATACTTACGAAGACTCCGAATCTCACCGCTGCACGGACAGAAAAATCGTGTCAATTTCTAGCACCCAAATCGAAAAAGGAAAATACTGAACGAATACAGCAGCAAAAGGTGTGCGAGCGGACATAATATGACATGTTGAAGGATCTTGGGTGGGGTGGGGTGGATAGGGTCAATTGAACGGCTCACAGAGCCTACTCGTAACAGACGACGGGGAACAGGACCAGCCTATTGCTGCAGCCGCTCTGCCACGCCAGGGTATATAAAGCCTAGCATGGAGGCTGTGTTTATTTTAGCCGCGACTCTGCGCTTTCGTGATGCGCACCCGGCTCCAAAATTCAAGTGACAAATGATCATGATCACACGATCCCCCTCATGTCCTCGCAGAGTCGCGCAGAATGCAAAGATCCGTATTTATTTATCGTGCTTCAGAAAGACTGTATAAATAAGTGTGGAAAATAAAATAGCAAAGGTATACACAAAGCTAAGCAGATTCGGATTAGTGCGGTGTAGAAGGGTATCGCCGATAACATCGTCCTGCGATGGCGACACAAGTAGTTGATGGAACATCTTAGTACCTGATATAAAGCGGTTCAACACTGACGCTCCGAGAGTGCTTTTTGTGTCTACTGGAACGATGGTGATGGTGGCGGTGATGTTTTTTAGGCTGGTAAACGACCATGGGCATCTCTTGTTGAAGTTGGGCAGCAGGCATCATCATCCCTCCTGCGTGAACATACTGTGTCTGAAGCTGAGCCGGAGCGTAAGGATATCCCATACTTGGATATGGCATCCCGGTTGCATACGGCGTTGAACCCATAATGCTCGTGCTGCGGCCACGCATAGGCAAGGACGACGGTCCACTGCCGCTCATCGACGGGTGACCGGACAAACCGCTATAACTTCCCTGAGAGTTATCGTAGCTTGATCCGTATGAGCTATTATGCATCATAGAAATCGGGGACACTGGCGATCGTTCATCAAGTGGATAGTGGTACGGGGACCTGGAGCGCGGACGCTGACGCGAATACATCACGTCTCTGTCGTGGGCGTATGGATCTCCGAAAGATGACCCTGCACCATAAGAGCTAGAAGATCGACCTCTGGATTCCAGGTCGTAGTCGTCGTGGTCTCGACTCTAATGTTCACCAACAAGGCTCGTCATTTTTTGCAGTGTTCACCATCACTAGTTCGGACTTACCCAGAAGAATATGTGGGAAGCTGTGGCAGCCGCAGCTTCAGCTGCTGCTCGGCGTGTGTAAGGATCATTTCCTCTGGTTGTGTACTGCAGCAGCATGGTAGCTAGTGGACAGGACATTAGTACATCGCGAGGGTGGTGGGCGAGCCACTCACTCTCCGCAACAGCGAGGCCGATAAGAGCTTCTCGTTGCCTGTCAAAGTCGGCACTTAGAGGCTCATACATAGAACGGTGGTGATGGATCCATTTGCGATACGCCTCGTAAGAGGCTGCGTGTCCTATCTCGGGTGGAAGCATATGGTTCAGCTCTCCGAGACCTGGGAAAATTTATGATTTAAACGAGCAGAAAAAGAAAACGAGCAGAAAGTACCTCCATACGCCCTATTATGCCAATGGCGGGCTTCATGGACACCAACGCCGCCAGGAGAACTCTGATAATTGGAATAATTGTGATCTCTGACTCTATTCCAGGCCGAATTGAACAAGGATCTGTCGTCGTCGTCATGATAAGCATTCAAATCGACTGGGCCCTTGTCGTAGTACATGGCGAGGCTTGATTTTTTGTGGAGAAGAGATGGAGGGAAAGATAGAATACTACTTACGGGTCAGGACTAGGGCCTGCGTGTGCGCGATAAAAGTCCCATCCACCCCCTTAAAAGCGATGTCAATAAAACGTGTACGATTGAAACAGCATTAGAAGGTTGCACACATGATGGTTGTGGTTGAAATGAAGGTGCCGGGGGCGTATCAAAGGCAAACTAGATAGCGCGTCAAATGGGTGCAGCCGAGCATATAGAGAGAATTGACCTGGCTAGTCCCCCAGCCAGGGCTTTGACGGTACAAATTGTAGCTGAATGACATACGAAAGTGCGGTGGTGGCGGTTCGAGTGAAAGCTCGGAATATTCTATTTTCTTTCATTGGAGGCAAGGCCACGAGTGACGTAGGGGAAGCATTTTTCACACGTGCAAACAACGTGCAAAAACATACCGTAAATACCTTCACTCTCTTTCACTCTCTTCCACCATGGGCAATGTTTTGAGCGCATACAAGACTGCTGATTGTGTGTTATGTGTCGGCGACCTGGGCCATCTCAAAGGGCTTACTCTCTCTCGAGCCGAAACTAACCAAGCGCTGGTTAGACGCTTCTTAAATATTCCATACGTGCTTCCCCCCACTGGCCCCTACCGTTGGAGGATACCTCGAAAGCTTCCTTCAGAATACTCGTATGGTTCTGAGGCAAGCCCCCGAGATTGCACAAAATTCGGTTCTATTTGTCCCCAACCCAATTACACCCAGCTTGGAAATCATGCCTTTTCAAAGTATGACGAGTCTTCTTGCTTGATCCTGAACATCTGGACTCCCGCTGGACATCCTCCCGAGCAAGGATGGCCCGTAATGCTGTGGCTCCATGGTATATACTACTCTTCTCCTGCTGATAGCGTTGTTCACTCTATGTTTCAGGTGGCTGGCTACAGGGTGTGTAGGGTCCAGAGCTTGGAAGTTCAAATGGAAGACTGAAAATGGCCAAGTCGGTGACCCTTCAGTCGATCCTAACATGGATCCCACTGAGCTCATCGCTGAAGGCGGCCTCCAGTGTGTGTTTGTTGCGGCTGCATATAGACTCTCGGTTCTTGGCTTCCTGGCTTCAAAAGAACTCGCCGAAGAAGCCGCTACCACAAACGAGAAAGCCTTTGGAAATTACGGTTTGTGGGATCAATATGCCGCTCTTGAATGGCTTCATCACCATGTCCACCATTTCGGCGGAAACCCTGACCAGTTGACGCTCTCTGGACGAAGCGCGGGTGCCTACAGCACCCACGCTATTGCCTCCCATGACTTACTTCTCCACCCGGGGCATCCGGCTCTCTATTATCGACGTCTAGTAATGTCGGTTTTTTCGTCAAGGGAATTCTTTTTTCCCAATTAACTCTTAAGTCAGGTATTCCAATGCGATTCCCGCAAACCCTAAAACTCTCGACGAAGTTCAGCCTCAATTCGACGAGCTTGTGGCGGCCTTTCAAATCCCCTCCTCTTTCACTGGTTCGGAAAAGCTCGAGATCCTTAGATCCAAGCCTGCCCTGGAGATTGTCGACAAAATCATGGATTTCGAGAATCACACCTTCCGCCCTGTTCTCGATGGTCAATTTTTTCCTGTCGATTTATTCTCGCGATACTTGAAAGGCGATTTTGCGAAAGAGTTCAAACGGCGGGCAATGTCATTGTTGATCGGTGAAGTTCGCGATGAGGTTTTTTAGGATTTGTTTCAGCTGTTACAATCTCCTGCTAATTCTCTAAGAGCAGGAAACACTCTACAGACAAACCAATCCACCCCATGATTTGTCTTCGCTCTACAAAGAGGTTGGAAATTACTATTCTCCTGCAGTTACCAAAGTGATGGTGAATGCATACGTTGATCGCCAAGTAAATGCTGCAGGAGCACATCCTGATCCTGACCCTGACATCGACTATTGGAAAAAGGTATATGGAGATATAGGTTAGTCCTCTCGAAATGCGAATATCTCAAGGATGAACCAGCTTCCAGTATCCGACGGTCAAGTGCGCGCACCATCCCGCCTGCTTGTCACATTGCTTCGCGATGGAGGCGTGCCTTTGTCGCGAGTTCATCGTTACATGATCAACTGGCGCCCCTCATTTGTGGAAAAGCATACCCCGAAAGAATTCGGGGTTTCCCATGCCGCAGACAAACCTATCTGGAACTTTTCAATCATGCACGGCCCAACTGCAGATGAAGAGAATACAATGAGAGCATGGATAAAGGATTTGGTAATCACATTACTGTGACGCTTTTTTTCGATTGTCCGCTGAGCAAATAAAATAGGTAAACTTTGTCCACGGAAATCCATTCGATTACGGAACGAGAGATTGGGATGAACATAAAGTCCTGAATCCTGATGGGTCATTTTCCATCAGTAAGGATTTAAAATGGCAGTATTTGACTCAAGTCGCAGACGAGATGTGTACCGCAAGTTAGGTACGCTTACCCACGATATGTATTATGAAGGTAATTGTTGCAATCCTACCAGAGGATACTGCGGATTTCTATGGCATCGTGAACAAATTTGCATATATACACACATGAAGGAGCACTGAAGGGTATTTATAATGAACTCCGAGAACGAGAATGAGTCCATGAGCAGCGATACAACAATAATCATCAGAAACTGTAGAACAAAGGCGCGAAAAGGAAGACAACGCAGAGCACGATAACACAGAACACAAGGAACAGAGAACACAAGGAACATGCAGTCATTACGCGGCTGTGATGTGGGGATTTTGATTCATGAATCCCGTAGGTCCATGATTGGTGCTATCACCTGGCCAGAACCAGGCATTCCATCCACTCTCGTAATGAGAGAGCTGAGAGCCAACCATGAAATCAACTGCTTCATGGTCGGGTGTCTGAGGAAGATACGAAATCTGGCTGTGGTAGACCGATTCCGCGCCAGCCATTTGATTGCTAGACGGTTCTCTTTGAGAAATAGCCACATTGTAATTGGACGACTCGGGTGGAGACAAGGGACGCCTACTGGGTTCATCGAATGACTGCAAAGGTGGGAGCAGAGGATACTGCGGAGAAAGCGGTGTCATTTCTACATTCTCAGAGGCGATGGTAGAGACCGGAGACATCGAGGAGGAGACTGTCATAGTGTGATCAGAGAGTGAGTCAATGGGCGTGCTATTGGAGCGGCGTATTGACATCGGAGCAGGTAGAATGTGCAATGAATCTTTAGAGGAGGATGCCAACCCGGTAGCCTGATATGCATGCGAATCAGAGGTGCTATGATCTGACCCTTTAAGAGGCTTCGACTTGGAAGATGGGAAGGGAGGATTATAGCGCGACAGAGTGGCATGAAGGTGTTCCTGCAAGGAGCGCACAGAAGAATGCATACCAGGAATATTAGCTGAGCCCCCAGATAGTACCCTTCCAGCCAGAGCAAGTCGAGACAGCGTAGGACCAGATACCGACTTTTCCCGATCAGCTATGGCGAGATCCACTGTTGCTTGCAGAAAGGCAGCAAAAATTACAATGTAGGAAGCACGGCTCAGAGGATAGAACCGGTCATACATAGTGAAGATAGTATTGATTTCAATTGCTGCACGTTCGCAAGTCGGGACTGCATGTAACACAAAGGAAGATGAAGATTGCTCGACGTTAGCCGACGAGTAAAAAAATGGCCGGTACAGCAGAATCCACATCAGCCGAACCAAAAGACTAGTAAGTAAGTGTGAGCAAATTGAGATAAAAATGACACGCAGTGGCAACTCACTTCAACTGCATGATATGAGGCGGAGGTGGGTGAATAGGTTGCACACCAAGGTCAAGCATAACTTCCGGAGATGCTTCCTCCTGCCATTGCATCATCCTGATTCGCATTTCGGCGACAAAATCACGAGCCTGAGGAGTGCGCATTTTCTGGGTGCGATATAACTTTCGATGAATCTCGTCCAAGAACTGGAATGCATTATTCATTTAAGGAATATTAATGCAAGACCCAACGGAACATACTTGGTTTGCTCGACACGTTCTGTAAAGAATCGATGAGGTTCATATCCAGACTCAGAAGAAAAAAACTGACTCATAGAAGCAGTTCAGTTCATGGCTTGGTTGAGGCACATAAGAGAACAGAGCAGAAGGAGAGTCCGCACAAAAAACCGGAGCCCAGAGTTTTGAGCTAGCAGTAGCTTCTATAAAAGACTTAGCGAACGTTTACTATGATTACTTTTTAGCGTACCGGGATAGGGAGGTGAATGTTCTTCTGAATTCAGAAGCGGTGTACGGTTCAAGGCCAACGAGATGAGCCTAAAGAGTTGGATGAGAGTAGTGCATAGTAGGATGACATGCAAGGACACACTTGTCCCAAATGAAGGAAGACCAAAAAAGCCTCGACCTCATGTGTCTATGGATGATAGTACGCTGTCCGCGTTGGGGGTCATTACGGTCAGACGATACTGAGTAATGCGGTTTGTCGAGATGGCAGCCCAAGTCTGCGAAAAAATTCAACCTCGTAAATAGTGGCTTATTATAACACGTATGACGAACCCATCATCATAGCAATAGCAGTTGAAGAGAGATTCCATGCTTGTGCATACATCCCCCGTGCTGCGTCGTGGGATGCTAGCAGCATCAGACCTTAACGGATGTTGAGTTACGGCAAGAAGTGCGTAGTGCATGACTGCACCTTGGACGGTAGGTATACTGCTCGGACGACTCAATTCGGCAGCCAATAGATAATGTGCCTTAGCCTATTATATAATTCAGTTGAAAAGACTCGGGCGGTGATAGAAGGCCAACATACCGCATACTCATGCAGTCGATCTCTAAGCTGAGGTATATGGCGGACCGTATGAGCGCATATGGTGTACTTTAATCAGTTAAAATTGGGTTAGTACATAGATCAGAATGAGGGACGAAAAACTTGCAAGGAGGAAGGGTGAGTAGTACTTTGGATCGTTCTCCTTTAGGGCGCCTAAAATTTCAGCTCAATAAGGCCATATGCTATAACGGAACTGAAAACCCACGTTCAAATATAACTCTATCAACGATGCCATTCCTGGGACCCTGCCAACTGTAGGAAAGGAAAAGTTTGGACTCGAAATTCCGCCGACAGGTATGGTAACTGAAGCGTACCAGAAGTAATTGTCGAAGAGAAGTTTACGATCCTCGAGATTGGCTAAGGATAATTATTATTACTCTCGGATAATGCCTGAAATTTAACAGGAGCGTCTCACGTCCTTGAGCGGTAATGCCCTGAGGAAAAGGTATTCCGATCCAATAATCCACACATGCCGAAATATTGGCTTGAAGAGCCGTAGTTGACTGAATGCTCTTGTCTATAAGCGGCTCGTCTTCGCCTGTTGTTTCAGAATTGTCGGGTGTTGTTGGCTTGAGCGAGAGGCGGAGGGCAGATTCAAGCCGAAAGGATTTTTCCTCCTGCGAGTCAATTTAAAATAAAAAATTAGACAACCAGAACACCGTAAATACAATGCGTCTCACCGATTGACCGTCGTTATCCTCTTCGTCACCGTCATCGTCGACGTTACGAGAGGCGTTTAGGGTAGCATCATCCCATAATCTAGGCTTCTTAGAAGGTCTAGGATTTTTGGTGGAGGACGGCCTAGAAGAAAGGAAAGGTTTCTGGTCATGTTCCTCTTCGTTGTCCAGAGAATCCTTGATTGAGTGCGAGGGTGAGGGTGAACTGAGCTTGGGTGGCAATTTTTGTACGGTATTCTTTGATTCCATCGGTGAAGGAGGATCGTCGATCCATTGATTAAGCAAATGCCGTCTTTCCTGGTCATTTGCAGCGGCGAGGCGGTTTATATAACTGAAGAAGACATTAATGGTTTGGACAGACTGTGAGAATTACCTTTGACATACGCTCGAAGGATATCCACATCGGAGGAAGAGCCGATAGGGTTGACAACAGCAACGGCTTTTTTTGCACGCAGAAATGAGCCGTTACTGAGATATTTTCTTTCGGAAATTAGCTCAGCAGTAGAAAGAAAAAATGGACGCACGGCGGAAAAACGCATTTCACACCCACTTCGGCACAATGAGTACATAGACTCTTTCCCTCGCTGTCTAGAGAAGTGTCAGCATGAACAGGGTCTGTGCTCTACTAGACGTAGCTACCGCGACCAGGACACTTCCTTTTGCGCCTTCTGCAGAGTTCGCAGCTGGCGCCATATCTTCGTTTGGTTCTGACAATTGGTTCGGGAGCCTTGGGACTGTTTTCATGGAGTTGGTCGTCCAAAGGGGAAGCTGGGGATTGGGAACTTGAGCTAGCCATATGGTTATAGTAGTGGAAGAAGAGCAAGAAGAGCTGAGGTTACTACATTCCAAGTTATAGAATCAGCTCAAGCAATCATGGGGACGGGCATACCCGTGAGCAGGAGGGGCACGTGCCCACTGCGCGTAACTTTATGGCTCTCGCCCAAACCGGCATCTTGTCGGATTATTCTCTCTTCGCATCTCCTGCCTTCGACGCCAATGATTACGCCAACGCTGTCCTCGCCGGGGAGCCTTATCTTCCAGCGTCGGGTTTTGCAAAGCAGCTCAATAAATTTCCTGCCCCCGAGCCATCCACCAAGGACGATATATCCCTGGCTATTTCAAAATTATCTTTGGGTATAGATGACGTTTCAAAACAGATCAAAGCCCTTGTGCGTTCTCTGCAGATTCAGATTCACCAAGAACTCATTATGCCCTAGGTCTCCACGCATCACGAAGAACTGCTTTCCCAGGCAGCACATGCTCATCAACTATCCGGCTCACTAACCGCAGTCAAGAGCGATCTTAATGACTTGGATGCTTCTGTAGAAAAGTGTGTGTAGGGCTATCAGTTTTTTCAGTACCTCAAGAGCTCTGCACATCCAGGCTTCGTCGCAAAATCAGTGTCCCGTATCAATCTCTCAATGCTTCCCTTGTTCGTCTTGATAAGTTTCAGCAAGCCTCGGATGTACTGCGACGGACATCAAGGTTCATTGTCCTGGCGCGCCGACTCGAAATGCAGATGACTGAGATAGCGGCATTTCCCTCCACTGAGCTCTCCGCCCAAACGAGTGGAAGTAATGCTTCCGAATTTCCGTCACAGTATATGGGGGACACCGGAGATGAGAAGGAACGAAGCATTGCTAAAGCTGCCTTGAGTATTACTGAACTAGGTAATACTTACCTTTTGCACCTCGCCCTCAATTGATCGTTCCAATATCGGCTAGTGGCTCTGACAGACGGCCGTACGAATTTGGATTTGAATATCGACTCGCCCTCTACCAACTCTATGAAAGAAAAGTATAGTCTCCGATCGATCGATGCGGTCGCATCGTACATACCGTTTATCGAAGATGCTAGAGCCAAAGTAACGAACGAGATGGAAAATATGATCGTGACAGGACTTACTACCCTTGTCGGTATTTTTGACTCCTCTCATACTAGCCGGTCAACTCGCGACTTCATTCTAGAATCAGTCGCTTCTCGCGTCTTCCTTGCAAACAGCCTATAATCTAGGCGTTCTCTCGCATCAAGTTCAATCGCTTATGGCAGATCTTGTGCAGGACGTCGAAGATCGCATCAAACGCGCATTCGATCTCTCAAGGATTTCGAAAGACGCTAACAAAGGTTCATTCTTGGTGTCCTCACGCTGTGCACGTTTTATTTGCCCTTTACCAACTGACTTTTTCAGATGGAAATGCAAGTCCTAACCCCGGAATGTCAAACGCACATCAATACAGGTCCCGAGTCCGCACGGAGCCTACCAACGTAACTGCACCCCAGTGGGCAACTGCTCTTTGGAGCCGATTAGAGAAAATGACTGAAGAAATGGCCGACTGCTGTATCAAGGTAGTTGTTTTTTCGCGCTGTTCGAGGCAGTGTTCACATCCCCACGATATGAACTCTTCTACGAGTGCCATATGAGCGGGTCTGATAACAATGTTGATTGTTCATGCTAGGTATATACATTAGAAAAGGTCCTCAAATTGAAAAGGGATCCAATTTCACAGACACTATTCCTCGACGAGGTCATGGCGGTATTTTTTCAACTTCTGCCTGTTTTGCTTAATGCATCATTGATTTGAGGCTCGTCCAGGTGTTAGAAAATAAGCCCAGTGCCACGTTCTGGACTGCCCTCAGTCGCACGCTAGAGAAACATGGTCGTGACTCTGCTCGAGGTTCACGTTCGCTATGAATGGATTGTTTTCTAGAACTTACGGCGCTGTTTAGGCTCAAGTTTCATTCAGCAAACTCTAAGCACCGGTTATCCAAGGCTTTTACGTCTTTTTCACGAATTTTTTGGCAAAATTGCTGTTCAGACAGATACGGTTTACGGTCTTACTCAGCAGAGGTGCCTACTTTCCACCTAGATTCAAGAGCACTACTAATATTTTCTCAGCCCAGAGACTATTCTTGTCTTACGCTCATTATCTTATTTTGAGGTCCTCTATCTATCTCGCTCTACGAATAAGTTGAATGAAGCTGTTGCGCAAGCATTTCCGAGCAGCGGAACGCGAGCCACGCCGAGCCTGAACGACGGACTCAATATAGCGCGTATAGTGACCAATGAACTAGACTCCGCGAGGTTCGATCCGCTTTTCGTTGGGGCTGTCGCCAGAAATGTCGTTTCCAGCCTGGACATGCTGATCTCGAGAGCAGACTCATTGGTTGGTCCAAATTTCTCCAAGCAAGATCATCAGTATCAACTTTTGCATTTAGATTGTAAAAGACCGTTCGGCCATCTTACTTTCAGGTCCCTCAGCAACACCTGCACAGATCTTGAATGCTTCTGTGGCGACCTGCCTTTATCACTGTCATTCGCGCCTTAAGGAATTACGGAATGAACATCGTGATTCATTATTTCGGGTGATCAGTCCTAGTATTGATGTGAGTGATTTTTGGATTGTTTACAATGTTGGATTGGAATTGACATTGTACCAGAAAATCCGTCTCGTGTTCGAACGCACCGTTGATCCCTTACTCAATGCTATCCGTAGGGAATTGAGTGCCATTATCGCTCGTTTGCATCGTGTAGATTTCGGCAAGCCGTTCGATAGAAGTGCTGGCATGAGTGGATCTAGTTTTTACATGAAGGACCTGGTTGACAAACTTGCCTTCCTCAAGTCAGAAGTCCTTAGTAGTTATTCAGCGGAAGGAGAGAGCTATGAGTGGTATGTGGACGACCTATTTGAACGCCTGCTATTTTTCTGATATTGATGAATAGGACGTCGTCAACTGTTAAATTTGTGCTAAGAACGTTTGTCCTGCATCTATCTATAGCAAAGCCTCTCAGCGAGGGCGGGAAACTACAGCTCACGACTGATATGACGGAGCTCGAATTCGCCTTGAACGCTTTCATGATTAATGGTACCGACAGTGTGAAACGCGGTGGGACTTTGGACAGCATAGGTGAATATCGCTTATTACGAGCAATGAGGTACGTTGCAGTCTTTTGATGAAGGGCCTATGATGGTAAAACCCGCTTCATAGACCGTTACTTTTCTTGGACAATGGACAATTGGCAGATCCAACGTGCACAGCTAGTGTACCACCGCTAATAGTTCTTCACCATATTCTTGTCCGATCTCCGTTGCCTCTGCCGCACAGTCTTCATGGATGGCAGGAAGCTGAATACGTCCGTTGGGTGGACGAACATTCGGAAGAAGAGGCCAGAACTTTGATTGAGGGAGGTCTTGACCATTGGGAGAAAACTGGGGAAAGTGAAGGCAAAGATTTCAAAGACGCTGGGGAGTATGTCGTTTTGGCACGGAGCGTATTGCGGAAGTCGCGACTTTGACTCGAGTTGTATTAGTCATCATTTCACTGTATCTATTACTCCCCCACCAGAGATGGCTAGTCTTGTCCTCTCCAGGGCCCGCACAGCGCCGAGAGTGCTTGCTGTTCGTAGTCTATCGTGGTCTACGACGCTGAGGGCGGATAAAATACCGCAGCCCCCGAAGAATGTCGATGACTCGACTTCTGCGCTCGATTACAAGCGAACACAAAGGACGCGTCCTCCGCCTCTGCCTGCAATGGATATGCCCCGCTCCAGATCAGCAGAAGAGGCCGTGACGAATATCCTCTACAACACACCTCCCCCTAGCTTGCAGCCCTTTAAAAAGTAACTAATTATACTCGTTCCCAAATGATACAAACTAAACTTTTTTCCAGACACGTCCTTAACTGTCTCGTTCAGAATGAACCGGGAGTTCTCTCTCGCGTATCTGGAATTCTTGCTGGCAGGGGCTTCAACATCGACTCTCTTGTTGTGTGCTCTACAGAAATTCGGGACCTAAGTAGGATGTGTATCGTTCTAAGCGGACAGGATGGTGTTGTCGAACAGGTTCGACGGCAACTGGAAGATTTGGTGAGCTTGAGAAATAACATTATTACACTTTGTACGCCAGCTTGACCACCTAGATTTCAAGGTACCTGTATGGGCTGTTCTTGACTATACCGATACGCGTACTATTACGCGTGAATTGCTGCTTGTCAAAATTTCGATTCTAGGACCTGAATATCTGGAGGACCAACTTGTCGGTGGGCCGACTCATTCACCGCACACTCAATCTGACAAGCTCCTTTCCCTGGACGAAAAACTCGAACGGGAAAAAGTTCTTGCCCACAACTTTGAACTGGGTGCGCACCCAGAGGCCGTCGAAGCCGAGCTACGCCAAAGCATATCAACCGCCCTCACTCCTTCTCAAGTCTTGAGGCTCAAACACCAACATCTTCATTCAATCTCTACATTGTCTAGCCAATTTGGAGGGAAAATCGTCGATGTCAGTGAGAATAGCGTCATTGTCGAGTTGACAGCCAAAACAAATCGCGTCGAAGCATTTCTGGGGTTAGTGAGGCCATTCGGTATCCTTGAAGCTGCCAGGACAGGTAAGCTTTCAAAGACTCGGTCCGAGTATGCTTCTCAATTTCACATCAGGGGTTATGGCCATGCCTCGTACGCCTATTTCTGGTGCGAATATGGAGGACGCGGTGACAGGTGACGGAGGAACTGTCGACGCTAGCCTTCTGCCTCCAGGTTAATTATCTGTAATCAACATCATGGTGCCGAATGCGTACGCTACAATTCAGAAAACATTCGATCTCCCATTATATACGTATACAGGTTAAACTTGTGTACACTACACTACTCATACGAGTAAAATATGTTTCACTGCAGGCCAAACGGTCTACGAAAGGCGCATTACCGTTAACTCAAAGTTCCTAAATAAGATATGTTTCAAGATCATCTTTTCGACATAGAGATCACCCTGTTAATTTTCTCCACGAAAGCAGCAGCCGCTGGCGTATCCTGAGCAGCGTAATGGAATATTTTCGCCGACTAAACGATGCAATGAGTAAAGTTCAGAGTAACATCCAAATGAAAAGTTACCGAAATCACCACAAACTCGCGACCCTCCCTACATTCGGCAGAAAGAAGGACCCCCGTGTCTTTCACTTCCTTTCTCTTCTCCCTCTCTTTCTCATCGGTCACCTTGAAGAAAAGCTCCGACTTCACAGATGAGAAGTCCAGCGAACGCTTTGATTTTACACAAATCAGTCGCAAGTTGGTGAGGATTAGGTCCCTAGCCTTGGACTTAGTTTGTGCACCCGCTATAGGCTTAAGCAGGCGACTTGCACGGCGGTGGGTGCTCCTTTTTTCCACTATCGACCAGTGGAGCACCACTTCGTGTGGTTGCGGATTCAGTGTTGAAGGTCTAGAAAAGACATTCATCAGCACAAGGATGATACATTAATCGAAGTGCGTACACTTCAGTCAGAGTGTTACCCTGAATAGGTGTTGGGGCTTGACTTCTTCCTCGTTCACCTTCGTCAAATTTCTCACTATAATCCAAGGGAAACTGGAAAGGTCTCATATTTTGCACTCCAGCTGCAATTCTCTCAACAGATCCGCCTCCTTCAGAAGAGCTTTCTGGGGAGCCAGATGACGGAGACCCTGCTGTCAAACGATGATATGACTGGGAGGCAGTAGTAGAAAGGGCAGATGTAGGACCTTCCTCAGCCAACTTGGCCGTGGAAAGTAGAGTGTGCTCTACGGGCTGCGTCTGGGACTGCGTCGCATCGGATTGACGCTGTCTAAGAAGCAACGAAGAGCCTTCGGCATCACGGTCCCAATCTATACCATCCGTGACGCCGTCATTATCATCGTCTAATGCCAAAGTATCCCACATCTCGCCGGCGTTGTCCCAATTCCTATCCCGTTCTCGTGTAAGAGGAACTTGGCGCGTAAGAAGCCCAGCTTCGATAGGAGGGGGGGAATCAGTCCAAAGATTCGCCCAGTCCACACCATTAAAGAAAGTGTGAGATCGAAGAGCTTGCATACTCAGCAAGGATCCTGGTCCTCCGGATCCAAGACGTTGAACAGGATCGCGAACCTAGAAGGCAGCTCAGTCAGTCAGTGGAACTACGGAGAATCGCTGATCAATACACTACCAGGAGCTTTTCTACCAAGTCTTTGGCGTCCTCATCGAATCCCTCAGGAAATGTGTAGTCGACCTGTTTAACCTTTTGAAGTGTGAGGTATTCTGAGAGCCCTGAGAATGCAAAGCGCCCAGATATCATTTGGTACAAGACACAGCCTAACGCCCAAAGATCTGAGCTGAACGCAATCAGTCAGCCCGACTGATCTGAACCTCGACAGCAAAAAGCCACCTTTCGCTCGATTCATTCGATACAACTAGCTCCGGTGCGACATATTGCGCGGTGCCAACAAAACGTTCGGCTTCAACTAGTATCGTTAACAGATATTCGCGAATAACATCAGATAGAACACCAACAATCAGCGTTGAGAACTTTGGCGGTACCAAAATCAGCGATCTTTAACCGATAGAAGAAATCTAGCAGTAGATTTTCTGGCTTCAAGTCCCTGCAGAAGCATGAGACAACAATGGGTATAGGTAGTGAGGACCTAACCTATGTATAACGCCCTTCGAATGCATGTACCCTATCGCGTCGACCATCTGAGCCATGTAGTACTGAGAGCATCGAAGAGACAAAGATCCAATCCGAGATAGCAGGGATTGCATCTCCCCGTTGGTAGCCAGATCCAGCACGAAGTCTGGAGATAGAGTTGGAAAATTACAACAAAAGAAAGCCTGGGGGACGAACATAAGCTGTATTCGTCCTGGAACGTCCAATACAATGATATGAGGCCTGGGTGCTGTCTGCCCAGACGGATGAGTGCCGCTCGCTCGATCTTGACGGTAAAACCCTTGTTTTTCTTGGCCAGATGCATCTTATCCAAGACCTTTATCGCATACTTTTTCCCGCTCTTTCGTAGCGTAGCCTCGAGAACCTGGATGTGTTGATCTTTGAGGAACGTGAACTCGTTCCATTACAAGAAGGACCTCACAGTCGAGTACGATCCCTCGCCAAGAGCTTCACCGACGTCAAAGTCGTCTATCGAAAGTTCTCCGGCTCTGGACTTTGACCGGACCTTGGAGGCTGCCCTACTTTTTGGGAGATCATCGGCTACAGCTAGTTCTTTCGGGAGATATGAGGGAGGCCTGGGAGACCTAGAGATTGGACTGGCTAAACTCGGAGAACGGGGTGAAGAAAAGGCACGGAGAGGGCGAGGGCGTGGAGGGGTGGCTTCGATTGAGTCTGAGCTGGACGACGACGAAATGACTGAAGCGTTTCTACTCAGCGCAGCAAGAGAAGAGATCTTGCCATCTTGAGAGGGAGACAACATTCCCCCCGTCAGCACAAATGTTCGACGCCAACCCTGACCAAAACAATTACAAATATTGTTGGTCACGCAGTACTGTATACAAGCGACGTTTGATACTATGATAGACGAGAGCGATAACAATGGCAAAATATACAAAGCGCTAAACGAAACTAAAAGGGCAAAGATAATGCGATTTTGGAAAGGGCGAAAGGTAACACGCAACAGGTAACACAACTGAATATTGACAATAGCGAAAGCAGGATGGACTGGCAATAAGATAGCGAGGGAAAGCAAGAGTATCGTGGAGAGAAAGCGTAGGGATAAGAAGATCGTGACAGATTCGTGTAAAAAACAAACAAAATGGAGAAAATCCATTGGCGATGCAGCGACGAGTATGTAGATGGGGGATGGAAAAGCAGTTTGAAAGCATAATGATAATGCAAAGTAACAAAAGAGCCAAAGAGCAAGAGAACGACACCCTCAGTCTATTGAGCAGTAGCAGACACAGCAGCCTGTGCTGTCTGAAGACTGTATTGCGACCAGCTTCCGCCTACACGCCTGTTGGACGAGTATGCTGCACCGGGCGGAGGGACATATGGCTGAGACGTGTCTTGGTCCAGCTGCTCGGATGGATGACTAGGGGCAGGACCGACGTCGTGATGGGTGTAAGAACCAGAACCAGACTCTCTCATGCCATGGGGCAAATTTTGAGAATGTTCCGAGTTAGAGGTGAGCCTGCCCATGTCATACAAGGGTGTTTGAGACTCCCCCACTGTGTCGTACGACGAGTCTTGAGAAAAGTCGGGAAGTTGTTCTATGATAGCCGCAAAGTCGATATTATCGTGGGGTTGAACCTGAGATATTGTTTGATTAAAGTCCCATGGTGTGGTTCCAAACAAGTTATCCATGTCTCCCATGCTGATGTTGAGGTCGAGATTCTGCTGACCATTGATAACAGCGTTGTCGAAAGGATTGAGTTGAAATATCGATGAATCGCCAGTTCCCATTAACACGACTCCCAGAGAATCGTCCCAAGCTGAGAGATCCATCGAGGAAGAGGCAGGGTTTGGGAGGGTATGGTCTACAGGAAGATCATATGCCAGCATAGACTGGAAAAAATATAAATTGTCATAACACAATAAAAAGTAGAATGATCGTACATGCAAATCAGCATTTTGCCAAGATTCGGGACTGTCGGGCAGAGCTGGAGAACCTGACCAATTGCTCGGGCCAGGAAGAGATAGGTCGGTCACGGCAGGCGGAGAGAAGGGGCGAGAGGGACCAGCATCAGAGGAAGAGGAGCCTGTTAAGAATGAAGGAAGTGGCTGGGGAGATGTTTCCCGACTGCTGCCAAAATCCGGTGGCGAACCAGCGGCGGAGCCTGGAGGAGAAGGCCCCAGGGGACCAAAGTCGGCAAGGCTGGGATAAAGAGAAGGCATTTTTGGATCCTCTGCTGGGGGCCGTTGAGTGCTACGCGTACTCTTCCTAGCTCTCTCCTCCTTCGCGAGAAGTTTGGCCTGCTTTTCACGTAAGATTTCCTCTTTCTTTCTCGGGGCGAATTTGTAGTCGGGATACTGGATCTGATGTGCCAGTTTCGCAGCCTCAGCTCGGCGTTCATAGTCTACCCTAATTTCAGGCGTAGCGGTCTGCCACAACTCGGAAATCTGTTTGGACAAGGCAGACTGGGTCAACTTTGGATTTCTGACGCGAAGCTGCCTGTTCATATCTGAGCGGAAAAGAATCCAGGCATTGGGAGGACGTTTTGGGGCCTTTTCGTCCCGTGAAGGAGAGGAAGCCTTGGGCATTGCGAAAAACAATGAGCGGCGAAAATGAAAGTTGCAGACGAACGAGTTGATCCAGTCATGTGATGCGCCGACACCTGATCCAGTCATTTTCTCTCGAAACTTGATTCGCATATAAAGAGTAGATAGTACACATACATCACCATATTGACCGATATAGCTACAGATGATAATTTTGGACCAGCACGAGAACTAACAAGCAACGAGCGACAGAAGGATAGGTAAATCGAGATACAGGGAACTGGGGGGCTGAAAGGCTGGGAAATCAAATGAAGCTACACCGTAATAACAGATCTGCAAGACGGGAAAGCAAACAATGGGGAAAAAAGCAAATTCGAATCAAACGAGGAAGGTCGGGCCATTTCAGTAGCCACCTTGTTGACCATAACCTTCATCGAGTCAGCGCTAGAATCTTTCGAGCCTACTTTCGAGCCTACTTACCGCCACCACCGCTGTAGCCACTTTGTTGACCGTAGCCACTCTGGCCATAGCCGCCACCAGTATTTCCGCCGTAGCCTCCGCCGTAGTTTCCGCCGCCGCTGTATCCGCCAAACCCACCTCCACCACTACCGCCGCCACCACTGTATCCTCCACCTCCACCACCGCTGTAGCCTAGAGTGTGTGTAAGCGAACGAAAACTAACGGGGTCCATAGCTGAAGAACATACCTCCGCCTCCTCCTCCGCCGCCGCCACCGCGGGCGTTGGCAAGATTGACTTTGATACGACGACCGTCAAGCTCTTGCTCATGAAGCGAATTAATAGCTGCTTGAGCTTCATCACTGGTTCCGAAAGTCACAAATCCGAAACCGCGAGAACGACCAGTATCACGATCACGCATGACGATGGACTGACGGGGCGCAAAAAAAAAAAAAAAAAAAAAAAAAAAAATTCAGTTCGTCTCAGGTCTCACAAGAGTCGCTCGCAAGAAGCAGGGAAATAAAAAAGAAAGAAAGAGTTGCATACATCAGTCACATTTCCAAATTCACTGAAAGCCTATTGCAGAAGGAAAAAAAAAATTCACGTAAGACACAAGAGACACAGACGAGGCCTCGCAGCGGTAGCGACGATAAAAATCAACTGACTTGACGGAGCGTATCGTCAGTAGTGTTCCAGCTCAAATTGCTATACACAGAGATTGATTATTAGCATCGAGACAGGGACAAGTGCGATTGAGAGGATACGAGACGACGAGCAGGGCAGGAAGCGCAGAAGTGGAAACTGACCCAACATAGACTTTTGCCATTCCGTTAATAGATTAATACCGAAGCCGGGATCCTGATATAGAGACGGAAAATAACACGAAACTCGAAACTCGAAACTGAACGAGCGAGCGGGGAAGCAAGAGAAGGGGCGTCTCTCGTTTTTCACTTTTAAGACCCAGTCGTCGGAGTTTAAATATAAAATTCAAACTCCGCATCTCAATACATCATGACCAACACTCATTTTTGGGGTCCAAAATAGTTTTTCACCCACGCCTGACATTATTCGTGGAATTGCCTATAGCTCGAAACGAACAACGGCGTATGAATGTATGGTACTATATCAGTTCCAACAGCATAGTCATTAAATGTAATCTAGAAGATGGCATGCAGCAGTCATAAACTCGTAAAGATGAAAAGAAAGGGCCGTCACCCGGTCGACTTTTTCTTATCCTTCTTGCTCAACTTCTTCTTCCTCAACCTTTCGTCCTCTCCAATACTCGGAACTGGGCTGTCATTCGCGCTGCCTCCCGCACCATCATCCACGGATACTCGCGGAGAGCTATCCCTTTTCAGCCCTGGAATGATAGAAGCAACCGAACCTTGACGTCGGGTAGATACCGAGATCCTGCGAGCTAAGCGCTGGAAATTTTGGGAAGAGATTCGTTTCCGTTTAGGTTCGGCATCAGGATCAGGAGTCCCGGCGCGCGATGGGCTGACTGCCGCCTCAAAAGTGACACCTGGTGGAGTAGGCGGCACCGAGCGAGAGGTCGACTGGGTGCCGTATGAGATCGGAAACGCAGCAGCTGGTGCGGTGGGCGCAGATTGAATATCAGGAAAAGAGACTGGCTCATCCTGCAAGTCGGAGGACGGGAACAGGACAGGAACGGGCGAAGAAGAGCGCTCAGTTTCCGGTTCCTGTGACTCAATTGGTGCCGTTTGCGCTTCTGACTCAGGTTCAGGTTCAAGCGTTGCCGGGTCCTCAAGATCTTTGGGAGGTACTTCGGGCAAACTCTCGAATACCTCTTGCTCGGCAGGTGGATTCACCTGTTCGATAGAATCAGAAGGCTCGATTGAGTATCCAGTGGTCTCAGGCTTCGCAGAGTCAATTGAGATGGCCGGATCCTCAGAGGCAGAAACTTGGTCTGCCCACATCGATGCGAAGACTCCGTCTAAAGCGAGCAACTCCTTGTGGCTACCTTGTTCAATAATTTGGCCATCCCTTAGGACTAGGATACTAGAAAGACAGTGTCAAAACTAGAACCAACTGTGGCAAAAAAAGAACTTGCATATCGGCATTAGCAATTGTCTGGGTGAGTAAATTTTTTTTTTCAAAAAAGTCGATAAAAAACCGGAACATAAGAGACTCACTGATAGTCGATGCGCAATTGACAAACTTGAACGCCCGATCATGAGATTTAGCAAGGCTTTTTGGATGTCTCTCTCCGTTGATGTATCCAAAGCACTTGATGCGTGCGAAACATGAGGTTCAGTATCTCCATGAACAAAAGTGACCAAATACCTTGTTGCTTCATCCAAGAGTAAAATCGGAGGATTCTTGAGGAGAGTCCGAGCGATCGCTACACGCTGCTTCTCTCCACCACTCAAACGAACTCCCCTTTCCCCTACCACGGTTTCATAGCCTAGAGGCATAGTTAAGAGGACCACACTCTTGATCAAGCAGTAGGCCGGCGCACCTTGCGGAAATCCAACGATTCGGTCATGCATCTGAGCAGACTTGGCCGCCGCTTCAATCTCTTCGTCTGTCGAGCCAAACTTGCCGTAAGAAATGTTATATTTGATGCTCGTGTTGAAGAGGACAGAATCCTGCGGTACGACACCGATTGCATTCCTCAGGGACTTCTGCGTAACTTCCCTGCGTCATCCATTTAGCACAAAGTGATCTCTAACGCAGAATTTTCGCAGACCTGATGTCTTTGCCGTCAATGAGAATTCTGCCCTGTCCTTCCTCAAGATCGTAAAATCTGCATGAATAATTATGAGGACAATGCTTAAGAGTGTTGAGAGGAACACGATCACACCTATACAGTAACCGCAAAATGGTTGATTTACCAGCGCCGGATTCTCCAACTAATGCAACAGAAGAATGTTTTGGCACTTTGAACGACACACCCTTTAGTGCAGGCATGCGATTGTCGTATGAAAAGCTGACATTATCTGAACTCGAATATTAGCTCCGAGCAGACATACATCTTGACACTCACCAAATTCGATCTCTCCATCTTCAACAATCAAATCGGGAGCATTGGGGAGGTCATTCACTTCAGTCGGTTCATTCAGCAGCTTCAGCAACTTTTCAGTATCAACTAGAGATTGATTCACGGTCCGATACACTGATCCTAGTTGGTTCAAGGGCCCATAAAGCTAGTACAACCAGTTAATCTTCCGAGATATGGAAAAAGTTCGCCATACTGACCTGAGCTAAATATGTGATGAATATGACGAAATGGTATGGCTCCAGATCACCACGAATGATACGTCGAGCTACGATCATGGACCCTACAAGGAGACCAGAGGTCTTCATACTCTCATAAGCAAATGTTCGAAGGGATGAGTTTGACCGGATACTAACAATGATGAAATTCTGAACCAAATTGAGGAGGTTGAGAGAAACTGTAAGTACATAAAATTAGCAAGTGCAAAGTTCTCTAGGATTGTAACATACTTATGACTTTGGCTTCGAGAACCTGATACTGACGAATAGCATCGCTGTACCTTGCAGCTTCATATTCCTCCCCACCGAAATACTTGACGGTCTCATAATTGAGAAGACAATCGGTATGTATTCCCCTGGTAATCTGGGGACCTGGATTAACATTGAAACAATTGCCCCAATAAAGATGTCAAACAAACCACATCTCGCTCATTCATTTGGCGTCTCATCCGAGTCCTCCACTGAGTTAGAACTACGCTGGCGCATACTACGAAGTCGACCGTCAGGATATTCAGCAATATGAAGGGAATAAAAAATTTACCGTAAGCGAATATGACCAGCAAAATGGCGAGACTCAAAATCCAGTCAAAAGTGAAGCAGAAAAGAACTAGAGCGATACCGATGTCTACAAAGGTAGGCACGATATTGAAAAGGAGTAGCTCAAACACCCGATTTATGGCTGCGCCGCGATCAAGGACTCGGAGAATCTCGCCAGTTTTACGCCGGGTGTGGAAAGAGAACGAGAGATTGAGTAAATGGTTGAAAGACAGTTGTGACATTTCTAAAGACGATTAAATTTCCGAAAAACGGCGATGGGACCAAAAGACAAACCACGATCCGAATACTGCATGACAGGTGTCCAGAGTGAATCACGTAAAGCCGCTAGCCCACCGCTTCCTTGCAAGAATCGCAGGAAGACGTAGAAAGCGAGCAGCTTCCACATCGTTTTCGAGGATCGATTCTCGATTGACTGGACTAGTTTACCCAACGTATACGGCATGGCGGCGTTGACGACACGCGAAAGAAGTAGGATCAGGATGCAGATTATCTGCGACTCAGGTTAGGTTAGACGCGATCAGGTGATCGAAAAGTAGACTAACAGCAAGAAGTTGAAGCGAGCGATTTCTAGAAGGCCAAAGATATGGCGAAAGCCGTCTGATACGCTGTATGAGTTCCTGCCAAGTTGGCTCAAGGGCAACTTCAGGTCTTTCCCTTTCATTAACCTGGGAGAGGTATCAGTCAGGAACAGTATATAACATAAAGGAATGGCTGGGCCACCTTTTGCGATGGAGTGGGAGTAGGAGCACGAGTGGTTGGAGTAGATTGCTGCAGCGTAAAGCGGGTAGAGGAAAAGGTGCCATATTTAATTTGGTCGGGGGTCGTAGGTACAGCGAGGAGACCCGCAGAGATTTGGGAGGACGGTTCAGCAGCCACAAGAAGAGAGGCCTCCGTTGGTGCCTCGTCGGCGCCGTGGACAGAAGTGTAAACAACCCGTGGGGTCAGAAGCGACGTCAACAGGGGGAATAATAGAAGGACCCGAAAAACGGGAAACGCAAAGTGTAACATGAAAAAATATGACGAAGAGGGGAATCCGGCTAGTACAGAAAGGCTCAAGACGTCAGTAGACCCTGACGGAAAGTCCGAGTGAAACTGACCTGTTCGGGACTGGAAGCCGAAAACGATGAGAAATGCAATATCCAACACTAAAGATAAAGCCACTGGAAGTTTAACTCTCTTCAGATCCCAAGTAGGCACGCCATGTAGATCCTTCCAAGTTCCCAAGGCTGCGAGCCCTGCAAAACCTAGAACACCCAACAGGGCATTAATTTGAACGCCTGACGACCAGGACCAGTGCCTGTAGATAATGGCGTAGACAATGAATGTAAGACCGTCGCCCAGGTATGTCAAAGAGCTAAGTGAAAGGAAAAGGAGAATGGAAGCCCGCCGGGGAACATGGCGAGCAACGACGACGGAGGTAATGGGCGAAGGACTGGGCGGAGGAGAAGGTCGAATGAGAAAAAGAGAGAGAGTCGAGAGTAATACAAGAGCTGGAGACAGAACTCGAAGGGCGAGAAGGGCGAGAGCCATTCCAGTGGGGGAATCGTAACCTATCGTCAACATCGTCAATTCCAGCCGTCGTCGTCGTTGGTGATGACGAACAAATGTTTAAAATTTCAAGATAGCTTTATGATACAGAGTCACGTGCTTTTGCACATGTATAAAACGTGTTTTTCTCCGTTTTATTATTTTGACATATTGATGGACGGATCATCCAGTGGCTATGGAATCCAGCACAACGCAGAGTGCGTACAGACCTTATTCGCGCACTCAAAACTCACTCAGCCCGCTCAGCTGTGTTCGACGAGCTCCTTCATTATCTCAAATACGCCTCATCCGCCTACTCGCCCATATGCCCTCGACCGAATGGCAGTATTTTGATTGCACATGTACCCAGTCTCCTGGTAGCTCCGAAGATAGAGTATTACTAATGACTTGGCATGCTAGTTTGCCACTCTACTCGCTGGGTCCGTTGGCTTTGTGGCGTACGATCCTATCAGGAAAGAACTGATTGTCGCTTTGCGAGGAAGGCAAGCAAACCCACTGGCACCCCAAGCCATGCATAATTCTAACATGCCTCATCTAGTGCAACCGTGGCTGACATTCTACTGGATGGTCAAGTTCTACTGACGCCCTTTCTAGGAGTATCCGTACCCAGTTTTGTCACGTACAATTTTTTCTCCAGGCTCTTTGCTCTAACTACAACGCATTTGTTCTAGACGGTGTACGGGTGCACACTGGTTTCTTTTTGGCGTGAGTACTTCGACGAGATGAAAGACTGCAATTCAGTTGTCACATCTATACTAGGTGGAACTCGGTCTGCCTTCAAGTTCTTACTATCTTAACGGAGCAGCTATCCCTTCATCAAGATATTGTGAGGATAGTAACAACCGGACATTCATTAGGCGGTCTGTACAAACACTACTTATACGATTGGTCCTTACTCACTGGTACTCCATCCAGGATCTCTTGCAACGCTCTCAGCAATTTCGATCAAGCAGCGTTTCCCCCAGTGTTCAGTCGCAACATACTCGTATGGCGCCCCTAGGACAGGAGTAAATGATTTTGTTTCTGATTGTGAGCCGTCATAATGTCTACAGAACAAAGAATTCGCCCATTTTGTCAACACAACTTTCCGCGATGCTGCCTTTCGAGGTACCCTCATTCCCGTCCTTTCAATTGGGTCTCGGCGTTGATACCACTCTAGTTGTTCATACGCACGATGGGTACAAGAAAAAATTATACAACGTTTGGCTGGCGTTGATTCTTTCACTGTTACAGCGTTCCCACAATGATACCACGATCGCTAGGGTATCACCATCACGGTAGGCGTATAGTGCGGTTATGCGCAGGCATGTTGGATTGATCATCGCACGGAGGCATCGAATACTGGCAAGCTGACGAACCAGCGAATGCAGAAAACATCCTTCGCTGTGAAGCACATGGAGAAGATCCAAAGTGTTCTTCGTCTATACCGTCAACGGGCATCAACGATGCACACTTCACGGTAAGATGAACCTTCTTTCTTAGATTTCATTCTTTGTAAAATTTTTTAGTATCTAGGGATCGAGGCTATCCGGCCTTTCTGTTTGTAATTAGCCGCGAATGTTCAAATCAAGCATATTTATCGTCATGTCATTGACTCTTGGTCGTTGTAATCATGAGCACAATGTATCATACAGGATCATAGTAAAGAGGTGACAGTGCCTTTCTTAGAGACTCCCTGTCCAAGCAAGCATTGTAGGAGTGGATGGTATCGCAGGTATGGCGGGCATTTAGGCCCGAGGGTCACAAACAGCAAATTTCTACTGTGCAGGAAGCGAATAGAATCATGGGTCAGAGGAATGGTCATGATGGCGACCAGGCATCATCTAAGCCCGCTGCCCAGGGAACTGAAGAAAGCGGACTTCGCGGTGAATGGGGAGAAGTGTGCCCTTGTGAGGAACTGATGGCTGGACCTTCGGGGATCGGCGATGGCATTCTGAGAGGAGACTCGTCGCCACCCAGTGAAGAAGGGTACTGCCCATGGCCAGAGGTTGAGGGAGGCTGGCTTCTGCTGCCAAAAGCAGATAGTGTAGGGGACATAGTTAGAGCTCTGTTTTTGCGACGGTCATCGGACGAGATACTTCCGGAATGTGAGACGGAAGCGCCACTGCCGTCACTGCTAAATGCGAAGGAACGCGCAGCAGAGCGGGCAGATGGCCTTGACGACGCAGACCCGCTTTGTTCACGACGAGAAGCGGCCGCAGAGCCAGTAGAACGTGATGTGGGGCTTAGATAGGAACGCATGGAATGTAGGGAGCCTTGCTCAGAGTCAAATCCAAGGGAGTCAGAGACTTGCGGCTAATCAAGGCAGTATTCAGCATCATAGGCGAATCATAAGATAGAAGACATACGTTGCCAAAAGTTGTTCGTCGAGCACTATGGCCAGTTGCAAGAAACTTCCAGTGATCACCGGGAATAGGAGGAGCCTCTTCCAAAACATCAATACTGATTCCGGCCTCCTCCGGTGAATGCAATGAGGTGGCAGCGAAAGAGCCAGGACTCGGCGTCGTGCCAGTAGTTTGGTTCCAGACTTGGGGAATTGAAAAAGTGGAGAGACCTGGAGGATAAGAGAATTCCGTCTTTCCCTGGCTGCTGACACTGCTTATAGTGCCCTTTTCACGCAACGAGTTTGCGGAGGCGAACGGAGAAATAGCCCGAGGAACCGGTATATCTAAGATGTCAACAGTAGTGGCATTATCTGTACTGGCCGATGTCGATTGTGTACCAGTTCTACTATCGTGGGAAAATCTTAGCGCTGCAGTCGCACTGGAAGTATCGGTTGTTGATGGAGGCCAGTATCCGAGTTCAGCGGAGCTTGAATTAGCCAACGCACGAGGAGGAGGCATCACCAGAGGGGTACCTGGTAAAGATGACTGGGCGTCGTGGTAGATGGTAGATGACCGACTATTCGCGCTAGCACCAGATACTGGCCTGTTACCAGCGTATCCCACACCTAGTCCCAATTGCCCACGGAAACGAGGGACTTCGGACATTTCGGAAGGTGCTCCGGTGTCGGCATCGAGCAGGGCTCGACCAGCTTCAACGTCGCGATCTCCAAGGCGTGTAGACTGCAGAGAAGTCACTACCTGGGAATTGCGTCGGGATGATGAGCTACCAAGCCCTTGAAACCAACCCAAAGCGGCGAGTCCGAATCCTCTCAGGCTATCTCTTTTGCGACTAGAGTCAGCAATAGGTCTGGAACCAAGATCTTCTGCGCGGACACGTCGCGCAGTCAGCAGAGTCGCTTCGCCAGCATCACTGGATATCTGCGAGCCTAACGAAGGCATACGATCAAGAGAGCGGCTATGGCTATGGGAGGGATCGACGAGCCTGGGAGGAGGTGTCAGAGCAACCAGTTCTCCCCGTTCTCCTACTGTAGATAACCGATACCGAGATTCCAAAGCAGGAGGAAGGTTGTCAAATTGACGTAGCTGCTCTGGGGACAATATTTTGCCTTTGACGCGATTGTGATTTTCGACCCCGAACGGAGGAAAAACGCCAAGGCTGGGATTGGCCAGGACAGTCCCATAGCCTGATGCGGCAGAGTTGGTACTCGTAGAATTTGAGGATAAGCTGTTATCCGCAGAAGGGAAATGATGCCCGGGACCAGGAACAGAGACCGGTGTCACAGGACCCTGCACGTCTGCCATTCCATGTTCCCGTCGGAGGAATGGATCTGCCTCGTCACCACTGGCGCGGGGAGAACCTTCCCCGGGAGAGCCTACGACCACATACTCCTCGTCATCTAAGGGAACCGCAGCAAAGGTATTATCGTCACTAGCATGACGACGTCGGCGGGCATTCCACCAAAGATAAAGGAAGAGAGCAAGCACGAATAGAAATATGAATCCAAGAATGCTTGCAATGATCACACCAATAAGTTGACCTCGCGCGAGACCATGATTCTGAGATGGAGGGGTCACGGATGCTGATGGGGTGGATGAAGAGGTGAGTGAAGAGGTGGGTGAAGAGGTGGGTGAAGAAGTGAATGAAGAGGTGGGTGAAGATGAGACAGAAGTGGATGAAGCAAAGGAAGATGTGATGGTTGAAGGTGTCGCAGTAGTTGAGGATGTCGCAGAGGAAGTTAAAGATACAGAAGTAGGAGTCGTGGAAGCCGAAGTCGAGGCTGGCGAAGTGGAACCGCCAAAAGTATACAAGGAGCCCAGTGGTATCTAGGCGAAAAACATTTAGCTCATTGGTACTCCCAAAAAAGAAAGAAGGACCGACCGACGGGCCAAAGTATGTTAGCGGAAGATATACCAAGGTGGTGGCAGTTTGACCGTCTACGACGACAACGGAAGCACTGAACCAAGGCGGAAGTTGTTGGGTAGGAGCAGCCATGGCGGGCAGAGATAATTTGAAACAAAAAGGAATGACTTGACAGTGGATATGACGGGTAGCAGTCGCAGGAAAATAGATACAACAACAACACGGACGCAGAGGGCAAAGGGGGATCGCGGATGGGAGGATCTAGGAAGGACGTTCAACTCGCACGTGACTCCGAGCGGCGCTAAGTTGCCATTTTATTCCGAAACACTGAAATTTGAAAGCAATCAATAACCAGTCATACAAAGACTATATAATGCTACAATTATCTATTGAATATGCCTGGGCATAGATCAAGAACGAGCGGGCGATGAACTAGGATACGCAAAGAGATCCAAACAATCATCAGACGAAGGATGCGCCATGTTCCGATCCACAATCAAGTCTTCCGTCCTTTCCTCATCCGAGCTCTCACCCTGTTCGTTTTCTCTATGCAAGACAACACGATTAGAAAGTGCGCTCGACAACAAAAGAGATGTGAATGAGCTAGTACGGCCCATCACGCGTCTTCGTTTTTGACTCTGATTCAGGCTCTTTATGCCTATATTCGAACAACTCTTATCCCGATAAGGGCGTTTGCGTCGTAAGGATGACTGGGTCTCTCCAGTCAAGGTCCAACAGTCAAATGCTTCATCCCATTCCCATCCACGGGGTTCCCCAATGCCAGGCGCATCTTTAGCTACTTCCTGTGAGCCGTAACATCGCTTCTCGGCCTCTTCTACCAGCTCTATTAGAGTGTTTCGATACTCGTATACGGCGGACTTGTCGTAGCGCCGCACCGAGGACTCGTTTTCCATTTCTCTGAGCGCTGACGCCCAAACCAAAGCCTCTAGCTGCAAGAAGCCGTGCTCCCGCAGTGCCGAAGCGTACACTTCAATGCGCTTCTTGCATTTCGGAAGATGATCGGAGAAGGCAAGAGTTGCTGAGATTAACGGAGAAAATATAGTGGCAATGGGTGAAAATTGCTTCCCAAGAACCTGCAAGCAGGGCTTAACGTCGTGTCTTCGCCCATCAGACAGAAGTAGGGTGGTTAGACTGATGATCGCAGGAATTGGATCTTGTGAGTAAGCAGTGGTTGCGTTGTCGGTTGTTCCAAGATAGACCCAACATTCTTGGCACGTTTGAAGAAATTCAGCTACACTCCAGGAATCTATCACTCGCATGGATAATAGCAAGCAATGCAACGTGCAGTTAATCCATATTCGGAGCGACCGTCGCACAATCCCAGTGGGCGATGCAGATGTCATTTGGCTGATACTGAATTGCCTCGAAGGGACATGTAGCTTGGAATTAGACAGATATACCACAAGAGAAGACGCTGACGCAAGTTGCAAGGGATCCTTCTGGACAAGCTTGGTTGTAGCTTTGCAAATCCAAGCGTCGAAAGAACCAACATTGGCCATAACTTCATTGAATATTTTGAAGAATGTAGACGCTTGACAGCCTCTTTGTTCCCAGCCGCTCAACAAATCAGTAAGAAAGTTAGAATGTGCAGAGTGACAGATCGGAGGTGGGCGGGTAGATGTGGAAGGTGACACCGCAATCAGAAGCAGATTGCGTAAAAGGATTCGGGAGTGGTAGTGTAGATTGTTGTCGAGTGCGACATCAAGGAGAAGTTTTAGTAGTGTTGGACTTGATGGGCACTCGTTGATAATTATGTTTGTAGCATGAGATACAAAGGTCAAGCTTGAAAAGAACGATGAGGCGTTTGAGCAAGTTTGCAGGTTCAAAACCCTTACCCGCGATAAACGGCTGGGATTTCTGAGTACAAAGCTTCCACTATATCAACCGATTGCTCTTCTTCTGAACGAGTGACTTGTTCGTCAATATCCGGATCTGCGTGGCTGCCGATGAGAAACGAACTGAGGAGGAGGAATATGAGTCTGGCAGATTGCGCTTTCGAAGTAACCAAACGATGCACGGACCATAGCGATGTTAGACTGGGCATCTGCGTCGCTCCTGAACGTGCGCGACGTGTCGCCGTCTTCTCAACTATATCTCTGAAGATGTCGCGAACGGCGTAGATTTTTCGTGACAACTCCGAGTTCGCTGCATCCAAACGAGTGAATGAATTATCCGGCGAGGGCAAAATGCATAGCGGGGGGAGGGCTGGTTGTGCAAACGTTTTCCTGGAGTAGGTTGCGGTGATTGGGACCGACGGTAGGGCGGTTCGTTTAGACGTCGCGACAAGGGCTGAACATCTAATGCGGACTTGACGCAGTAGCCTGCTGCTACGTGTGATCGAAAGATGTTCGACGCATGCCTGATCCATTGGCGGCGGGTAGCCAGAGATCGCCATGGCACGATGGTGGTCGAAGTTTATGTTACATTGTAGCACATAAGCACGTGACCGCAAGTTATTCAAAAGTAGCGCCGGTCGGAAAGTTATTTTTTTACAAATTTTTCAAGGCAGAATAACTCGAAAGGGGTCCGACCCTCCGCCCTCCAGTCCACCCAATACCGCTTGCCTTACGACACCAAGGTAGTCGTCTAATCTCGCCCCACTATCGCTGTAAAAGTCTTCGTACAACTTGTAGCGTGAATCCGCAACAACATTCACAAGCCGTAACAGGGATTTGAGGTTGCTGAGAGTTCAAGCATTAGTTGCGATAGCAGACTCATTCAGAATAACATAGACGTACCCGGGAAATTGATGACGAGAGTTGAACAGGGTAAAGTGTAAACGGATAACTAGCTCTGGGATGTAAATTTGGCGTATTCGAATCAGAGCACGGCGGCGAGAATCGCCTAGGAAAGGTTATTGGACCGCAGGAACGACAACAATTTACAACATACCCGCAGTTTCAACATCGCTCACGAGCCACTCGGACGTCAATAACTTAACAATTTGTTCGTGGCCTTGATCAACGAGAAACTAGATTCGGCAGTTGGAAATTCGTTACACATTAGAATAGAAAGCGATTGACCTTGTAATCTTTCAACCAAGCATTCCGCGTATCTCGATTCATATCCGACACCTCAAGCGCTTGGCATTCCACAATACGCTCTAGAGTGTCCCAGATTGAAAGGAATTGCCGATAGTGCAGGTATTCTGTTGCATGCTCCTCAGGGTCACTAACAGCGGCTAGTTGTGAGGGTAGGAAGTTTAACAGCTCTTGGGCCATCTGTACTCGCCCAGTGGCTGGAGGAACGTATTTAATAAATACATCAGAAGGTCCAAGGAAAGGGACACACCTAGAAAATATCGAAATATGTGATTTGCTTGTTCAAGCGCACGATCGTAAGTCCTTTCTGAGAAGGTTGTCCACTCTATGGAACGCAAAAAAAAGGATTCTGCTTCACTCGGTGGAGGCTGAAGCCTGGTCATGGAAGGTAGTGGTCCCTTCAAGGCAGGGAGAAGCTAGAGTTGAATTGAGTGACGTTGCATTTTTTCAAGACATGCTCGCGATACCTCAAGTGCCCTGTTCATGGTCATTTCAGCCGTTATAGCCGCAACGCCATCCACGTCTAGACCATGTTCTCTGGCTCTGGTAAGCGCTAGGTGCCTCTCGGACAAATCGGCGCTTAATTCGAGCGAGACTAAAAACACAGCGTATCTGCTAACAGCATTTTCACCCAGCGCACCGGCGTACATGGCGATCAGCTCTCTTTGTCCTGCAGCCTGATGATAAAGACTTAGAGAGGGATGGCGCTTTGGTAGTTGAAAGTACATACCTCCAGTACTTGTAAATACGCTTCAAGGATTATAACAACTGCATCAGGAGGAACGGGGACGTCGATCAACTGTAAAAACAGGGATAGATGGGCAAAGAAACGGCACATCGGTGCATATCTACATCAATAATCAGTAAAATGAGATACAGCGAACAAGCAACCTACTCAGGGGTATTTGTTTGATGTGAGTTATTCTGAAGGCCTTCCGCGAAGACCTCTAAAAGAAAACCGGTCCGGTCTTGAATGATATTTAGTTGCGAGAAATGGAAAGGTTGGTCAGCTGGAGGTCTTTGAAAATTAAGTATTACCACAACCGGTGGATTCACATAGCTCACCCTTCATCAACATGCACACTTTTGAGACCGTCTAAAGCATTTCTGACCTCTTCCTCCCATTCTTCTTCTTCATTCTCCATGGTTTCTCGTGAGACTGCTCTAACTCCCTTCTCAACCGAAGGTATACCGTCTTCCCAAAAACTACCGCCTAATCTCGACATCTCCATTGTTTGTTTCTCTTCACACATGATGCTGACTTGAGCCCATAGATGGTCCTCCCAAGTTCGACAGGCAGATTTTAGAATGAGAGACGTTTGAGGCGAAGGAGCGAGTGCCGCGAATAAAACACGTTCGTAATCGGCGACGGAGGTCTGCAAAACAAAAAATAATTAGCGGAGAGAAGCAGCCAAAGAAATATTTATAGACATTGAGAGCCGCACGGGTACAAGTCGACTTCCAGATTTTTCTGTTGAAATTGCCCGACCAAGCCTCGGGATTCTCTTCATCTATCTCTTCGTATCCGGATTCACTTGCTGCAAGCGCGTCAAAAATCCAACATAAGTCGAAAAAATCGAAACCAGATACCCATTGCCTTCCAGTTCAGAAGAAGGGACCCGCGAATGCTGGCAGCCCGCCAGGGTTGGTGAGCTCTATCACACAGCGTAATCGCGTCTTCCAGTCTACCGGCTCGAACTGAACTATACAACGCTTGGACAAGACCTTTTTCATAGCTCTGAGGATAAAAGTAAAAAAATTTCAGAGTTTAGGAGAATAAGGATTCCGCACTGAATCGTCTGCAGCCAGTGTTCGCCCGTCACCACGATGTACAGCATCGGGATCCATCTCTTGTATCAGGCCAGTTCGGGCGCTGGAGCCAGTTCGCAAAGCCTGCATAATGTTAAGTTTGGTAAATTTCCAATAACCGGTAGTGGCTTCTGGTTGCATTGGGGGTGGAGCAGTCTCCTGGAGCCATTCCCGGACGACGAGCAACTCGGAAAGGACCGGAGAAGCATTCAGAATTGCCTGGGCGATGGTGGACGTCGGAGTGTAGGGATTTTTCTGGAGAAGATCTTGGGCGTGATCCGAGATGGTCGACTCGGTTTTGCGGGCTCTGGGTCGACATTGGTTCAAAGGGATACAATGTATTGGAAGGACACGCTCACGGCATGACGGCCTGCAATAACGCCCAAGTATTTTCTTCCAGCTTTAGAAGCTCAATCTCATCTGAAGCATCGTTGAAATTGGCCATAGATTGAAGGTCGTCGATCCTGCGTTCGTTGTCATTTGCGACTGCAAGGAACTCGGCAAGGGGGGGAGGAAACACGCACTGATCTCGGCAAATTTTCCTGAACCTTGGAGCAAATCCAGTGTCTGGGTCAAGCAAAGCAGCTAGGTCATCCTTCTTTGACTGAGCAAACGAAAGTGCTTCAGCACAGAGGCCATAGAGAACTTGGGCGTTCATATGGTTCATAGAGAGAGACGGGGAGAGTGTCACGTGAACTGTACGCGGAGCGCGTCAGAGCAGCTGCATTTGGTTTGTTTTTTTTTCCCTAAGTTCTTGCGGGGAAGGTTGGACCGAGTTTGTATCTTTTACCTTGGTCCCCCATCTACCCCAGAACCGATGAAGACCGGCAGAGTACCTATACACTCTTTATCGATTCCTCGGGGACAACCCGGGGCAGATGCCTCGATAAATAGCGAGCCAATCCTGTCCAGACCACTCTTGTCCGATGGCCAGTGTGGTAAAACCTCCATTCAGGAGCTCTATCACCGTTCCAGAGCTCATCCAGTTTCACTACGAGAACAACCCATCTCGACCCGCCTTTGTGTTTGCAGATGGAGAGGACACAATCACCGAGATCTCTTACCTAGAATATGTTCGGGCCTGCCATCGTGTTGCACATATCATTCGACCTCAGCGTGCTGGCCCCGACCGCGCTGTTATCGCTCTCGTTGCTCTCTCCGACAATCTCGTCTATCAAAGCATCAATGTAGGCATCATGCAAGCCGGGCTAGTCGTAAGTGTTCCCTAACCCCTTCTGTTTCCAACCTGATCGTTTCTCCAGCCTTTTTTAATCTCCCCCCGCTTAACCCCGCCTGCGGTGATCAACCTCCTCAAAGTGTCCGGAGCACACCGACTTCTTACCACAGAGTCAACTTTGGGCGACTTGGTTCTCGGCATCAAGGAACAATTGGCAACAGAGGACCCTGCATTCGAATTAAGCATCGAGGAAGCACCGACCCTCAATCAACTCTATCCCAAGCTTGGGCATGAGAAAGGCACCCACCCATTCGAGCCTTACTATCCGTGGAAGCCAAATTATCCCTCTCCTAAAGAGATCGCCGTGTACCTTCACTCATCTGGTAGCACGGGATTCCCAAAAGCAATTCCTTTATCGCACTTTATGCTGGATAACTCGTTTGGTCAGTAAGATACTTTGCTCCAGACTGTTTGTCGCTCATTTAAAACCAACAGCCAATGTTCTTCGTCCATACTACAACTATCATTGTGAGCTGCGTATGGCAGGGATGTCAGCCCCCCCGTTTCATCTCCTGGGTATCTACACCCAATTCATCACTCCACTCTATGGCGCAATCAGCGTCGCGTTGTATCCCCCAACTGTCACTCAACCAGGAAATACGCCCCTTATGGCTACACCAGCGACAACTGTTACCCACTCAGAGCGTACGCGCTGCAATGCAATCGTAGCTGTACCAGCTATGCTTCAAGTTTGGTCTCAGAATTCATCCGGGATTGATTTCTTGCGAGCTTTCGAAACGGTTGTATGTGTCCTCTGTAATATATGTTTTTTCCTTAAAATTTCGACTCGTGTTAGACTTTTGCTGGCGGGCCTTTGGCCCCCGCGACTGGCGACTATCTTGTTTCATGTGGCGTTAGGTTGCGGACGGTATATGGAGCAACAGAATTCGGTCGTAAGTTCATGGTCATACACACTTCTATCTCCTCCACTGACACTGACGACCTACTCGCTTCAGTTCCAACGAAATTGGACTTGGAAGGGAAAGCCGGGTTCGAAGACTGGGCGTGGATTAATCTCGGGGATGAACCCTATATCAGATGGGCTCCACAAGGCGATGGGACCTCAGAGCTTCAGCTTCTGGTGTGTTTTTTCTCTTTCTAAGGATACGATTCGCTGATCAAAATCGCAATCTAGACCACCGAGAGCTTCGAGCCGGCGGTAAAGAACTTGGAAGACGTCCCTGGCTATGCAACTTCAGATCTATTTTCACCTCATCCCACAAACCCCAGTCTGTGGAACATGTAAGTCAATTCCTAATTCTAAACCTCCCGAGTCCTTTATCTTTGGCCAGCACCGGACGTACAGATGATGTTATTATCCATTCGAGTGGGGAGAAGACTGTGCCTCTGCCAATGGAACATGTTATCATTAGCAGTCCCCTGTAAGTTCCCTCCTTGTCTTACCACGTACCAAAGAAAACTGAATAGAGATTATAGAATACAAGGAGCCGTTATGTTTGGAAGGCAACGTGACCAACCGGGCATCCTCATCGAGCTTATCCCTGACCTCCAGATTGATGTGTCTGACGAAGCACAGGTCGCCGAGTTTCGCAATAAGATTTGGTTAGATGCTCTGTCTATATCCAATGATGCATTTTTTCATCGCACTTACGGGCAGGCCTGTTATCGAGCAAGCGAATCAGATCGCTCCGGCGTTTAGTAGGGTTTACAAGGAGATGATTCTCTTTACAACCCGAGGAAAACCGCTCCCTCGGGCAGCTAAAGGAACCGTGATGAGGAAGGCTTCCTATAAAGAATACGAGAAAGAGATTGATGAACTGTGAGCTCTTCCAACCTGGCCCAAAAATCATAGTTAAAATCCTGCAGCTACGAAGTTGTTGAAGCTAACGGTGGTGGGGGAGCTGTAACGCCCCCGCCTTCTTGGAATTCACAGGATGTCCAGGACTGGATCATGACGCAAGTCTTTGAGCTCGGCGGAAGCAAGCTGGGTGTAGCCGATGACTTGTTTGAACACGGAATTGACAGGTAGTACAGACTCGCTTTGTTTTGGCCACTACACGATCGCTAAAACGGGATGTGTACAGTCTTTCCGCCACGATCATCCGTTTGCGACTTGCGACTGCCTTGCGCAATTCCGACGATGCAACAGCGAAGGCCGCAGCCCAAAGTATCGATCAGGCCGCTATTTACAGCCACCCGACTGTCGAGAGCCTCGCAAAATATGTCGTTGGTCTCATAGATAACTCTGAGGATTTGGACGCAAACCATGAAGTGCTGATCGAACAAATGATTGAGAAGTACTCTACAGGGCTGGGCTCTATCACTGCTAGCGATTCTGAGGTTCCTTTGGCCAAGTCTCAAGTAGTTCTCCTCACTGGTTCCACTGGAAATTTAGGTTCAGACATGCTCGCGTCTTTACTAGCCAACCAGAACGTCGCCAAAGTTTACGTATTTAATCGTCCATCTTCTCAATCATCTAATCTGGACCGACACAGGAAGCGTTTCGAAGATAAGCTTCTTGATGCGAAGCTCCTTTCTTCTCAAAAGTTGGTCTTCCTCGAAGGAGAGGCGTCGCAACCTCACTTGGGTCTCTCCGACGACTTATACAGAGAGGTAAGCAGATTACAGTGTCGATGTTTCCTGGTACATCGACTCAAAGATTCAAGTAGCTTCTGGACAACGTCACACTTATTATTCACAATGCTTGGAGACTCGACTTCAACCTCTCACTTCCCTCCTTCGAACCTCACATTCGAGGAACTCGTAATCTCATTGATATGGCACGCGCATCTCGGTTTGCCCTCTCTACGCGCTTTTTATTTACTTCCTCAATCTCGGCCGGCCAATCGTGGAACACCAAAAGTCAAGGACCATATCTGGAACAAATCGAGAGCAATCCCAAGTATGCAGTTGGCGGTGGATACGGCGAGAGTAAATATGTTTCAGAGCGGGTAGGTCTTTGGCTACTATATCGTCGTGTTATTCCTCCGACCTGCTCTTCTCAACTTAGATCCTCCAAAAAAGTGGATTACACACTTGTGTACTCCGCATCGGGCAGATCAGCGGTGGAAACCCCAGTGGGGCTTGGGCTACGAGTGACTGGTACCCGATGATGGTAAAGTCAAGTGTGTCGCTCGGGATACTGCCGGATGCGCATGGAGTACGTGTTATGTGCTATTTCGACCACGACATTATTCATGATATGTGCGAAATACAGGTTGTTTCCTGGACTCCCATGGATGCTATCTCAGAGGCAATTTTGGACGTCGCATTTGTCACTGAACCTTTACCTGCGGTCGTAAACTTGGTACACCCGTCTCCGAGATCCTGGACCTCTGTGGTAACGGGAGTTCGGAAGGCTCTCATCTCAGCCAAGACGCTGGATGCAGATTCTTTACAGTTAGTTTCGTTACAAAAGTGGACTGCAGCATTAGATGAACGCTCAATACATGCTACTACCGAGGAGACCGCAAACGACATTGTAGGTGGTCTAAGCTCTCAGTCATTTGCAATGTTCAGAAATTTTGTCCAGCCCGCAGCTAAAATTTTGGGAATTGTAAAGATGCTATCGTTGGGCGATCAAGCGGTAGAAGAAGATGGTAATACAAATGCAGAAGCTGGGGGATTCAACTCGTTTGTCACTGATAATGCCGTTCAAATCAGCCCAAGAATGAAATCACTAGAACCGCTTGGGGAGGCTGATACTGATAGATGGGTCAAATACTGGATCAGGAATGGCTTTTGATTTAATTGATAATGATTTGAAGATGTTCATTAGCTGTAGACCAAAAAGTTTAAGCATCCGAAAGAGCCGAAGTTACTGTAGTCATTGTTTTGCCGTCCGGCTCTCAATTGCTGGTCGCTCAAGACATTTTTGGTTTGCTTCTCCTTGCTTCTACTGCGGGTCAAGCCCAGGCAAGACCTTGGTGGTCCGGCGCTGGCGCGTGGCAGCGGAACATGATTTTGTCGTGAGGTCGTCGTTGGTACAATAATAATTGAGTCACAACGGCAGTACCGATACTGTACATTGGTATTGTACAGGAATTCAGCAGGAGGACGAAAATTTACATCAACTTCAGCGGCATCAAGGTCATTTTGGCTGCCGCCCACTTGCCTTCTCCGGCTTAAGCTTGAACTGAGTGCACTGCCACTGCTCGGCTATCGTAAGTAATAGCGTGATGGATCTGGTGCGTACAGGTAAATTGCATACATATACATATCTAGAACTCGCTCTCTAATATTACCTGCTTCAGAGCTTTCCTTTCAGGAGCTTTTGTATACTGCTAGGATCAAGTACGGATTGAGGGTAAGGGAAGAAATCGCCTCTTAAATGCTCTCCGCCACCATCAACAGGAAGTACTTGACCGGTGATGTAGCAAGCAGCAGGGCTGAACAAGAAGACAGCCGCATTTGCGAGGTCTGGAATTTCCGTAAACCGACCAAGGGGGTTAGAGAAGCCATCGGCGGTGTTGGATTTATTCCCAGACATGACCCGCATTCCCTCTGTCCCTGAAGTGAATCCAGGTGCAATCACGTTAGACCGTACACCCCAAGGACCCTCCTCTGTCGCTAGTGCGTTTGAAATGGCGTCGACCCCGGCTTTGGCAGCGGATACATGCGCCTGATAAGGTGTGCCTGCCGCGTGCCAATTAGTTTTCAGGAAAGCCAGGTCATTTCAATCTGGGCCTTACCGCGATAATGAAGAGTGGCACTGACACATATGTAAGCGCCCTTCGACTTTCGCACATGTGGAATTGTAGCCTTGATGGTATTATATGTCCCCAGCTGTCAACGTCCCAAAGTTGGGTGCTCAGAACAAGCCAAGAAAAGAAAAGAAAAATCCTCACGGTATCAATCTCAATGACCGTCCGGAAAGCGTTCTCTGACAGACCTGATATAGGTGCCATGAAGTTGCCAGCAGCACCTGCAGAAGCAATGGATATTGATCTGCCAAACCATGGCAAAGTTTCCTATACGAAGACCTACCACAGATCACAAAGTCAATCTTTCCAAACCGTTCAATCGTCTTTTGGACAGCATCTTTCAGGGATTTGGGATCTCTGACATCTGCCTGGGCTGGTATACAGGTCTTTCCGGTTTTTTCAGAAAGCTCTTTAGCAGATGCTGCGAGACGGTCGGCTCTAAATGGATAGGACTCTTTTAAGTATAATTGAGGGACCAGCAAGCAGATAACACCAACTTTCTTCCGACTATCACGGCGTCTGCACCGTGACGCATCTGTGCAGAGAGGAAATTAATCGGCAGTAAAGCCAGCAAGGCTGAAGCAACGCGTACAATGGCTTCCGTCATGCCCTTGCATATCCCAGACCCGCCCCCGGTGCAGAAGAGAACCTTTCCCTTGAAAATATCGTCCTTGAAGGTCGAGCTTGAGTCGACAATAGGTGCAAGGAAGTATGAAGGCGCCATTTGGAGAGTGAGGTAGTAGAGAGAGAGGTTGAAGGAGCTGTTATGTACCAGTGTCCAATATCAATTATTGTGCGAATGACAGCTGACCGGGGTGCTGAAGAAGCCTCGGGCGGGCTCAGAGATCAGCCGCATTTGCGTATGTGGAAGGGAGATGGAGAATCACGAGATGTGATTCTCCGTCAATGTCCGCTGGGCCATACAATCGGCGTGTCAGTCTGTCAACCTTATACGATGCATCAACCCTGTGCCAGCACCAGAGTAAGACCTCACGACTTTATCGCATATATTCATACTAGCGCGACATACAAAGATGCTAATAAGTACATACTTGGGTGGACGTGGAAATTCTAACTCATTTTACTTCGGACCCATTTGAGAGGCGAAAACTTGGAAAACCGACGAGATTTTTTGGTGTCGGCCCCAGGCGCCGATTCAGGTTCCTCGAATTCCCTATGGTCGTCTGGTGAGTCGGCGGCGCGGGAAACGAAACCAAATATGCTTACGCAAGCCATTGGCGGTCGGAAAAGTCTTGAATGCAATCCGTAGTGGTCTCTTGCAAGCTTCTGTAGGTGAAACCAGGGAAGATTTTCTGGCTCTTTGAAACGTCGAATTGCTTGGGAGAATCGGGCACCTCCGAGCCAAACTTGTTGGGGATCTTGGGTAGGATTTTCTGTCCTTCCACGACTTGAGAAGTGTCAAGCCAAAGACAGCATCGATAGGGCAGCTCTAGTACTGACCAATGTGCTGAGGGAAGATGCTTCCAGCGACGAACAAAATGCGTTCATCCCGAGCCTCTGCAGTCGACAAGGCAAGACCATGTGACTCTGCCACATCGCGCACATCGATCCAGCCTCCCAGTGGCGTGAAAACGACCTCTTGGGTGGTCTCCTCGCTCGTAGAGGACAACAAAGACTTGAAGAACACTCCCATCGAGTAATTCATGTCATTGGGCGAGTTAATCGCTCCCAACATAGGCTGTGGAAAGCCTAACCGTCAAATCACTGACTGGTAAAATTAAACATCGAACAAAACTTGCCCCAAACACCTTTCATAGCGCTAGTTAGCTTTAGCATGCGAGGAGTGAGATACTAGATGGCTCACCATTCCAGGAAGGATTGCAACCATATCCCAGTCCACTGTCCCCTTGATGCTGTTGTAGTAATCCCAAGCCGCCTGTTCAGCGAGCGTCTTGGATGCTAAATAAACGTGAATGGGGCCAGCAGCAAGTCCGCTTTTCTCGACCTCGGCCGGGGAATGAATGTTCCAGTCCGCCTCGGTAAAATTTGAAGGGACAGGGTGAAGATCCATTACGGAGGCCATAGAGGAAGTAATCACAACCCGTTTGAGTGAGGTGCTGTGAATGGTAGTCGGTATATTTGATTCATTGACAAAAAAAAAAAAAAAAAAAAAAAAAAAAAAAAAAAAAAAAAAAAAAAAAAAGAAAGTCGTTGACTGACGGGTTTTTCGCTGCACTCTTCAAAATGCTCAAGGTACCATCAACAGCAGGGCGAATCAATTCTGTTGAGAAATATTCAAGCCTAGTACAAAAGCAGAGGAGCGGATTAACGACATACCATCCGCGCTGGCGACTTTGTCAGTGAAAGGCGAGGCCAGATGTAGCACGGCGTCGACGCCTTCGACGGCTTTATCAAAAGCTCCTTCCTACAAAAAATAAAACGTATGGGTCAGTCTAAACGACCTATCGGACAATTGGACCTACTTTGGTGATGTCCTCGACTTCGACGACCTCGAGCTTGTCCTTGTACGACTTGAAATGCTCACGCAGGTGTTGGCTTTTGTTACTCGAACGAACTGTGCCGCGAACGGAATATCCTTTTTTCAGGAGGTATTCCACCACCCAGAGGGACACGAAACCGTTTGCGCCTGAAACGAGTACCTTTCCTGTGGTCAAAGCTGGCATATCGAGTAGACGTCAAGTTACAGCTCAAGCTGCCTACTATGTACCCGATATTTATACCTGCACTGTGCGACACCCTGTCGGGCTTGTCACGCGTACAAGTCTATTGTTAAGGTTAGCCTTGCTCTCCGGGAGTGTATTCTGTAAGGGGCCAGCATAAAGGCGGGGAAGTTGAAAAAAAAAGATTTTGTTATGTAAGTTGCGGTAAAACATTTGTAGAATCATTACTTGATGCTGCTAATGCTGCTCACAGACCATGCCGCCAAAAATCACCGTTTATCTGCTGTAGGACAGATACCTGGGCGTCTATTATCCATATCGGATAAATATCTCCATTGGTTCGATCGTCTGGTTCACATGGCCTTACTTAACTTCTACGCCCTTTGAACTTGCTAAGAACTGCAATAGCCACAACGACGGTGGGAACTCTAACTCAGACTGTAGTTTGAGAGATGAGTCCGAAAAGAGGGGGAAACGAAGGACCAGGAGAGTTGGGACAGATGCAAATGGAACGAGACGAATTTGCGTGGTTGAGAGTCAGTGAGGCCGGAAGAAGCGGTGAGTGCGCGGAGATGTATAATATGGCGCTGGCGGAGAAAAAGAGGCGTCTGGGGATTCTTAGCCAACTACACTGAGCGATTCGTATAGATACGGCTCGGAGGATGAGGAGTCACTACTAACTAGTAACGCTAGGTCAAAGGGCAACCAATTTTTTATATTAGTAAGCTTTTGACATTTCTTTTTCTGCTCACATCTGTCGTATTCATCCCATGCCGCTATCAATCTACAATACCTACCTGGGTCTGCCCAGTTTTCTGACCTTCTACAGAGCATGCATCTGTCGGTCTTTCGCTTTTTGAGTGTCCTCGGGCTTCTCAGCGGCACTCGCGCATGCCGCGAAATTGGCCTCGGGAAATTGGCCCCAGAAATCACTGGTCAAGATCAACAGTTCGACTTTGTTGTCGTCGGAGGTGGTACCGCTGGCATAGTGCGTCCGTTTACAAGCACCATTCCATGCTCATTCTTAGCCCGCCTTCTTCTCTGTGCTAGGCTATAGCTGCAAGGCTCGCAGAAGATTCCTCAGTAACAGTGGCACTCGTCGAAGCCGGAACGTTCTATGAACTCAATAATGCACCCATTTCCTCAACACCGTTTGCCGATATCTTAGGCCTAGGAGCTGATAACTCTGAGATTGATCCTGCTATAGACTGGGGTATCATGACCACTCCTCAGGCAGCTGCCAACCTCCGTCCCCTTCATTATGCTCGTGGTAAAACCCTGGGCGGGTCATCAGGCAAGTTCTTGCCTTGCCTTTACCAGAGTTATATCTAACGCCACCGATGAGTTTAGCCCGAAACTTCATGATCTACCAGAGACCTACTAAACAATCGTTGCAAATGTGGGCGGACGAAGTAGATGACCAGAGCTATAGCTGGGAAAACTTCATTCCATATTTCAAGAAAAGCGTCAAGTTTACGCCTCCAAACAGCCAGCTCAGAGCGGCAAATGCATCAGTTCAATATGAACCATCCGCCTTTGAGCCTGAAGGAGGTCCGTTACATGTGACATATCCTAATTATGCCCAGCCGTTTGCCAGGTATCGAATCTCTGCAACTTTTCCTATACGGCTTTCATTAATGCATCGTAATACAGCTATATGGAGGGTGGGTTCAATGAGATTGGAATCAATACGACCAAAGATTTCAACTCCGGCTCCCTCCTGGGAGCTCAGTGGACCGCCGCAAGCATCAATCCAAATGGAGCCATAAGATCTTCTTCTGAGGAAGCCTTTCTATCAGCTTCTGTAAATAGGACCAATTTCAAAGTTTTTGACTCAACAATGGCCAAAAAGATTCTCTTTGACGATGCGAAAAACGCCGTCGGCGTAGAGGTCAATGTAACGGGATACCCGCCGTTCACCCTCAAAGCGTCCAAGGAAATCATTGTATCCGCAGGAGCATTCCAATCCCCTCAAATGCTTATGGTTTCCGGCGTCGGGCCAAAAGGAACGCTAGAAAAGCTTGGAATCGATGTTATCGTTGACAATCCTAATGTCGGACAGGTAGGCTGACAGCGAATATAACTCCATCAAATTTTACCATCCAACGTTTGTTAGAATATGTGGGATCACGTTTTTGCTGGCCCTGGATACTCCATCGCAGTTGATAGTATCACACGTATGATCAATGTGAGGTCACCCTACCACATCCCTCTGTTTCAACTCGACCTGACGTCCTTCAATTAGGACCCGGAGTACCAGATGGCGGCGTTTGTCGAATATCAACAGACAGAGTCTGGTCCATTTTCCAGTAACAATGCCGATTACGTTGCCTGGGAGAAGATACCTCACGACTTACGCCAGACCTTTCCCGCAACCGTTTTAGAAAACTTGGAGTACTTTCCTCCAGACTGGCCTGAGATCGAGGTAATGCAATGCATTTCTCAGCTGGAATTAGCTGATTGATCATATACGGTACATAGTATGTCGTTTGCCCTGGATACATCGGAGATTTCAGTGAGTCTGGGTCATTCCTCTATTTCAGTGGTCCTGACTTTGGTTATGAAAGCTGCTCCGGGCCAAAAGCAGCCAAATATCGGCAACTACGCTTCGATAGGTGCCGCTGTCGTCTCTCCATTATCGCGCGGGAGTATCACGATTGCTTCGGCCGACACTAACGACCTCCCGATCGTGGACCCCAATTTTCTCGCCCACCCATCCGATCGAGCACTTATTGTGGCTGGCTACAAGCGCGTCAGACAACTCTTTGCATCGTCGGTAGTCAAGGAAATTGTCATTGGAGATGAGTTCTACCCTGGCTTACAGTATGCTACGGACGAAGAAGTGTACGAGCAAATCAAGCAATCACTGATGCCTGTTTGGCATGCGGCGGGTACCTGCAAAATGGGCAGGCCAGATGATCCCAAGGCCGTAATAGACACTCAAGCGCGAGTTCTGGGTGTCCAACGCCTGAGGGTCGTAGACGCAAGTTCCTTCCCTCTACTTCCTCCTGGTCATCCCCAGAGTGTAATTTGTAGGTTTTGCCAGTTTGGTCCTGTGGCATTTTATTTTATTTGAGATATTTCTTACAGACGCTCTTGCTGAGAAAATTGCGGAAGATATCAAGTCTTCGCATTGTACTAATCCAAATTACTTGGATTCGGCTGAAGCAGTTTTGCAGCGCTAAACGCGTTCAAGCATCTCAAGGTGAAAGCTTGGAGTTGATAGGCTATAGGTAGACGCCGATGACATGAAGTCTAGATAGGCCCCTTCGTAGTTAGTAGTAACTTGTTTTAAATAATAAAGATTTGGAGTCGAACAGATTTAAAAGTCACGCGGTCCCTTGATTCATCCTGTCGCGACATCATCATGAGCTTCCCAGGAAGCAAAGGCAGGCGATACCTTTTGCTTATTGTCTTTTTTTTTCGCTGATTTGTTTAAAGCAGTAGTAAAATGGTCGGTGATCTATATTTTTGGTTCTTGAAAAACCTACACTTTTTTTTGTAGTCCCATTTGCTCTAAGGAAATGCCGGAGCGACTGATTAATGAGCATCTCGACAGCGGGTGCTCTAGTAGTAAAGATCCATCATCTTTGGGCCCGCGTCTTGCTTTACCAGCTTCTCAGACATCCTCAATATCTTCACATTCGCGTACCAGCTCGTTTTCAAAGGCTTCTACTAGTATACATCCCCTCTTCCAGAGAAGAACCGAGCATCATGAACCGTCAGCTTTGATTTCATCTCAGCCTGGCAACAGAAAACGAGTTGCTGGTGTTTCTCATCCCGAGAGCAGTTCGAGCAGCTCGACTTTCGGCCACAGCCAATCAGTGAAGCGTCCGAGAATATCGTCAAATAACACCTCGACCGCTCCTCTCGCTGAAAGACTTCGACCGGGCCTTTTGACCGACTTTGTTGGGCAAGCACACCTTACAGAGGCAGGATCCATGCTCTTAAGCTCGATGAAGAACGGCTCTTTGGGAAGTATGATATTTTGGGGGCCTCCTGGGTGAATTCGCTACTCAAATTCCTGCTGCTCTTACTGAATCGTCACAGTTGCGGCAAGACAACCCTAGCGAGATTAGTAGCTAAACAAACAAACTCCATATTTAAGGAACTCAGCGCAACTATAGTCGGTATCAACGAAGTGAGGAAAATCTTTGAGGATGCTAAAAGTGCGCTGCGATTGACCGGAAAGTACGGTTCATTTCATTATGATAAATCACCATCGCAGCTCGTTCAATCATTCCTTCAGAAAAACGATACTTTTTCTAGATGAAGTCCATCGTTTTAGCAAGTCACAACAAGTAATGTAACTCGTGATACGCATACGACACGGCTAACTCGGTGGTGCCCTAGGACGTTTTTCTACCATTTCTTGAGCACGGGGATATACAGCTGATTGGAGCAACTACTGAAAATCCGTCATTTAAGCTCACTGGGGCCCTTCTTAGCCGCTGTAGGTGGGTTTTGTTCCGATTGAATTTCTGAAGCCGCTGCACAACGAATGATTGCATGAGCGCAGAGTGTTTGTTTTAGAGCGCCTCTCGGACGCAAATATTGAAGAGATTATCGGGAGAGCGATGACGAGGCTTTCTCCTGCGCCAGAAAACATATCTAGTGGCAGACCAGCTCTGAACGACCAGGGTGACTCGTTGAGTGACAGTGGAGACGATCGTAATTTTCCGCTTACGCCAGACTTGTCCCAAATCCCGGAATCATCACCCCCCGTCTCCGGCCCTTCTCAGTTCCCTGCCTATCCACATTTCACTGCACGAGTCTTAGCTTCGGTTGTCTCGCTCTCGTCTGGAGATGCCCGAACGGCATTGTCTCTACTCGATCTTGTCCTATCAGCTAATAAGTTGACTCGGGAAGAGAAGCTAGTTGAGAATCTACGGCGCTCGGTATCATCGTCTTACGACCGTTCTGCAGATGATCGATATGATATGATATCTGCCTTGCACAAGTCGTGAGTCAAAGATTGCCCCCCCCCCAAGTGGGTTTGCATTGATCAATGTTGTGTAGTGTGCGAGGAAGCGACGTAGACGGTGCAATGTACTGGCTGGCACGGATGTTGAGTGTCGGGGAGGATCCGATGTATATCGCACGAAGGATGGTTGTCTGTGCCAGTGAAGACATTGGCCTTGCTGATCATCATGCCCTGCCTTTGGTAAGCGATATTCAGTTTACTTATTATTGGCGGCATTCATTATAACATTCATAGGCTACGGCAGCGCTTCAAGCCTGTCAGGTCATTGGGATGCCGGAATGTAGAATTAATCTTGCGCACGTTGTTGCATACCTGGCTGAAGCACCCAAATCCACGCGAGCATATGGTACGGAAGAGCCTGACCATATTACGACTGTGTTGCATTAACTCTCTCTCTCCAGAGGCATACAATCGTGCAGAAACTGCCGCAAAAAGTAATCCTTCGCTACCAGTGCCTATGATTGCTAGAAATGCTCCAACATCGCTTATGAAAGAAATGGGCTATAGTGAAGGATACATGTATAACCCTGACTATGCTCATCCTGTTCATAACGCGTACCTGCCACCGGAAATCGACGGCCAGCGATTTATGCGACCACCAGGAGAAGGCAAACTATGGAATGAAGAAGCGTTGCTGGAATGGGAGCGGAAAAGAAATGATGGAAAGGATTGGGAAGGACGGCCGAAATACCATACATAACTATAGTTGGGAATCTCGCACGGCCTGTGTACTAGATTACTCAGCTTGCCTCCTCAAGCGCTTAACATCGACTCGTTCATGCCTGCACTCCCAGCACACGGTGGAGGGGAAGAAGGAGGGGTGTTCCACGTTCTTGTCACTGGCTTTGGAGTGAGCATCCACTTCTTGCAAGTCCAAGTGCGGTCAATCGATCGTGCTTTTTCTATTTAGCCGTTCGCCAATCACCAGCCTGATAATCCCTCATGGCTCGCTGTCCAACCTCTGCATAATGTGGTGTTGCCTCTGGATACAGAGACTGGTGGCAAGCACCGAGTAATCAAGATCTCTGCGCTTCAAGTCCCGGTGACCTATGAATCAGTAGCTTCGGTGGTACCAAAGCTGCATTTACGACCGCCTGTGCTGCCTGATCAGGTCAAGGATGACTTTTATCGATTGCCACAGGACAAGGGATATGATTTCATATTTCATCTGGGTGTAGCAGGGAGAGGACCTCTACGGATGGAGAAACTGGGACACAAGTTGGGGTATCACATGAAGGACCCCTCTGGAAAGCTAGCTCCGACTGTGAAAGGACCACCGTCTGATTTCGGAAGACGAGAGGAGTCGGATATGTCCGTTGGTGAGCAGGCAGTCGAGAGGATAGGCTTGGGATTCGACGTGGAGAGTGCGGGGGACACGTACAGTGTCCGACCTAGCCGTGGATTCGGGGCTGGATATGAAAAGTTTCCGGACGGTAAGTTGATTGAAATTATGTGTTGAATTTTGACCTTGACGATTTTGAAAGAAATCTACACGGACATTGACGTCTCGAGGCTTGTGTCTCATCTTCGAAAGAACGGAGTTGAAGTAGGTGACTGAACTTTTCCATGAATTATGCACACGCAAGACTTTTTTTCCAGCAAATCTATTCGTCTATGGATGCAGGACATTACTTGTGTGATTTCGCGTACTACTGTTCATTGGCCGAGTCGAAGCGCAATGGAAAACCGTATGAAAAGGACCGAAACACTCAGGTTTTGTTTGTCCATTGTCCTCCAGTAGGACAGCCTTTGACAACAGAAGAGGTTACAGGTAAGGATGGCCTTGTATGCAGTATTGAACTTGAACTTTTTTCTTTCTTTGCAGAGGCGATTCGTCGAATTATTATCTGGGTGAGCAGTTTGCTGCATGGCATTACGTAACATTGATGACGTAATAGGTTTGCCTGGAAAATGCCGAGATTGCCGGGTAATCAGTTGACATCATTACTACGTCATTGAAATTACGGGGAATAAAAAGGGCAAGTAGTGTACACTCTGTATTTCGTTCTGTTTTCTTGCGAAATGTCCTACGCTGCCGCCGCAGGTTCCTTCATTCCACCGAATCAGCCTCAGCCTGATCAAGCTTTGTTGAACACAGAATCGCCCACAGCACCTACCGTAGCTGATGATACCGCCAAAGTAAACGTTGTCCACCCTCAATTCAAAGAACACCCTGCCACCATTACCTCCCAGAATCGTCCAGTACCTCCTGACAGCAAAACTCCTTCTTCTTCTAGGAGACGACTGAAGGAAGTCGAAGCAGAAGGCGCATATCTCTGGAATGTCGCAAGACATTATCTTTTCAGGCCAGGTGTCGCAGGCGGTCTAGTCGGTCTCAGTACGTCTACATTTCAATCTTATAATATATTCTTGCCCTGACGACCCATGCTGTAGTAAACGTTGGTTTACTCGCAGGTGCTACCCGTGCCTTTTACACCCAGCCCCAATTGCGCAACGATCGAAGAATCATCGCATCCGCTGTAGCCGCAACCCTTGTCACTTTAGGCGTGGAAGGGTTCGCGGCTGAAAAATATGCTCAGACTCCACAGGGCCAGGCAGAGGCTCGTCGTGCCAGGAAGAAGGAACCTTGATTTACAGACATATTCGAGAAAACATTCTTCGCCCTGGTGTTCTCGGAGGCCTCGTTGGTTTAGGTGAGCTTTTTCTTTCTGGTTTTGTCGCACCGCCAAACCCTGACTGCTTTTTCATTTCAGTCAACGCCGCCATTTTGGGAACCGTTGGCTACTTTTCGTACTCACACTGGAACAAGCCAACTTGGGACAGACGCGTTGTGTCGGCCATTTCCGTCGGCCTCTTATCTCTCTGGGGTGCTGAAGGGTGAGTCCAGCGTTCTGTCGTGAAATGCGAAAAACTGAAATAAATCACTCTTATGCAGTACCATCGCCGAGCGTTATCGAACTTCTCATCGTTGAAAGTTATTATTCTCTTTTTTTTTGTAACACTATTTTTATGTAATAAAAATACCACCTCGGCATTATCGGCTCGGAGTATTTGTTAATGTTTGGTCAAACAACACACACACAAGCAGTCACTGAAAGTCGTCTTCACCTTTTTTTTTTTCCTCCGCCGTTCACTATGTCTCGCTTCTTCAGACAAGCTGGCGATTCCGACTCCGATTCGGATGAATCAGAGGAATCCATGTCTTCAGGGGATGAAGCCCCTCAGGCAGCGTCTACAGCTAAACCAGCAATGTCCCGCTTTCTGCGAACAGCAGGCTCGGATTCAGATTCCAGCGACTCGGATGATTCCGACACTGAAGATGAGAGCGATAGCGACATCGACGCTCCGAAATCCAAGAAACCCAGTTTCTTAAAGTCAGACTCTGACGAGTCATCGGAGGATGCAGAAGAGGATAAGCAAGGCATACGCATTATGAGCGCGCAGGAAAAGAGATTGGCAGAGATGGAAGCCACTGGAAAGTCCATGGAAAACGGTCTTAAGATCAACGATTGGGTAGCGATATCTAATGGTCCGTATAAGAATTCACCTCCAAAGTAAAAAGCCACTCATATCGAACACAGAATTCGATAAACTTGCCCGGATGATTCAGAGACAGCATAATGTATCTGAGCCCGTTCCCCCGTTCTATATTAAAACGTTACTCAACCTCGAGTCGTCCGTCACCAATGCTATCGCTAAAGAAAAAGAGGCAAAGAAGAAAATGAACGCTACTAATGCAAAGGCTTTGAACTCCATGAAACAAAAGGTTCGTAAAGCTATCAAGGAGTATGAACAAGATATCGCAAAGTATCAAGCGGTCAGTATATCCTTCTCTTATTTCTTACGTTGGACTGATGCTGTATTTTTAGGATCCGGAAGCGTTTGAGCGCGATTACGCGTCTACAGTGACCAGGGAGGCACCCTCGGCACCTGGCGCAAGACCGACTGGCCCGTCTACGACTGCAGATGGTGATGACGAAGATGGGTTCAAGTCGGTTGGAAAGGGCGGCAAAACAATGTTTCTGACAACCGAAGGTATATTCAAAAGTCTTCAGGCTGTCCAAGAAGCCAGGGGAAAAAAGGTCGAGTTCCATTCCCTCCGTCATTCTTCTTCCCCTCTTAACTTGGATGGATTTCTCCACAGAATACTGATAGGGGTGAACAAATTCGCATTCTGGAAAGATTGCTCGAGCTGGCAACCACTCCTTACCAGCGAATCCGCGTTCTTTTGGCTCTCGTCTCCTCTCGCTTCGACTACAACTCATCTGCCTCCTCACATATGCCCACGGAGCTTTGGATCTCCGCTCAAAATGAAGTCGACCAGCTCATCGCCATTATCGCTTCCAACTCGAGCTACACCGTACAAGAAACCACTGATGACTACGACGACCTTGTTGACCGCCATCCCTCCACTGAAAAGGACGGAGTCGTCCGTATTCGAGGAAGTGTCATCAGCTTCATCGACCGTCTCGACGACGAATTTACCAGGAGTTTACAAAATATCGATCCGCACGGAACAGAGTATGTTGAGAGATTAAAAGATGAAAAGACTCTCTATTGCACTATTTGTCGAGCACAGGCATTTTACGAGCAGACCAGGCAGGATGATCCTCTGAGCCGAGTAATCATGCGGAGATTGGAGCATATCTACTCAAAGGTTCCGAAAGATTCCTCTAAACGTTTGTTCTTTCGAAACTAAATCAACCCTAATATTCAGCCCGACGCCGTCGTGCAAGCCCTCGAATCTGCGGTTGAAATTGCCGAGATCAAACCCACTGCAACGCTCTCATCAAAAGAATCGACGTCTGGATTAATTCACTCGCTTTGTGTATACCTTTACAAATCCGGCAATTCTCTACACCGCACTCGTGCCATGCTGAGCCATATCTATCACTACGCCTTGCTCAATGATTTCTACACCGCGCGAGATATGTTGCTCATGTCGCATCTTCAAGAGTCTATTCATTCTGCCGATGTCGCTACACAAATTCTCTACAATCGTGCCGTGGTACAGCTCGGGTTATGCGCCTTCCGGTCAGGGCTGATCAAGGAAGCTCAATCTACCCTTCTGGACATATTCACCACGCAGCGGGTGAAGGAGCTCTTAGCGCAAGGTGTTCATCAACAACGTTTCCAAGTTCTCTCACCTGAGCAAGAGAAGGCCGAGAAACAACGCCAACTGCCTTTCCATATGCACATCAACACGGAGCTACTGGAAGCTGCATTCTTGGTTTCGAGTATGCTTGTCGAAATTCCTCTTCTGGCGAGCATAGATTCTGAAGAGTCAAAGAGGAAGGCGATATCGAAACCGTTCCGGCGTCTTCTCGACTTTGCTGATCGCCAGGTATTCACCGGTCCCCCCGAGAGTACGCGCGACCACATCATGCAAGCGAGCAAGGCTCTTCAAGACGGTGAATGGGAGAAGTCCCGTGATCTCGTTCAGAGCATCAAAATCTGGAGCTTGATGCCCGAGGCTGCTTCTGTTAAGGACATGCTAGCCAAGTAAGAATGGAGAAACCTGCCAGCTTTCTGTGACGTTATATTGACTCGGTTGTTGCTAGGCGTATTCAGGAACAGGGTCTTCGAACCTACCTGTTCACATATGCCCCTCACTATAATGCATTATCACTTTCGCTACTAGCACAGACTTTTTCAACCTCGTTGCGGACGGTTACCTCAATCGTCTCGAAAATGATTTGGAGCGAGGAGCTCTCTGCTTCGCTTGACCAGGCCGATGGCTTCATCGTTTTTCACCGGACGGAAGTCACACGCCAACAGCAGTTGGCATTGGCCATTGCAGAAAAGGTCAATGCGATGGCTGATCAAAACGAAAAAGCTTTGGATGCCAAGCTGGGATCTGCTGGTGGGTGGGGAGATCGAGCAGACGGGAAGACTGGGGAGAAAAGGGGCGAGCAACCTCAAGAACGGAGAGGACGCGGCGACAGAACGAGGGGCGCGAGAGGTATTTCTCTCCTCTCATTCTTTTTTCTTCAAAAAATTGCTCACTTTTTGAATTAGGGGGTGCTCGAGGTCGTGGTGCTCGATTTGCTCAAGGTCTCGGAAATCAGATGGCACAGCGAACAGGGTAGATGCGTTACTTATTATTGGTTGCACGTCGTCAACCAAGAAAATCCGATCTATATTATTCTCTCTACACGGAGTATTCTCTCACAAGTCCGAGATATAACCACGACTGACGAGATATTGCGTGATTATTCGTACACTCTCGGCAACTTCAGTTTGGTCAGTCTTGATGTGTATCTCCGGATTCTCCGGGGCCTCGTAGGGAGCAGATATGCCGGTAAAATCTGGGAAGAAAGTTGAGGCATTCAAGTTGGACGTCTTGGGGGGAGGGGAGGGGTCCCACCTTTAATTTCTCCTGCCCGAGCTTTCTTGTAGAGGCCTTTGGGATCGCGCTGCTCGACGATACTGAGAGGAGCATCAACAAAGACTTCTACAAAAGGTAAAGAAGCCTGTTCGTGGATTTGACGAGCTAATTGGCGATCGACACGATAGGGAGAGATGAAGGCAGTAATTGTCACGCAGCACGAGTCTGCAAAGAGTTTGGAAACCTGGTTCCGCGATGACCTCAATGAGCGATCGTCTAAGTTGCGCAAAACTGACCTCTCCAATGCGACGAATGTTTTCGTTGCGAGATTTCTCATCAAAACCCAAGTCCTTGTTGAGACCGAAACGTACATTGTCGCCGTCTAACCGATAAGTGTATTTGTGCAAATGAAGCAAATGCTGCTCCAAAGCACAAGCAATGGTTGACTGGAAGGTTTTGGAATCATTGATACGGGCGGGAGTTGAGTTCGGACGAAAAAATCTTTCACCTTTCCACTGGCAGAAAGGCCGGTGAGCCAGATGGTCACACCATTTTGGTGTAAAAGAGAGGACCTTTCAGAAGGTGTTGCGATACCTATAACTGATTTAGAGCGGAAAATGATAAGAACGGAATGGGTAACCTTGATGAAAGGTAATGTTTGAAGCCATGAGTCAAATAAACGCCCAATACAAAAAATATGCTTTCATTCCGACCAACTCGTACAACCTCGCGGCTCTCCATTCGCCATTCGTCTTCAAAACTTGGCATAAAGCAGCTGGTCCAACAAGACTTGAGACATGCAGAAAAGCTAGGAGTCATACAGCCAGCAGCCCCAGACGCTACTGCCTTGCGCAAGTTAGTACATACCACCATAGAGCTCGCCGTCAGTATCTTTTTATTTTTGTTTAAGCGTCCTGTCTCCTCAGCAATGATTCCAGAAATTCTACTTTCGAGGAGCCAAACTTATATACACGAGAGGGAAGGAAGTCAATGCCATCAAGGCTCGAATACGATCCGGGGGATTTCCTTTAACGAGAGCCGAGGGCAGACTAATCCATCTCCAACGAAAGGATGTCACAAAGTGCGTTCTCCCCCCCTCCATATCTCATTTACGCTTTTTCTCCTCTGACACCCCGTTGTGTAGACTAGTACCTTTCATAATAATGGCAATAGTCCTAGAAGAACTCATCCCAGTCGCTGCTATTTACGCGCCATTCATGCTTCCTTCAACTTGCATCTTACCCGGTCAGCGCAGCCGCATTGACGAAAAAAAGACGCGGAAGGCCACTGCTTCAGCCGCCGACGCCAGCCACGTTCTCGCACAGATTCGAAAAAACGCGGTCAATGGTACAATATCCTCTTCCGCTCTCAGCGGGACCGGTTCCGCCAGCATTATCTGCAGCCTTCTTCGACTCCCAACCTTTGGAAACGACTTTTTTAGGATTTGGCGGATTCAGCGTCACCTGCGTTTCATTCAAAATGACGACTCTCTGATACTCCAAGATAAACTACAGGATGAATTGAACGACCATGATTTGGCCTGGGCTCTAGAAGAGCGTGGTTTGTATGTCCACTTTCTTTTTATTTCATTATATCTACTGTACTCACCCAATTCCGCCCAGTATCGTACAAAATCTCTCTCCCCAGGCACGGAAAGCTCAACTCGAATGGTGGTTAAACTCGATCAAGGACACTCCACATAATTCTGCCGTTTCCCGCCGCATTTTCCTCCTCACCGAAGGACGGTGACGCGTACAGGATTATTATTAATTACCAGTGGCATTAGCCAGCGCTAGTATTCTCCAATTATCCCCACTTGATGGTCTCATCATCACGTTCTTCTGAGCCAGGTGTACGGCCGACGAGAAATTACCATTCACACTTTGTGCGGCCGCTCGTAACCTGAGCGACGTTTCGTGTTCTGCCAAAGTTTCAGAAGATGGCCCGGTCAATGCTGGAAGAATTGAATCATGTCGATGCATTTGGAATAGAAGCACTGCAGCTTGATTCCGAGTTTCATGAGAGGCCGGGTCTGCAAAGACCGCCTTCTGAGCCACCCCAAGAGCTTTTTCAGAGTTATTCTTCTCCCGCTATGTTTAGCCTTGAGACGTGCCTCGCAAAACAAGATCTTACCTGTCCTAAGCCATGCTGAATCATAAGATGATCAACATCTCTCAAAGGGTCTAACCGCAGTCTGCGATCCACTGGCAAGGCCAAGATTTCGGAAAGAGCTGCATCTATGAGGGTTTCATCCTCCGTTAGGATTCCCATTGCAGCCAAGGTATTGATAGCCACAAGATTCTCGGGATCCACTGATATGCTGCATAAAACTAACATCAGCTATCAACCAGTGAGAACAGTGTTGAGCATTTACCACTCTAGAAGTAGATTTTTTGCCTGATCTTTACATTCTGAAGTTCCCATAGTCCATAGTGTCTGTGAGAGCATCACAGATACTTCTCCTCGCAACAGCGAATTGTCAGTAGCAGAATCAAGAGCTGTCTCCAGCAGCCCCAGGGCACCCTCTAGATTGCCCATTCTGAAATGGGCTATTCCGGATCCAAATTGACTCTGAACTCGTAAAAGCACTGTCGTCTCATCGTTCTCCTCGGAAAGAAGTCCAAGTGTGGTCTCGAATGATTCTAGAGCACCTTCGTAATCTTGGATTGACAGCTTGAGTCGACCAGTATTCATATGTGCGATGGTAAATTGCCTTTCGATCTCTGTATCTTCTGTTTGTTCGTATAAGGCTTCAAGTAAAGCAATCGCTCTCGTTATCAATTCGACGCCGCGTTCCATGTGTCCAATTCGCTCGCACACGAGAGCGTAAAGATGGAATGCTGTTGGATCCTGGGGTCGATATTTAGTATATCGGTCCAAAACAAAGAATGCAGGGAGGAGGGCATCGGGAGAGAACATTGCTTGGCTTCCGCTACTAGTCGCCTCTCGGATAAAGGCCCTTGACGTGTACTGATAATCCGCTTCTGGCTGGAAAGAAGATTTACGATAATTGCGCGCAAATCATTGATTGAGGCCACGTACCACAATATTACTCAACCCAATAGCATGCTCCAGTATGCTTGTAGCGCCTTTGGAGTGGCCACTGGCCATCGCAACAAGAGCCTGACCTAACCACGCCACCGTGCAGTCAGGATCGGCGCTCTGAGCTCGATAGAAGGCTTCATTCGCGAGATCGATGTCATTATGGTGGAAAAACAGTAGTCCCATATTAGCCCAAGTCCCGGCATTCTAAGCTCTGGCTTAGCACGAGATCAGCTAAACTGGAGTAAACGAAATATTCACTTTTGAGTCAATCTCCAGTGCTCTGATGTAGGCATGTTGTGCCGTCTTTGGATTTTCAGCAAAGTTCAGATCTCCGAGCGCTATCCAATAGCTATCATTTACTGGAAATTTGCGGATAGCTTCAATCAGCGCCTTCGATGCTTGAGCTATGGCCTTCATCTTCTTTTCACCATCTGGGGTCTTCTGAGCGAGTGATCGCAACGCAACAGCAAGGTCATAATAGGCACTGGCGATCACCTCTTCAGATGATCCAAGCTCGATACGATGATCACATGTAGCAACGGTGAGCTGCAAGAGTGCCAGAGCATTGGAATGATCTTGGGGTGGTACGACATCCATAATGCGACTACTTGGATTGCCCAGCAGTGCTCTGATGTTACGAATGGCGGAGCTGACCGCATCTTCGTCGATGAATGTATCCCTCGTTGATAATATGTACAAGGCGTCGACTACTGTTTTCCATATCACTGATCGAAAACCGGTACTGTCCGCGAGAAGCGTCAGGGAGAGTCGGATTGTTTGTAGGAGAGATTGCTCGGCTCTTGCAATAAATCCCCCAGAGAGCTCAGAACGACCAAGATTCAGACGGGCTTGAGCCAAGGTAGCGAGCACGCTCAACTCCGACGGGTGCACTGATAGCACTTTTTCGAGTTGGTTCACCGCTTCTTCATATTGCCCCGTTTGACAATAAACCTCAGCAATGAGATAAGCGGAGATCCAGTCATCTTCATCACATAAATCTCTGGAATGAGAAAGTGCTTTCAACGCAGCACTATGTCGACCAGATTTAAGGTAAGCTTCTCCTAGTCTAAGCCAAGTTAGACGATCGTTGGGCTCGGCTCTCAGAGAAATTTGCAGCGCTTCGATGGCCGCAGAATATTCCCGTTTCACCTACTTTCAGTAAGTGGTATGTTAGTGCAATCAGAATCACACGCACCAAATTGACTACTCCCAGAGCTTTCCAAGCCCATGCATTCATCGGCAGATACTTGCTCGCCCTATTCTCCTGCGCGCTTTGTAAACCTCCATTCAAACCACCTTCCCCTTCGATAGTTCTCCGGACGACAACATCAACGAGGTCCCATTCTTGTTCATCCGCAAACCCTGTAGCCAGTCGGTGCGCCGCGTCAGCTTCGCGAGGGTCTAGTTCAAAAGCCTTTTGAAAGCATTTGGAGGCCCGATTCGGGTCTGGTGGGTTCGCATATTCAGAATAATAAATACCCAATGAAGTGAATGCCGGTGAATAGCTCGGGTCACATTTGAGGGCGGTAATAAAATTTTGATATCCTTCCATAATTCTAGCCTCTAAGGAACTTATTAGGACGCGGAAAATATTGCATGTCGTTGAACTTACCTTTCAAACTCCAAAGACATTTGCCTAGCCTCCAAAAACATCTGGCATGATCGTGATTGTGACCATCTAAACCGCTCATAATTTCCAGAACGGCTTGCAAGGAATCAATGCCAGCTTGAACCTTTCCGGTTCTACTGATACACCAAGCATATTCTTCTTTGGCTCTGAGACCTTCGCCGTGCTCCTGCCCTAGCGTGTTGTATACGTTGCCAAAAGTTTCTGCGGCCTCCTCCCAATTTTCGCTTGTTTCAAGAATGTAGCCTCTTCCCATGACAGCAGCGATATTTTCTGGCGAGACTGCAAGAATTTGGTCGACTATCTTCAGAGCCCTGGCGTGGTGCTTTGGCGGATAAAAATGTACAAGAGATGAAGCGAGAATTGCCTGGTACCCGACACGAACGCTATCGCATCAGTTAGAAACAAAGAATCGCGGTATAAAACGGGCAATCACACCTAGGTAGCGTAATCGCATTTTCTGATTCAAATTTTGCTACGAGTTGCAAGCCACGTTCGCAAGTCTGAATGGCGTTTTCGTAATCCACCTCGCATTGATGAATCTCCGCGACGATGCGCGTGGCAATCAGGGAGGTCGACAGCGACGAATGGGCTTCCTTTTACGTTCCGATTAGTACCAAGTCGGGTGGAGAGAAATTTGTGAGATCTTTACCAATATCAAGTCATATCCCACATCCGTGTCCTCTTCAACTACACCTCCTTCATCGGATTTTTCTGTCGACGGAATTTGCATGTAAATAAAGTAGCCTTTCAGCAGTATAGTGAACGTATGTGACGGGAATAGCGCCATAAATTCTCGAAAGAGATCAAGATCGTAGGCATCTTGTGATAAATCAGCTCATGAAAGTGATGGCCAAGAACAAGTCGCACCAATGGTCTCAACGTTCTTTCTCTCAAGATACAAGGTCCACGCCAGATCATCAGGAATGTGCAATAAAACGGCTCCGCTAACCATGCCCTCGATCTCTGTCGCCACCCCAACCTTGAGAGCTAGATCTTCAGTCGATGACAAACACAGCATGTATTGGTGCTTGTATCGCAAGAGCTTCGAATCGGTTTCGCGCCGCGAGGTGTCACTGGTGTGGGGATGGTCTAAAATCTGGTTGTATAGGTCCGGTAACTACAGAAAAAATCAGGGACAGCAAATCTCTCGAGGATTATAGCACACTCGCCTTGGAAGTACCCCATACTTCACGTCCGATCTCCTTCCGAATTTGGTCAGGAGGGCCTGCATTGAGGCGTGTCCTTCGCTTCCCAAATTCCTTTTTCATATATGATTCTTCCTCCCGCTCTAAAATGGTGACAATTTCTTCGATGACAGTCAACGAATTATGTATCGCGTTTTCAGCTTGAAAGGTGGTGGTTGAGGTTGGATTTGTTGAATCTGGCGGCATGAGAGTTGATAAGACTGGATATAGAGGCGAATCAGGCAGAAAGAGAGACAGGGCATCTGTTAGCTGGACTGTACTTTAGCATCGTAAACACAATAAACACAAGATCACGATGATCACGAACCTGCACTGGAGTCGCTCGTTCTCGCTGCATTTCTATGTATCTTTGCAAGGTCTCTGCACATTTGACCGCATCATCCCTATAGACATTTTGTTGAATGATAAATTGATCAGCTCGAAAGAAGGCGAAATATCTACAGTGCTGCATATATATCCGCCATTTGTCTGAGAACCGTGGCATGTTGCTCCCAGTTCTCGGTGCGTTCATAGAATTTCGATAGACCCTGTGAAATATCAGACAGCTGGACAAGGAGCGGAAGAGAATCGAACCTGCCAGGCGAGTATTTGGTTGGGATTCAACTCTGTAGCTCGCCAATAAGCCTTTGCAAATAAAAATTCAGCATCTAAACTGATTTTCGTGTGAAGCTTGAGATTACTTGCTCGCTTTCAGACAGCTGCCCTAGTTCAAGATAAGCCAGGCCTAGAAACACGTTTCTGAGGGCAATATGTGAGGGAGAATGTCTTTTTCATTGGGACCCGACATACGCATTATAATTTTCTGGCTCGAAATCCAGAACGTGCATTGCAGCATCTCTGGCGCCGACATAATTCTTCTTTCCCAGAAAATCGCGTGCATTTTTTAACTTGGTCTTGACGATGGAGGTCATAATTGAAAAAAAAAGATGATTCCTCGGCTTAGCGCCTGCCTGTGGCAAGGCATATCATATACGTTATTACTTATGTGGTCTGCAATGACCGTAGATACTCTATAAAGTCAAGAAGAAATTGCGCCTGTTCGAATGTTTCAATAGCTTTTACACTGCGTCGCCGCCTGACAACCGCAATAACCTTTTCCAAAAGTTCCAAAGCATCCTGCCTGATATTGAATTCCGTCGAATTAGATAATAGATCTGATGGAGAAGCTACTGGGCTTGGTTTATCACTGAGCCATCCGCAAAGTCCAAGCTAGATAAACTAAGTCTCTGAAAATGAAGGAAGGTATGGGCGGATTCAAACCTTTAATACCCAGCAAGCAGAAATAACTCCGGCCCGGCCTGTTTAGCAAAGTTAAGCAAGTGCGCATGAAAAAAACTCGAGCATTCTTACCAACTCCCCCCCTACAATGAACAAGCACAGGAATTCCTCGTAGGGTATAGTTTTGAATGAGAATTGAAAGCTCCTTGTCCAAAAGTCCTGGGGATAATGATGGGGCAAGGCCTTCTGGTGTAGGAAGGCGAAGAACGTCGAGCCCAATTTTGCTGGTGGCAGCTTGATATTCAGGCCAAGGTGCTCCAAGGAAGCTGAGTTCCGTGTCATCCAAACAACTATCATTGCGCGTCATAATTTTGAAACCGGACTGAAGAGCGCACAGCTACCAGACAACGCAACCCACACCAAGATCCTTCATGCGTTGAAGGTCAGTGGGTAAATCTCGACGCAAGCCCGAACGACCTTGAACAGGACCCTCTAAGCGCACTGGCATACTCGATAATGAAATAACAAATTGAGTCGACATTATCAACGCTCACCTTTTTTACCAGGACAGGAGGATAAGAAAAGGTTGCCCAGTACAAACGAAGGAGCAGTATTGGGGGATTGAGGAATCACAGCTTCTATAGATGGAAGTTGAGCTTCGGCTTGAAGCTCTGCATTGGTTGGTGGTCCACTTTCCGAAGTTGCCTCAGATGGAAGATCGACAGGTTCCAAGTCAAAAGAGCCCGTGGTGGACATAGAGTCTGCCAACGGCCCAGAGACTGGGTCTGTTTTCGACGATGGAAATGAGGCGGCAGGCTCCGCCTCATATTCTACAAGTGTCGTAAAACTTTTGATACCAGAATTAATTGCGGCTTGAAGAGCCTCCGTAACATGAGAGCGAGTGCAAACAAGGGGGTTGAGCGGCTCGGGGGGCAAAGCTGGCGTTGGAATCCGAGAGGATCGGGGGAGAGTGGATTGTGATAGAATAAAGCGGTCGAGGGTGAAGGGGTCGGATATCTCGAACACTATTGGAATGGTATCGAGAGATACCGTCGAAGCGACGAACATGAGATGAGAAGAAAGGAGATGCAGGATCTCGTGAGGAATGATGGCGGATATGCTGGAATAAGGTTAGATTGCGAGCTCGTGGTAGAGACAAAGTCCTCACTTTATGGGGTGTGAAGCAGACGTCTTGATTATATGGATCTGAGAGCCATTGGAAAGCTGGCGTATTGGACTCTCATTCGTTGCAGTTTGGGGTAGCTGCTCGTCTAGTGCTGCAGATAATTGCCTCGCGAGCCCGTCCGACACCAAAGACGCGGCGTCAGAAGCTCCAGAAGGCCCCAACAGAATTGGTGGATTTTTTCCAGTGGGTTTTTCGCTCAACCACCAGGTCTGCGCGATGGAACATTCAGCTTGTTTCTCCCTCAGCTCCTGAAACGCCTGAGGAGCCCTCAGAGAAAGGGGAATGTATTTGCCTGGGTGACCAGAAGGCCCGTACTTGAGGCGACTGTATTCACTGACATGATGCTGCGAAGCAAGGCGAGCAATCTATACAGAAGAATGAGCTTTATTTCAACGAACGAGGAGGCACTGAACGAGCCCTGTTTTTAGAAACCTGCTCTACTGCGGTGATGACGGCTTCATTAGAGTTACCATCAGGCGGAGTGTTGTGAGTCAACATTAGTAGACGGGATGAAGTTAACCGTTAAGTACAGCCAAAACTAGAATACCAACTAATTACTGTGCCGAATCTCCGGAGACCGGCGCCGACCTCCTTCGCCCATGTCTTTCATTGCTTTCATTGCCAGAAACTCCCAAAATCTCTATACCTTTTCCTTGAGCTCAATCGATATTTCTGTTACTCTTATTCGGCTTGGAAGGCGTGCGTTTATGAGTCTCAGTCAAGTCCGAATATGTAAATTCGGATACTACAGGCGACTGCTTCGGTGATGCCGAGGGTGAATATACATCCACTGGAGAAATAAACATTTCGCTCGGCGTCAATGGCGTGTTGGCGTCACTGATTGACGAGGTCGAAGTCGAGATTGACGGAAGTCTTGATTTCTGCGGTCCTGCAAGTGATTCCGCTTGATCATTTGTCCATGATTGCCCCGGTCGCGCTTCCTCCAACCAGAACCGGCCTCGGTCGAAAAAGTCCCGTATCTGATGCTCTCGAGCAATCTCTTTCGATAATTCTGGAGTGAGGCTTGGAGACAGGTAATCAACGGAAACATTGATACTGAGTTTGGAACCGCTGGTAGGCCTCTTGACAGTCCACGCTCCTCGTCCGTATTTCCCATACCATTCTACCAACTCGAATTAAGATCCGTGAACGATACAAGAAATGAAGTTGAACTTACGCAGCAGCGTGAGCTTGGGAAATTTGCGTATAAACCGTTTTACGTCGCGAAGAGGTGGCAGAGAAGGATCATTGAAGCCTTTTCCCGGACACGTTTGACTTTCAGCCAAGGATTGGATCGAGAGCGCTTTGGCCCTTGTTGGAACACTCCCACTACTAGACAAGTTCGATAGGGTTGGAGAGAAATGGACGGGGTCAATCGTGACCGATATTGTGCGCAAATTCAACAGGGAGCCCAAAGTGGTTGTGAGACCTAATAAACTGCTGAATGGTGCATCTAAAGACGCTTTGAGGCTCTAGATAGGGTACTCAGATCTGCTCCAATGAATTGTCAGGTCAATACCAACCTCCAGACTGGGACAGCTTTCAAGGACTGCCTTGATATCGGAGATAGACATGGTCCAAAAATCGCAATGAAGACTTTTCAGAACTTTGCATTCTTGAAATCGTTCAAGCATGATAGATGGAAGCTGCTTCGGAGAGGCTATGCTTTCGATGGAATGTTCGTGAATCACAGTGCTACCTTCCACGACAGGAGCTCCTTCGCGCGTCGATATGCATATTTCAGAGAGATATTTTACAGGGAAGGCGTGTAGAGAGTCTAGATGATCGGCAGCCCAGGAATGATGGGGTCCTGTCTCAGAAAAGAATACCCGGAGGCAACGAAGAACTGATGAATAGCTAGAAGATTTTGCCCACATCGAGCGGGTGAAACGGCCTATGGACGCATGAAGATCCACTATGAGACTGATTGGCGATCCCAGGGCTTACCTTCTACTTCATCCAAATTCAATTCCTCCAGTGCATCGCATGATTCTAGAATCGAAATCAAGCCACCGTCATTCAATTTGGTTCCGCAGGTGCTTATGCACAACCGACGAATCTTTCTTCCTGCAAACGAGATCGCCTCGCAAAGACTTTCATCGAACCACATAAGATCGATAGTCACATCATCTAAAACAGCATCTTGCCCTAAATCGAGGAGCATTCGAACAAGAGCTCGTTTTCCTGCCTGGGAGAGAGCCGAGAGATATAACGTGGTGATTGGCAGGCTGCTTAGGAGGGGGAGAGAAGGCGCGTCCCATTTCGTCAAGAGACGCTGTGGATGAGATTTAGGAAAATGCGGCTGATAATGGAATCGTTTTAATTGGGTGTTGGAAGAGGATAATTGCTAGAAGTATATTCAAAACATGCATCATTTTCCGAGTGAGTAGAAGATGAGTACTGACCTCGAATAGACCATCTGGAGGGCATAGCGAACTTGTCCAACAAAAGCTCTCAAGGTTGGAACAGTTCTGCAAAAGAAGTGACAGCTGCTCGGCTGCGAGAGGTCTAGGAACTTCAAGGCGTCGTGAACCGTCTGTCTCGGTCAAGATAGGGTTAACGACGGTCAAGGCCTTGACTTTACGAGCGTATCGACTAGCATTGACGATCAAAGGATAGATGGAAGATTTGTGAAAGTGTTTATCGAAAATATGGCAATCGTCTGGAATGACCAAAGATGAATATAGGACGCGTACGGCAGATGCGTGAATTCGGGAGCCAAAAGAGGATAAAAGCGGGCTTCGCAGGGATGGATGAGCTGTGAGAACAGTCCAGACGAGCTCTGCCAGGCCGTTTGTTAATTTGAGAATATGCGAGGAATCCGATAGTGTACTAACCGTCCAAAAGATGGTCGTCAGAAAGACGTTGCCACATTGGAATCTAGTTTTACTTTGCTACTTGGTCGAAAGTAAGTCCAATTCAGACGAGTACCGGATTAGGAAATACTCTCATGTAGTACAGCTTTGTATTCAAGTCCCTCCACACTAAAGCAGCTTGCTAGATGCTGCTGGTGCTACTCTACTCTTCACTAGCTTTACTATCCATAACGGCATTGCACTAATCCCTACAATGACAGCCACTTTCCATGCAAATCCCAGTGTCACAACAAAAGAAAGATCTACAGGTACATGATGAATTGGATTACCGGATGAAAGGCGTTGTATGTACACTCACCAAAGTATTCGGGTAAAAACGCAATGCTTATAATATATAGAAACAATGTTGCAACTTCGGAAATTATCATATATGCGTGCCTATAAGCAATGCAATCAAGAGACGATACCACCGTACGGAAGGCAGTTCACTCACCATGTCGTGATTTCCAGTGCTACCATGATTAGTTCATTAAGCACAAGAGCAGTAAACGAAATAGACACGATATGCAAGAATTCATTCTCGAAAAGGACCAAAGACATAATCATTATTGCTGCGCCTGCGAAGGAAAGTTGTTGGCCCCTGCTCGATGCATCGAACATAGATATCCCACTTACCCTGATAAACGCTGACCATCACCCACTCGAAAAAACTTTTATAGCTCAGCACTCGGCCCTTCACAAGTTCCTTGTACAATTCTGGATACACCAATGCAGTTTCCCTGCTGACGTCCCTGTCCAGAACTAATGAAAATACGGGCATCATTGTGTACGCCGTTGCGTAACCGACCATCAGCCAACCCTGATATAGGGCAATTGGGGCGAAATAGAAGATAGCACTGAAGACAGCTTGCATGATAGAGATGATCAAGCCTCGATGTATCACAAATTGTGCGAGAGTGGCGGAGCGCCGGTATGAGTTGCGGCCATGCCAAAGAAGGAGGGTCGAAAGGAAGGAGAATTGAGTAAGGGAGAAATCGGCCGCTAGCGAGGCTTGGCGTCCCTCTTTACCTACAATGCCAACACCTTGAAAAGAGAGAAAGAGGATCGTCTCAGCTTCGACGCAACATGAATAGCCATTGACTTACCAACATCAGCTGCCTGAATCATACTGACGTCGTTGCCCCCGTCACCAATACAGCACACACGCTTGCCGGTATGTGCCCTAATCAGCCTAGCAATATCTGCCCTTGAAAAGAATTTCAACACCAACGAGGCCGACATGCACGTCTTCACCTACTTTTGCGTTGGTGAGCACCGACAGGCAACAACCGCACTCAATTTGGCCGCGATTTCAATAAATTCGTTCTTGAACAGGTTCAGGCACAGTTGCAGCGATTCGCCATCAATAACCAAACAACAGTCCAGCTTGTTTTGCAGAAAATCGAGGTGGTCCTTCATGTCGTCGGCATTTTTCACTGAGAGAAAGAACATATAAGTATCATGTGGAAAAGTATCGAGATGAATATACAAACCTTTTGCAACCTCGTGTATATACTGTCCCCTACCAACCATTTTGGTACTAATCGCGATGCAGCGTGCAGTCTCAACCTTATCGCCGGTCAACATCCATACTTTGACCCCCGCGTTGCGCATTAATTCCAACGTAGATCGAACCTACAGCACAAAAAAAGCAGCTCTAGCAGTGATCAGAATATTGCTCAATACTACTCACCTCATCTTGTAATCGATCCTCCACGCCCGTCAATCCCAGCAGCTCCATGTCATGCTCCAAATGATCAGCCACCACCTGGGCCTGGGCATCTGCTCTCGACATTGATGGGTCTGTAGAGGTAGACGCAACGTGATGTGCCTGTTCAAATGCAGCGTACGAAGCAGGTGATAGACGCTTCCGGGCGACAACCAGCGTCCTTAATCCTTCCCGTGCCATATTTCCGGATTCTTCTTCAAGCCAGTCATTCCGTTGCACGATGCGAGCCATTACAACGTCAGCACCTGGATAACGAGAATGAATCAACTTCACGGCCCAGGATCGAGAACGATGACCCATACCTTTCTGCAAGAACGTAATTTCTCCTGTACCGACGTCCCTTACAATGATCCCCATTCGTTTAGATTCCGAGGTGAACGGGAAAAGAGAAAGGATGTCATATGCTAGCAAGTTCTCATGCGTGCCGACTTTGCTTGGACTCTGCGGGGGACCTGCGCGCAGCATAATCTTTGTTCTATCCCGATAAACGAGTCCGAGCCCAATGCTTTCCGTCCATGTAACAATGGCGACCTCATCGGGAGACGAAGCTTGGTAGGTCACAGAGCCATCATCATTTGTTACAGGAGTCACCTGTGATGTAAAGAGTCAGCTAGGCTTTCAGAGAGGCAAGGAGCAACTTGCATTATGACAGAGCGCCAGACTCTGGACGACGTCCTTTACTCTTGAAGACATATCCCTCCTTCCTCTTGTCATGCCCTGACCAGGATTGCCGTACGAATGGCCAATTCCCGTGCCAGCCATCGAAGAAGGATGTCGTGTATGGTGACTATGTGCGTCAGGATCTGAGGAACCAGAAGGAGCCGAGGCGAAAGCCAAAGCCAGCTGATGCCCCACCTCGTCCATCGAATCTTGTCCGTAGGACATTGTACCCATGTGTAGCTTGCGCATTTCCATCTCTGAACAATGTCAAGTCGTTGCAAATGGTTTAGGAGTCGGTACAGACTCACCATTTCTGGTAAGCGTTCCTGTTTTATCACTGAGTAGATATTCCATTCTGCCTAGCTCTTCTGGTAGGGTACTAGTTCTGACGATTGTGCCGGGTATGGTTTCGTCGGTCATGATTTGATGACTGTAGAGAGATTTACCCAGATCCAAATTTACACGAAGACTGCAAGTCAAGGTAAGCTCAGCAACTGATGTTGTTAGCTTCAAGCGTATAAATTTCACCTGATTGGTATGATACTGCTGAAGAGAATTAAGAACCTGAAGATATACACAACGGTATGTGTACTGAAAACACCCCCTCGGAAACCATTGAGTGCGACGAGTACGACAGAAAGGATGAATGTCGTGGTGCAAAGAATTTTGGCCAAGCCATTGACTTCGACTTCCAACAGTCCGACCTTGGTGCCCGCCTTGGACGTGTTCATGACGGCGCGTGTCTCCGGTCCGGTGTAGATCACGAAACCAATGATGGAGGCAGACGAGGCAAGAACAGTATTGGCCCATAGGACGTTTTCGGCTGTCAGAGGCAAAACAGTGGATTTGATGGCTCTAGTGGTCATGGGTAAATCCGTCAATGAATTGTGGGACGGTTGATGGGATAACATGGGCGCGCTTTGGGACAACTCTTCTTCTTCGTCTTCTTCTTCGTCGTCGTCGTCACCAATAACATGAGTGTCCGAGTCCGATCCCACGACGGTTGTGCGACGATTGAGGGTGAAGGTTCCGATGAATGTGTGGATATCCTTTGTCGGGGCGTCAGCGTAAATCTCGGCTTCGCTACCGGATGCGCCCAGAGTCGCGATACCAGTCTCACCCATGGCTTGCGTTTCTGCAACACTGACTCTCATCTTCCAGTCTGTTTCCCCATCTAACTGGTCTGTCCTCACGAAACACGTTCCTGAGGGATCACTCGTCCAAAGGAGAACTATGTCTGCAGGAACTCTGTCGTTTTTTTGTAAACGAACCAAGTGACCGACAAGAAGTGAGGAAGCAGGTAAAGCGCGGGTAGATAGATGTGAGGGTAGTAGAGTTTGATGGCTGTCGTAGTCTACAACGAGATATTTTTGTCCATTGGCCTCCCGGTCGCGTAAATTACGCTTATAGTCGTCATAAGCTTCTTTACCGATGGTAATGGAAAGAACAAAGGCCAGGGGAGCAATATATGTTGCGATAAAGCCTAGAAGCTATTTAGTAACTCATTCATAGAGATATCACAGAGTGCTCACCAATCTTTAAACTGGGTATAAACTGACTGAGAGCAACAAGTAGAAAGTAGAGGTTGAAGAAGAACCTGAACTGCTCGTATAGGACGACGGGGAAGAAGGACCAGACGCTGTATTTTTGATTCCTGACGATATTGGGGGGAAATTTTGACTGGAGTGAGGAGGGAGGATGGAAAGGGATTGTGCGAGAGAGACCTTTGGATTTCTGCAGAGATTTTGGTTGATTCTTGGAAGACTTTGCTGAGGCTGGGGCTGGGTCTTGGTCGTGGTCGTCGCTGGCAGAATCAAGCAGACGCACGGCTTCGTTTGGGTCGTCGGTATATCTGTCATTTCTGCGGCTGGAGACTGCTGCTGCTGCTGCGTGAGCCACAGTTCTGCTCATCCTGGTTGAAAGCTGAGTGGGCTGTCGATTGCGGAATGGGCGCAGAGGAATGTCAATTTCGTGCATATACAACCCGCGAAAGCGAAACCAACGTGACTGCGCAGTGCCCTTTCACATGCTCTTGCTCCTCGTCCTCGTCCTCGCCGCGCTCCTCGTTCTTGCCCATGGCCAGTCCATTCGCCCCCTCGTTCTCTGGCATGGTCTCGGAGACTCGTATTCTTCGCCCGGCATGCTCCAGTTTACTGCCATGATAAAGGACGTGCACCCCAGCATATTCATTCATTCTGTATATATCGATCCAGACGATTCCAAAGACCGTCAGGCCGGCTTCGTACGTGGTCACCGTTCTCAATAATGCCATCCGATGAAAACGACTTGTACATAGTATGGAAATGTGAATGCTCAGGTAGAATCCGTTTCGCTCCAGCTAGCTGCGATACCCCAGCTCCAAGACGGTTTCGATGCTATTGGCTTCTCGCAAGGTACTTCCCCTCCTCGCAGCCCGTATTCCATCCCAGTGACAAGTTTGAAAAGGTGGCCAATTCCTTCGTGCATACGTCGAGCGTTTCAACACCCCTCCAGTCCATAATTTATTATGTTTCGGCTCCCAACACATGGGCATCTCAGATATCCCGCAGTGCCGTCCGTATGACTTTTTGTGTCAGGCCGCGAGGCGTGCTACCAGACAAACCGTCTATACTCCTTGGGCTCAAGCCAATCTAGTCCAGGCGCAGTACTATCGCGACCCGACCAATCTAGAGGCCTACTTGGCTTCCAATACTTTCCTCCCCTCCATCAATAACGAGGATATCCTGCTTCGCAATCACACATATGCCAAAAACCTTGCTTCGCTGAACGCTCTCGTTCTCATCCTATTCACTCAAGACAAAACCGTTGTCCCAAAAGAGAGTTCGTGGTTTGGCAGCCAGGTGGTCGACTCGGATGATAGCCAGCAGCATCAGCAAGTCCTCTCCCCCTCTATTCTCCCGATGCATATGCAGCCCCTCTACATTGAAGACTGGATAGGCCTTCGCAGTTTGGACGAACAAGGTGGTGTGATTTTCGAGACATGTGAAGGGGAGCACATGCAGATTGGTGACTGTTGGGAAGCACTTGTCAGACAGTGGAGTGGAGAGTTACTTTTGGATTGAAAATGTATCAAGCACTAATGTATCTTCTTATAAACGTTACGATCCTTTGGGTAATTTTACCTGAAAGGTACCTGCAAGCAGTTTTGGGGCAGTACTCATATACTCGAACGAAGATGACTTACATTGAGGCAAGTTCGTTACCTCTGGCGAAACCGTCGCAGTGTAGCCTAAGCGAGCTAGAGCACCTTTGATGATACCTGCGGGCATAGAGACGTACTGGATAAAGTTAAAGTCAAGGAAGAGAGATTAGCTGGGATTGAGACGCACTACTTTTGCGCGCCTCAAAGCTTCAGACCGGCCTTGCCAGGATGAAAGACGAGAGATTGTTTTGAACGAGTTATCTTGAAGGACGTAGACACCCTGGATGGGGGGCATTATCAAGGCTGCAGGACGCAGGGGTTGGTACCTACCCGATGGTTTGTCCGAAGATTATCCACCTGCTTGTCCCAGCACGCTGCCCAGATATCTTTGCAGATGAACTTGATCGCGTCCAGCGTTTCAGTAAACAGCCCGCGGTCCCGACATAATCTGCGTTGAGTCAAGGTCAAGTCCCAAGCAACGAGCAGAAGAAAATAATATTTGACCTTTCTGCAAAGTTGCTCCCTACATGCATCCCAATGGCCTCTAATCGGTATTTCAGTGCCTCCTCCTCCTCCTCCTCCTCACCAACCGGTCCCGCAGCAAACCCCGTCTTTCCAGCCTTGGTCGAAGCCAGACTGGCTGTAGAGTCTCTTGCTGATGTCGTATCTTTCACTGGAGGCACTGGCGGCGGTATCAGCCCAGCTTCAGCCATCTCTTTCTCTCGCGCTCGTGCTCTGTTCACCGCAAATCGGGAAGATGCCTGAAGTGTATTGACAACTTCGATGAGAAAATAGTCCATCATGGCTCCATCGACATATCGTATTGGCGGGTCTGCGAGTGCAGCCAGTGATGATAGGTGAGGTGGTACTGGCGCAGATGAGGGTGGGATTTGAAGGGAACTTCGACTAGACATGATGGTCAAAGACTTCAAGCTGCCTTCAAGTCACGCATACCACTGCACATGGCTACCTCTCCGCAAAAATACATATACATTAGGTACTAGGTATCTGAAACTACAGACTCGAGTTCACACAAAACGAGAGAGAAACGAGAAAGAACCGAAAATAACTACTCATCCAGTTGCCAACCCTTTTCCTCAATTTCGAGTTTCTGCAGCAATTCCCATATAATTGGATGATATCCAGCACAACCCTTTTCACCGTTCTTATTGGATTTGGCCATTTGAATGCTTTGATGTTTGCCAGAGATCCATGAATCCTGAGAGTAGACGGATGGAAGAGAAGTTAACGAGAGAGACATTCCGGACACAGCAACGTTACTGATATCATGGAGGGTGGGTTCCGAAAGAGAAGATGGTAGACCCATCGAAAACGAACAAGATTGAGGCCCCGTTTTCTCCTCTTGATAAACTTGAACAATCGATTCTATCGAGTCAATTTGGGATGAGGTCGATAACGTTTGAGATTCGCTAGTCTGCGATAGAGGTTGTAAGGGAGGTGGAATCAAGTCATCGACAGCACAGTTCGAGATCTTCTGGGAGCATCTTCCAAAGTACAGGCTATGGGTGTATATGGCGTGCCTTTTTGACGGAGTCGCGGATTTGACGGCGGTGTCTCGTAGCCTGAGAGATGACAATGGCGTGGGTGTAGCACTTCTGAATGCAGGGTCGTCAATCCGATCCGAAAACACGGCGCGCACATCCTGTCGCCGGCGAGTTTGTTGTATGGGCAATGCCAAGCTTCCTTTAAGATTGATAACGTCCACCGAGTGTGCAGTTCCATGCTTGGATCTAAGCTGAGCCGAATCAAAAGTGCGAGTTTGGAAAGGGATCTTCGATTTGAAGGAAAAAGGCATCCGAGATGTAACCGAACGCTGAGCTGATGTAGTTTTATGTGATTTCGGTGGTTTATTACTACTATTATTATTGGTGGATGCAGGAGTGATATATGACGGCATAGTATTTCTGGTGGACAAAGCGAGCGTTTTAGTTTCTGCAGAAATAATGGGATGGAGTGTAGGGGTCGACGGATTAGAGAAGGATGAAATTCGAGTGTGACGACGGTCGGGGCATTCGCCAACATCGGTACGCGTTCGGTTAGATGGCGTTGGCAATTTGGAGGTAAATCCAACATTGCTCCGCCTGCGAAGTTTGGGTAGGGTGGACGTTGGATACGCGTTTGAAGTGGTCTGCTCCGAATCCGCACCAGTCTTGTTTATGTTCAACGGAGCGGGAGCCTTGAGCTAAAAAGGCATGAATGCAACAGCTTGGAGACGAGGTGAGATAAAGATATACCTTCTTGTGTTGAAGGCGGCAGGTGTTTGTGATATCGTGCAGACCTTGCTGCTTGGGGGGTTGCAGGGTAGTGTGTTTTGCTTCTCTCAAAGCTACAATTTGAAAGCGGTGAGGGTTTCTGTCCCGGACAGCGATTCGAGTCTTCATGTGCGGCGTTGAATGGTCCTGAAAGTCCATGGGCGAGAACGAAAGCTCTGTCCGATGAGGAGTCATGACGGTATAGAAAGAAGGAGGGCACGTGCTCAAAATACCCATCGTCTTCTATTCATGATGTCCCCGCAGACCCCAGGCGCTACTGCGCCCGACTCTCCGCGTTCTTCCCAATCGCCAGTACCAGAAGGGCATCAAGGAAATCTTGAACTCGAATTAATGGGACTCGCAAACGCTCTGTACAATCTCGGAACTACAGTTATCAATGACTCTACAAAGGAGCGAGACAAGCCTGGTGGTGGCAAGCAGGTCGGTCTGCGGGTGTATGTGTTCCTCTATCTGTCTGTCGAGGTGGCATTTAGCTACTCACAGAAACCAGGTAGTCCAGCATCTCGGCACTGTTGACAATATGGCTCTCGATACGCGAACCATGATTCCTATGCAGATATTAACCGACATTGATAACGCTCGGAATCCAATGCAGCTTACTAGGGAAAGACTGGAACGCACAGCGACGGAAAATCAATTTATGAACGGGAAAATCGCAGCGCTCTCGGTAAGTCTTTCTACTGCTGCTGCAGGTGTGCACGCTCAAACTAACTAACGCCGTTCTCAGTCTTACCGCGAATATCTGAACGAGGCACTTTGCCAAAACTTTCCAGAACTTGAAATACACCTCCGCACTCCCGACAACAATAATAATACTAACGATAGTACCTTTAATAATGATAAACCAGCAAACGTTAACTAGATACTGTACATACAGAAACTTGGTGAAATTCATCTGCGATGACCGTGGGAAAGCAATCATCTCAGCTTCTGCTTCAGCGACGAGCTCAGCACCTCCATCGACAAGTAAGCCTTATATTCTTTGTTACCAGAATCCACGCTACTGGTCGAGATTGGCGTTTTGGAAGAATTGGCTGGATTTTGGCTGGATCTTTGAGGAGCAAGACGCTGGATTGGCTGAGATTCGCTGGATGATGATGATCTTTTTCAGCTAATTCTTACTCTGCTCAGTCATGTCTCTCGTCGTACCGGAAGCCCACCAGCAATTCCAGGCAAGTATCATTGGTTTATTGTGTCTCACAACTCCATGTCGAACCCTGCCTACAGCACATTCTGCGTCTGCTCAACACTAACGTGGATGGAAAGCGCAAAATCATGTACGCCTTGACTGAGATCAAAGGTGTCGGTCGTCGTTACTCCAACATTGTCTGCAAAAAGGCAGATGTTGACCTCAATAAGCGGTGTGCTCTTTCTCAAATCTCGTATCGCTCTTCAATTTCTCAAGTTTAGTCTGTAGTGCCGGTGACCTAAACTCAGACGAGCTCGAACGAATCGTCACTATCATGCAAAATCCAACCCAGTTCAAGATTCCTACGTGGTTCTTGAGTAGGCAAAAGGATATCATTGATGGCAAGGACTACCAGATCCTCTCCAACAACGTCGACTCCAAACTCCGTGATGACCTCGAGCGACTAAAGAAAATCAGGGCACACCGTGGTCTCCGACACTACTGGGGTCTCCGTGTCAGAGGTCAACACACCAAGACAACTGGTATGTTTCAACGGTTGTGCTTAACGAATGAGTTACTTATCTTTCCCTCAGGCCGTCGTGGAAAGACTGTCGGTGTGTCGAAGAAGCGTGGTTAGATGTCGCTATTATTTCGTTACCTTTGCCATGTATTTCCATGCCCTCTATGACATGCCCAACGCGATCTATGGAATGCCCTCGAGTTATTAAGTGTTTACATAACTGCTACCCGCTTCCTCATGTATGTACATTTGAGACTGGGACTACAAGTAATTCATCTATATTCTTTTGTATATATCCGTTCCATTTTGTGTTGCGTTGGTCTATGGTGAAGAAAGAAGTAGAAAAAAGCCAATGAGAAGCATCAACGTCAATTTAGGTCACTGTCGCTGGCATTACTGTCGCTCTCGTCTTGGCCCCAAACAGCAAAAGCGCGATGGCCATGGCCAATGTTATCGGTCGATGTGGTACGTGTATGAGCTCGTCCTCTGCTTCGACTGCGAGGATAAACCAGGTTTGTAGCAGTAGGTGTTTTCAAATCTTCCCTGTCCTTAGGTATTCGACTCTTACCGCTGGCCTTCCGATGTGCAAAGAGCTCATCTCTCGCACCATTACGCCCAACCGGGTCGTCAGGCGAGACTGGGGCAAACTCGACATGGCGAGGAGATATAACGGACAGGTGGGGTTGAGGACCCGCAAAGCGACTTGGAGAATCGATTCCTGACCGTAAACCGGAAGGGGAAGAGGACCGCGATCTCGATGAGTGCCTGCGAGTCTGAAGACCAGCCAGTGAGAGAGCTTTGTGTAGCTGTTCATTAGCGGCAAGTTCGGCCGCCTTTTCGGCTCCAATGGCCTCGTCCCGAGCAGACGGTGCATTGATGACTGCGGCGGGAGCTACGGTTGAAGCAGCGGCAGCGGCAGCTTCTGGCGAAGAATCATCAATGTCAAATTTGTCTTCCTCGTCAGACACTTCGTCCTCTTCATCATCTTCGTCATCTTCAACAGCTTCAGACTCTTCAACTTGTTCGGGTTTGGGGGTACCGTCCCGTACCGCTCTCTGGACCTTTTTCTTCTTCCCAACTTTCTCCGGACCTTCTTCTACCATGACGAATGATTTTTGTCTCTCACGCTCGTTCCATTTGAGCGTCCGTGAGATAGCGTGGAACCAATCAGTAGATTGTTTATCGGCACACACGGTGGGGAACGGATACTTTGAAGCAGTGACTTTGATGTGGTCTCCCTCTATATTCAGACATCAACAAATCAAAATTTAAACACGGGTAAAAAAAAACACTAACGTTTTAATTCAACTCGTCCTCTACCATCAAAGGAAGCCCATGCGGTGCTTCTTGAATTGTAAGGAACACAGATTCGAAGTTCCATGCTGTCAGGTAATAGCATAGGTCGGAATGAGAGGGTGTGAGGACAGATTGGGGTTATCAACAAGGCGGGGATTTCAGGATGGACAAGAGAACCTCCTGCAGAAAGCTGCACAAGGAAAAAAAAAAACGAAAATCAGAATCAAATATAGTGTTTGGGACCGAAAAACTCACCGAGTACGCTGTAGACCCTGTAGGTGTTGAGACCGTCAGGCCATCGGCTTGAACTGTAGTCATATGGTGCTCGTCGCCTGAGAAACCATCGGCATGGAAGTCGACGACGACAAAAAGGAAAGGACGTACCGAAAAGCTCTAGCAAGCTAACGTAAGGAGAGGGACCTCTATCGACGACGAGATCATTCAATACTTCGAAGGTTTCGACTGGTCTCGTTGTGAAGCACATAATCTCCTTGTCTTTTCCAACCTTGCCGTTTTCGGGTGCGGTGAAGCCTCCAGACCAGCCGCCTTCGAGCGCTTCCCAGCCATCTTGTTCAATATTGCGCATAAGTATCTCCCCGGTTTCGCCCTTCTTGACAGCCTTTCGTCCCTGCACTTCATTCGTGACTGCGCGATAGACAGTACATGTGAATCGCATGCGCAAGTTGACCCGAATACCGGAATCTATTGCAGAATCCATGACAGTCTGATGGTCGGCAAAGTCGAAGTTGGTGAGAAAACCCAGTGAACCGAGCGCAAAAGGAAGGACAGGAGGAACGACTCGCTGGAAAAGCCAGGACGTAAATAGTACAGTTCCGTCTCCTCCGAGCTATATACAATGCACTCCTGTCAGTTATAAGATAAGAAAACGACTAGGACTAAACACGTACGGTGATCACAAAATCAAAAAGATGGGGACTGTTGCTACACATTGCACTGGTCCAGTATCGCAGTTGACCTTCATCCTTGAGGCCGAGTTCTTCTCTTGATCCAGAGGCGGATGTCATGGAGGATAACGAGTTACTGCTTGATGACCGTCGTCGCGGGAACGGAATGAACAGTTCTGGGTAGTCGCGTTCAATGCCTTCTGCATCGAATCGACGGGAATTTCTAAGCTGATTGTCAACATAACTGTGGGGGGGGGGGGGGTTGTAAGCAGTCAGCTGTAGGCTTGGAGCATAGAAGCGTACACAACAAGACCGCGCTGCTGACCAGGGCGAGGCTTGAGCATAAGATATAGCGCTAGCTGGCGAGTAAGCTTGATCAATCTGTTATCGCGGGCTTTTGTGATGATGAGAATGTTTTGGGTGTTGGACCTGATACGAGCTCGTCCTATACAAAGGTATCAGAGTGAGCGATTGGAAAACCATCCAACGCACCAAGCTGCTTGCTCATTTCCCTGACGCCGACAGCGGTTTCTGCGAGTTGTTTGGTGAGATTACTGCCATATTCGTCTTCGTCGTCTTCTGGAGGCGATCCAGAAGACGAGAATGTCGAGACAGAGGTCGGGGAGCCATCTTGGAGCGATTTCGAGACTCCGATGTCATTCTGCTTGTTTCGGAGCCAGTCGCTGAGAGAAGCTCCCTTGTCGAGCTGGGAATGGACAAAGCAAGGGGAATCAAGAGGCCTATGAGAAAGATCGTGGCTCTTTGCCGAGGACATAGCAGAGGACGTGGACGACAGCGAAGAAGGCAAACTGGAGGTGGGCGTCGTAGTTGACATTGGGGATAGCAATGGGTGACCATTTTGAGGTTTTCTGAGCGATGACGGAGAGGACTCCTCCAGTATGATACCTGGGTTCCAGCCCGGCTGGTCAAGGTGAAGCGAAGACGGCCGACTGCCTTTTCTTGACAGCGACGGACGAATGGTTGGATCATGCGTGATAAAGGCAGAAAAGCCCGGCGTCGTTGGCGGAGTCGAGAACGTTTCGGTGTCGGGAGAACGCGACATGGAGGATTGAGAATCAGAATAGGATGTATTCAAGTGTTATAAACCGAGGTTCAATCGCTACAACATCCTACAAAATCACTTTACTAATACCCCATCGGCTTCACTCCGGTTAGAAAAAGACAGTGTCCCTCAATACAAATCTCTCCAGCTTTCGATAGTCTGCTCTGTCCTTTGCGACGGACCACAGCCACATATCCAGTTCAGGCAGTCGAATGTCCTTCAACCATTCAGGTTCATCCGTTTCATGAGCATGTTCGATGATCATTTCACAGGCATCCACCGCTGCTGCGCGTAGAATACATGCTTTATCCGTTGTGAGGCAAGGCCCTTCTGTTGGCAGAGTTGCCTTGTCGACATATGTTTCAGAAGTGGGCTCTGCTAGCAAGGCGATCACCTTTTGTTCAAAACCAGCCTCTGCAAAGATTGACTGGAATAGAGACGAAGAAGACAATTCAATAACACCGAGATGCACGAGCAACGATGGAAGCACATTATCGCTGAACACTGGAAGTTGAGAAGTATCCGGAATCGGAAAAGGAGGCGAGGTTAGCGATCCAAATCTAATTGTGATGGCGTGGGCTAGGAATAATGCTTTTTTGAACAAGTATACCGCTGTGAAATCAGGTCAGTTTCAGCTGCCAGGGGAAGATATCAGAAATTTGATTTACGACGCCCGTCAATAACACAGCTATCTTGAAATGCAGGGAAGAATCGAATGAGCTAATGATTCAAAGGGTTTTAGAACAATCAAAAAGATGGATGTAATGACCAAAAAAAAGACTAACCCGGTCAAGAAAAACTTGCACGTTGCTGATATGTTTCAGCTTACTCTTTCGCGCAGCTTCCTTAAGAGCCTCAAGAACAAAGGAACCCAAACTGGGATACCCGGCCTTCTCCAGGAGCTCTCCCGTCTGAACAAGCACTCCTGAGATGAGCTTCACAAGCTCATACAATGGCCCTCCCAGCTCGCCGAGAGTTACTCCAGGAATTTGTTTGTGAGGTTTCTCGATGTACACGTTTATCCTCATCAGCTCGGCAACTTTGGACTCGGTGAGCTGCTGCATTCCTTTAGCCGAAAGAAGATCGTCTTCGCTGCCTCCGGTAGATCCAATATACATCGAGAGAATGAGTAGGCGAATATTGTCCCAGGCACCTCTTTGGGTCTCTGCATGCAAAGGAACGCGATATCCAGACCCAAAATTCAGTATCGAGACAAGTGAAATTACATTGAGCTCGTCCAGAGGCGAAGAAAAATTGAGCGGCAAGGTAAGACCATGCTGAGTAGAAACACGTTGGAAAGAGGTGAGAAAGGAGGGGGATTGGAGCAATCGCTGAATCGATTCTGGACGGATCTAATAAAGCTGATATGGATTCATAAAACCAAAAATTGGAGAAATTAAGCTCACAGTTATGCCTGCACGTTCTCTAATTGAACGAGATGAAGAGCGAATATCGGCCAGTAGATTGTCTGACTGTTCTGGCAGGGGATGCGCCATGCAGGATCAGAGGAACGCGTCGCGTTACCGGTCACGTGTTAATCACGTCATCAAATTCCTTTTCCTTCAAACCTGCACAATGCTAGCGAGACGGTTTTACAGTACTTCGGTACCGGAAATCCGAACCGTTTTTCAAGCTCGCGTTAAAGAGGCTATGAAAGTACGAGCGAAACTCTCTTCGTTCGCCTTGCCCTAACCCGCTTTCATGCAGGCAAAAAACGCTTTCGTTTCAACAACACTTCGCGTGAGCCGCGTCTCATTTGTGTCTAGGCAAAATTGTTCAAGAATTCCTAGTCTGTTCTTGCAGAAATAAACGCATCCGACAAGGCGGCTAATGATACAATATCATCTTCAGCCATTGTCAATATCATTCGAAAAGCGTCTGCACGACGGGTGCGTGAACCACATTGTTGTTCTCTGATCTCAATCTCACATCTCTCTACTAGCTCGAAGCGGCGTCACAGTATATGCAGGCTGACAGGCCAGATCTTGCAGAAAAGGAACGGAAGGAAGCCTCGTTGCTTGAAGAATTTTTACCCCCATTATTGAGCGCCAGTGAAATTGACGCCACTGTCAATGGTATCCTTCTTTCACTCAATATCTCTCCCGACGAGGATTCCCGCAAAGCGACGGGAAAGATTCTCAAGGCCTTCTATACACAAGTAGATCGCAGTCTGGTAGACCCAAATCTGGTCAAGTCTCGGGTAGACCATGCTCTCAGCGGCTAAGAGAAGAGTGTACCAGAGTATAGGCTAATCTATTCGCACACGCACACACACTATAGATCATCATACAAAATAAAAACCTCCTACAACTAATGAGCGCCTTTTTTTGTACCGGCTGATCTCAAGTCTCCGCATCTTTCGCGGTCTCGGTGAGAACGGTATCAGGGTTGACGGGACCATTAGGGGCGCCGTCAGCAGGCAGAGCGCTTCGCATCCGCATGAGATCGTCTATACAACGATAAACGGCAGTCGATACACCTTCCAATACCTTCAAGCGCTCGTCAATGGCTTCTCTCGTGATTCGATCCATTACAGCAAGCTGTTCATCACTCAAAGACGCCACCACGGATGAAATGGGGCCCCAGGAGCTGGCACTATTGTCTACACCTTGCGGTGTACCGGGTATAGCCGGGATATTAGAAGATTTAGAGGAAGAAGCCAAGGTAGAATAGGATGCATGGAAATCAGAATCGAACAGAGGGATGAGGGTAGGAGCGCTTAATGTCGAACGTTGAGAAGATGTTTCTGTTGCACCACTGCTATTCATGCGACGAGCAGCTGCACGAGCCGCAGCCTCCCGAGGGCTGATGTTTGAATCTTGAGCTTCTCCTTCTGCGGAAGTATGGACGGCAGAAGCTTGATGTTCCACATTAACCTCGTTTTCGGGATCATTTCCTCGAGGCCACGGATACCATGTCTCCCCGGGGCCATGGAAGCCCTGGAACTGCGGAGCAGGTTGAAGAGCTTCGGGATGCCGCTCTCCAGACCTCTGTTGCTGTTGACCATCCGGGGCCGGAGCTGGGTAGTGAATGTTGTACTGGATGATAATCCCCCCCCCCTGTTGCGTAGGCGCATTGGGCAGTGGTCCCGCATTTCCAGGCCTCACGGGCGGTGCCTGGATGCCAAAGATTCTGCCCATGAGACCAAGCGCGTTATTGGCAGCTCCGACAGGTGCATTTTGGGCGCCTACTCCTACAGGGACGTTCTGCGGCAGCCGGGGACCTGCGGGTTGGATGGGAGGACCTCCCACATCATTACGACCAGCGGCTATTGGGCGCTGAGTGGGATCATTATCCAGAACAGTTCGGCGGCTATATAGAAAGAATCAGATTAGAGAAAGAAAAAAGAAAGTTTTTCATCAGAAAGTTTTGCAAGATAGAATTACCATGTGGGACAACTCTGCTGTCGTTCCAACCATGACCGGAGACAGTAAAAGTGAAAGACGTGGCCACAGGGCAGCTTCTTTGGCGTCATGTTCGGACCTTCGGCTGCAGGTGCACCTTCTCTTTGAAGCGCCATTTCCTCGCGACAGATGATACAAGTGTGATCGGACATGGCGGTCATTTCTTCCTCTGTCGCGTTGGGATACCTTTGATCCATATTACGAGTTGCGGTCTGGTATCGATGAAGAGCCCGAAGACGAGTAATGAAGGAGCGCGCGGTGATGTATACATCTCGTACAATATTGAGGGGTAAGCCATAAAAGGTGATGATAATCGTGAAGAAAACGAGGTAAGTGGTAAGTTTCAAGAAATCTATGTATAGATTAGATTGAGTGCGATAGATGCAAGATTTTTATCGTACCTGTGGCGAGTTCGATGTAGAAGACCCACATACTCTTGTTTTCCCAAGGAGGCGCAGTTTCGCCACCTCGTTGACCTGCTCGGCGGAAATCATAGGCTGACAGTAGATATTTTGAAATAGTGTTTGTCACAGTAGCCATCAGAATGCCATACTTTTAAGAGAGGGATGTGAGATTCGTTGAGCGCCAAAAGAAAGCTGAAAGCATTGACTTCGCTTGCAAATAGAACCATTCCGCCAACCCCGTGTGCCAGAGTATTCTCCACAGCCACAAGGAACATGAGGAAATCTGTGGACCAAAGAATAACGAAAAGGGTAGACATTCTAACATGAAATAGTAATGGAGGCCCGGGGTATGGCCTTTGGTCCATCTTGGACGGGTGTGAGCCATGAGAAGAAAGGAATAGTTGAGATTGACATACCCACTCGACACGATCATTGGCCAACCAGTGGAAAGATTTGACGAAGAGAAGAAAACCAAACATGATTGCGAATGGAATATCAAACTCGTCGCGAAATATGGTGAAGGCGAGAAGAGATTCGGTGATGAAGAACCATAGTCGCTCGTAGAGCCGCTAGGTGGAGCATTTTGAGATGATTTTGCAGAATTCAAAAGGCAGTGAGATACCTCGACTTCGCTGGGACGGAGGGAACCGAAGAATATGCGCTGGACAATATGACCACCGATGAGAGCGAGTAGAAAAGAAAAGTTGGCTAGAATCTTGGGATATTTAAGAGAAAATAAAGAGTGAAGACAGGGTAAACGCGTACAAGGATGCTGCGACTGCTCTTGGAGAGATAGATGGCGACAGAGTAAAAGTTAGAATGGCTTCTGAGGGCATTGGCGACGGTGGCGAGGAGGGTGACGGTGGAAAGAACGAGGTAGATGGAGAGGCGGTGGCCGGCGATGGCCTGGACGAGGGGTGGCGTTGGCATTCGTGGTGGTAGTGGTGGTTCGGTGTGACACGTCTCGTCCCGATTGGGAAATGCGTGAATCCCATATAATGTCTGGTCCGAAAATGCACAGGCGCTGCCGCCCATGCTTGCTTTCTCCGCTCTTGCAGTGGCAATCTCCAGCTTTGCCCTCTTCTTCTTCCTGCCCCCCTCTCACTCCTCCTCCTACGCCCTATGCTCTGCAGACCACACAGCGGACGTCTACACCGTCGACCCAAGCAACAATCGCGTCCAATGTATCGCTGTACACAACAGGCTCATATTTCACACCGGAAGTCTTGGTCAGTCCTCCAACTCCCCACCGAGGTAACCTCTTCATCCCCAGTGCCATCTAGAGCAAGTTCAGCGCCATTGGAAACAATCCAGCAAACTCCGACGTTCTTTGCCGGTGCGCTACATAAAACCTGGTTCTGTCGTGGTCCCCGGTTTCGGTGGTCAGTATGTAGCTTTTTGGTTGGACACGTCATTCAGAACCTGGAATCAGATTCGCATGCTCATATCTTGGAATACGGTGCCACGCTCCAGTTGCCACTCGAGGGTACAAAAACGATCAATGGTCTGATCTCCTTTTTCTCCTGCTTTCTCCAACATCAAATATTGCCTTCTTCAGAGACTGTGGCGCGAGTCAGAAATTACATCCTTTCCAATGCCGATGTCCAGTCCGACAAGTCCAGATTTGTTCTCGGGGGAGGCTGGGATCACACCGCATGGCCCAGTGCTGCCTGGCCTACAGCTGTTCGTTCATTCATTTGATTAATCGGCTTTATTTATTTATTTATTTATTCGCAGGAAGACCTGGAATCCGATCCTATCATTCGCGGTCGCCCGGTAGTTTTACAAAGCAAGGATTGCCATGCTCTCTGGATCTCTCAGAAGGCGCTAGAATCTAGTCTTCCTTTCCCCGAGGAAGTTGAAGGAGGTATCATCATGCGGGACGCATCAGGAAACCCTACAGGTTGGTATTTGTATACAGTATTCCTAACCAATCGTCCCTTCATCAGTAAATATCCAGGCATGCTGTTGGATAACGCTCAAGAACTCGTCAAGCAGCCCAAACTCCTCGAAGATGACCTCCTCAAGCGATTCAATGCTGCAATAGAACAGGCGGTTAGATATGGTCTCACCTCCATTCATGACGCTGGCCTAGATCCCGTCTCTCTCAACTTTTTCAAAAAGTAAGAGGACATTCCAGGCTCGTTTCCCATTCTACTAATCTCCGCCATCCACCATAGAGAATCTCAACAAAGAACGCTTCCGGTAAATGACATTGATCGTCTTTTGAAGTGGGAGAAATTTTACTCGGAAGTCTCCATAGATCCGCATCTATGGTATGTCTTATTTTGACGAGAATGATGAATACTGGGGAAATACCACAATGCCTCTCATCGCCAACGGAGATGAAAGACTTACCGCAAGGAGCGTTAAAATTTTTGCAGACGGTATAGCTCCGTTATTTTTTTGTTGTATATAGTTTTAATATTCTAACAGCTTTTTTTTACCCTTTGCAGGTGCACTTCGGACAGGCGGTGCTGCTGTAACTTGAGATTTCTCATAGCGGCTATTCTCATCTGATTTATTTTGGCATTTTACAGCTATATGAGCCTTATGCGGATAATCCACTCACGAACGGCTTTATGCGTCTGGAGAAGGAAGTTCTTTTCAAATATATCCCGCTGTTTTTGAGAGACGGGTGGCAAGTGGTATGCGAGGACATCTGTCTTCATGAACCTCTCAGCTCAAATTTCAATTAGAACGTTCATGCTATTGGTGACAGAGCGAATGGATTGGTAATGGATGCTTTCGAGTCGTCGCTCAGTGGTGTCAATGTATCCGCTCTGCGCCCGAGGTTGGAACACGCCCAGATCATGACCAAGTCCGACATGCGTAGACTTGGTAAACTTGGTGGCAAGTATCTTGATATACTCAAGAATCGAAAGCTGTTTCTGATTTGTAACAGTCATTGCAAGCATTCAGCCCACTCACGCGTGAGTGCAAAGCTGTTTGAGATTGGATCAAGCATGCAATTCTCACTCGCCACCTTCCAGTATCAGTGATATGTCCTTTGCGGAACACCGCCTGGTTCGTTTTCATCGATAACCTTCTCCTTCCCCATCTGAACAGGTACCTGTTCAGGGACCTGAACGAGTCAAAACCCTTTATGCTTTTCGGACCTTGCTCCAGAGTGGTGCAAGAATCACTTTAGGCTCAGATGCGCCGGTAGAAAGCCTGAACCCCTTGTCAGCTTTCTACGCTGCTGTTTCTCGTCTCACCCCCGAAGGAGACTCGCCTCACGGTCCGGATGGTTGGTATGTCATCGCTCTCGACTCAAATAAAATAGCCGCTCACTGCCGCCCTAGGTTTCCCGAACAACGACTGACACGAGAGGAAGCGCTCAAAGGTCGGTCCTAGTTTAATTTAGCTTGATCATGTGTATTGATGAAATTTTCTTCAGGAATGACTATCGATCCCGCTTATGCCTCTTTCACTGAAACCATTCTGGGCTCTTTGGAAGTTGGTAAACGAGCCGATTATGTCGTGCTCTCCCAAGATATCATGACAATCCCTATAAACAAGATCTTGTCTACCCAAGTACTGGCAACGGTAGTAGATGGCAATCTTGTCTATGGAACGGTGTAGTATGACCAAATCGCAATTGTTTTGATCTTTCGCTGGCGTTTTCTTATGTTTCCATTTCCTTGAGCTGGTTGCTCTATTCAATTTACAGTTTTCATACCGCTTGTGGATTTTCTTGGACGGTTTGATTCTGTGGTTTTGATGGTGGTGGTTCTTGGGGCATACTGCCATCTATGCAGAAAATCGGCCCGATCAACTCTCACCCGATACCCCTTTACAATATTCATATAGGTTCTGGTACGGTCAAATTTCACGATGGTGGTTCAGGGGGGTGTACTGTTGTTACTAGTAATCATCGATGTAATCCCGCTGAACTCTCGTCGAATATCTTGGAAATAGTTCCTTTGTTAAACCGTACTCATTACTTTTTGACTGTCATTGCAATAAATGTATTCTTGTCTACCAAAGAAAATGCCGAGCATGCTTAACCACTAATCCTCTTCAGCATCCTCGCTTTCCTCTGCAGTATCTTCTAATTCGATTCGAACAGAATGGCTGCGCTCGAATAAGAAGGAAACAGTACCTCCTGGGACTGATCGCGCAGCAGAAATCTCCCAATTGTCAAGGTCAATAGCCTTCAGGATTTGTTCAGTCTTCGTTCCTGCCGTGGGCCGTAGTGATTCCACCTCTGTTTTAACGTAGAGCATTTGTCGAAGAAATTCGTCCTTGACTTCGCCACTAGCGTCTTCCCTCAAGCAATTAATGTGCTTCCACTCCCCGAGCGCAATAAGGCCATCCTTCTTCTTTGCAAGGTACTTCCGAGTCTGAGACCTGTTAGTCGAGGGGCGTGATTCAAGTTATACTAAACGCTACCTCTTTATCCAGTTCGACTCCGGGGTTTACCTGAGTCGCTGTCACAAAACCTTTGGGCCGTACCAGTTCATCATCGGATTCGCTGTTGGCATCCGGGTTTCCTATCTCCTCCTGGCCCTCGTCATATTTCTCATTCTCGAGGCAGCAGTCTAGAAGATCGTGCGTGTTACTCAATGTATGAGGATGGATCCTGAAGATATCCCGGAGCTAAGGACAAATATTAGCCTCAGTGTGGCAGAATGGTGCAAAGATACGTGCGTCTTTGTGACTAAACGAATCCGCTTTCGATTTCGATTTACTGTTGTCCTGAAATCAAAGAGTTAAGTATTGTTAAAAATACAAAGGACATGTACTGACAGAACCCATCAACGCTATCAAGGAAAAGGGGTGAAAAAAATGTATGACCGCCAGCGCTGATGAACTTACCATTACTCAGACCCAGTTTAATGATTTGTCGCTGGTAAATCTTCTCTGAAGATAGAATTCTGTCAAGGCAGAGACGACTCTAGGAGAAAATGATGCTAACCGTCTATAGTGCCTGCCGTTAAGAAACGATAGATGAAAACAGGTCGTTTTTGTCCATCCCTTAGAATGGTGGATATTTGATTTGACCTGGTACTGCTAATTTACATACCTGTGGCACCGAGCCATGGCCTGGAGATCGTGACTATATTTCAAAGTCGTTAAAATTCAACTGGGATTCGCAGGTGCAACAGTTCAAAGCTTGCCTTGGATTCCAGTCAGAGTCGATAAGACATAACCGCGAGGCACCTGCAAAGCGAGTAAGCAATAGTTTTTCGGCCGGTTCTGGGAGAGTCGACCTATCAAATTGATTCCAACGCCACCTGCTTTTGAGCTGAGAAGAAATATGACTTGAGTAAATGTAAGACATTGGCATTGGTAGGAAGTCAAAAATAACTCAACAACTCGTTTTCTGATTTGTTTTGTTGAATGTATTCACATATTCTTGCCTTTTGGCACCCGGTGTTCGCCTTGTACATACCTAGCTTAGTACGAATGCGGGAAAGAACAGGATGAAACGACACACCCGTCCAACCGGAAATAACTGTAATTCATTTTCTTGCAATAACTCTCCAGGATGTTGAGTGTCGACGTGTAGTGAGAAACAAGAACGCATTTCTCTTCACTTTCCTGCATGTGTATCCTTAGTCGTAAGAAAAACGCTATCGAATGAGGATAAGTGACATCACCTGTTTGATTACGGCCAATAGTTTGGACAAAGCGAGCATTTTACCTATTTCGGCTTCAGAAAGAGCAGTCCTGGGAATTGATGAAACACTAACCGCTTAGGCTCAGATCATCAATCTGGCTATCTGAGGGCAGTAGCTTGAGAGCTGCATGGACATTCATGCGCTCCAGCCCCCCTTTGCCGTTTTGAGTTCGATCTTTATCCGCCACTGCCTTCAATAAGACTGGGCTGCTGCTAATCTTGTTAAGGATGTTGATTAATGCAAGCGATTCGGCGGTAGAACTGGACTCCACAAGGTCATCGACCTTGTTCGGGTCCAAAACTTTGGCAAAGACAGACAGCTGCAACGTTGTAGGGGTCACGAAAACCACATACTCATCTATGCATAGAGGCATGATGTTAACGATACTTGTCAGATATCACTGAGACTCACGCTTCGGAGGTAGGTAACCCCCTAGAATACTGGCATCGCGGCGCAGAACAAAGCTTTTTGCAACGTTGGAGAGCTTGAAACGAATCAACACAAAAAGATAACCAAGTGACCAAACCGTAAACAAACTTGTGCTGCGCGTTTCTCCCCAAGCTCCAACTCTTTCGGCGTGCATCCGGGGGCGCGACTTTTCAGGATAGGCGTCTCATATAGTCGACGGAATGCGGGATATTCATCTATTGGGATATCTCAGCAGACTTGACCAATGGCAAAAATACTACTGACCAAGTAATCCCGGGTTACAAAAATCAGCCTGGAGAGGGCCAAACGCGTGACTACATAACGCATGGACCGACAGTAATACGACCCACCATTGCGTGAAATTCGCCCAGATCGTTTTGAATGGGAGTGCCAGACAAGATAACTCGACGCAGAGTGTTGAGCTGTTTGAAGACAGCCGAAGTCTTTGCCTTAGCAGATTTCAGCCTATGGCCTTTGAAAAGAGGTGCTTCAGATACGAATACAAAGTGTTATTAGTCGCGGACCTTCATCGCAAACGATAAGACCAATGCTAAATGATGAGAATCAGCGTAAGAGAGAAGAAGGATGAGTGAAAGAGAAGCATACCCGCAGGTCGCTATTTCCTTTCTGTCGGCAAGAATATATCCAGTCATGTAGAAAGCACAACTAAACACGTACATGACGCTCCGCAACCTCTCGTAACCTACAATTAACACTTGCTGTCTTGTCCTTTGGGGTAATCAGTACTATTATTCTGCGATATATGTAAAAGTTTGTACACATACGCGTTAGCAAATGTCTTCGCTGCATCAGCCTTCTTGTCGCAGACGCTAACTCCCACACGATCACGACCAAGCCATTTATGAAACTCAGCTTTCCAATTCTGGCCCAGGGTTGAGTGTGTGAAAAGAAGACGAAATACTCGAACCTACGTTGACCAAGGTAACGGGACATACAATGAGGACTTTATTAGCAACTGGCCCTGCGCCGCTGTATGGATTTTGCCCTGTGATGAATTAACACTCGATAAGGGAGCCGCCAGTAAAAAACACATACGAAGGAGAGTCCAGATGAGGCAAATAGTCTAAAGACTTGTGCAATAGCTGTAATATCTGTAGAGGTGCGGCACTCACTTGTAGCGTCTTTCCAAGCCCCCTGAAAATGCGTGAGTTTCGACTTATGTCTGGAGGGAGTACTTGTTGCACATACATTTCGTCTGCTAGGACGCAACCTTGGCCCTCGTGCTTCCTGAGGCCCATTACACATTCGTACATAAACTTGACGCCTATATCAGAGAGAAGATTGAGTTCGATGGCCAGATAAATCAAAGAAAAAAACTGTGGAGGACCTTCGAGCTGATGGGGCCTCATGCGTCTCGCAAGAATTGGGTCTAAAACTACAGGTACAATTGGTCGATCCCTATAGAGGGATAAGAAAAAATACAAACAGGTGCCAGAAAATCTCCGAACTTTTTGTTAAAGTGCTCTATATGATCTGCGGTCGGTGCTTTCATGACTACCGCGCCCTCGGCGTCAGGATCATGCCTGCGAATATTTAGTATGAGAGAGCTTCAATGTTTCTATAGATACATACAAAGGTCCAACCGGCTTCTTCGCGCGGATAGGTGCATAGAAAGACGCTGGTGGTACGTATCGATTTGTGGGGGCGGCTTTGGTCGGTGAATCGTCTGTTTTCGAAAGTGACTCTGGACCTTCTAGAGACTCAGTATTCGAGGGAATATCCGAGCGGGATACCTCGTCTCGCAGCACAAGCTCTTTTCCGCCTACATAACACCGATCCCCAGACTGATGTGAGATATTTTTGCAAGCAGACGTGCCTATTCTAGGAAAGAGGCATTTGAGAAATCCATGTGATCGGATTTGTGGTCTCACATTTTGCCTTGCTCGGTCAACATTGTGATCTTCTGGTCTGTGCAAGAAATAAACCCGTCCTCTTCCCAGGTCTCTTGTTTTTTCTTGGAAGTGGATGTCTTGCGCCTGGGAAAAATGAGTACGCTGATACAGGGCCGGTAAAAAACATCTCGGACCAATTGACCGTCCAAAACGATGAGTGCGTCGACCTGCCTGCCTGTGGCAATTCTTCTCCTCCAATGGGTTGCAATTGTTCAAGGAATTCATGTGGAGAAGGCTTCTGCGCAAATGGTCAGGAGAGAGGAGATAAGGAGCTTGCGGTGCTAACCCTGATGGAATCGGTCTTGCGAATCGTTAACGGCCTAAATGTCGTCATGGTTGTAGTCTTGGTAGGAATATGCGCTGGTGTGGTGATGAATGCAGCATTTGAGCCAAAACATATGCCAGAGGCATACTCGGATTTAGGGATTTGGCGGTCAAGTTCGAGATCTTTGCCCCCGACGTTGAAAAGTTTTCCATCGAGCAAAGGAAATTCAGCCTTTCCTGAAGCTATTCTGTGATTACGATGAGAAAAGGATCGCCGAGTGAAGTTTAGTTGGACGCACTGCTTCCCGTCTGTAGAGTCATACAAGGTAGCTTTTGACTTTTCCACTACTAGCACGCCGTCGCCTTCCCAAGTCTTATTCTTTCTAGCTTGGTGATTGCGCCTGAATGTAGATCAACTACGTAATAATAAAAAAGAGTGAGGAAATTCCCCACCACTGTACCATCCAGTACTGCTCATTCGTGTTTGAAGCTGGCTGATTCTCGTCAGAGATGAGGCGAGACCGTTTAGGATTATGCGAGTCAAGTTGGAAAGAGTCGTCGACGTCTGATTTACGCTTTCCAGTGAGTGAAAGAGGTTGAAAGCCAGGCATATCGCAAGCCTCCTCTCACAGATGGTGGCGAGGAATAAGCCTGTTGGTAGACACGTGCGACGCGTCTATGACTCAGAAAACTTACACCAAATTATGACGTACTAAGTATAATGTAGTATTCGAAACAAAGATAGAGATACTTTTACACAACCCTCGAGATGAGATCCCTCAAGCTTTTTCACTTGCGCTAATCATTGCAGCGCTCGATTTAGCATCCAAAAATAATTCATTCATTTCGCCAACATCTTCAAGCGAGATTTCGGAACGACCTCCAATGGAAGCAATGACAGAGGCTGGTGCCAGCAACTGAAGAGCATACCTAAAAAGATCGTAAGTAGATGATGCGACGAGGGCTTACAGTATAGTACATACCTCAGTGAGCTGCGCTCACCCTCAGTCGCCAGCTGGTCCAAAACGCCGTCAGCCAGCTTGAGACCTTCAACGTTGGCACGCAACTGGAGAACTTTAGAGACTTGGTCCTTGGTATAAGGTTCGGTTTTAACAATCATGCAGCTAGCAAAATGTAAATTGATATCGTGAACATAACAAATAATTGATTACTCGTACCGATCGAGTAAATCCACAGGGACTCCATGAGGGACGACAAGGTCCTGGGTTCCACGTACAAGAGCGTTCCCTCTATTCGTAGCAAAGATGACGGTGGGAGCCATAGGTGATTCGAGGAGAGCATTGAGATACGTGAAACACTCAATATCTAGCATGTGGACCTACAGGAAGTAATTAACATAGGTCAAAGAAAACATTAGGCGAACGTACTTCGTCGATAAAGACCACACCTGGTACGACCTCTGCGACGCCTTGATCCACGTATCCTTTGACCACCTTGTTCACTTCGCGTCGCAACTTTTCTGTCACTTCTGTCCTCCCAGTCTTGGCCAGACTTCCCATGACACTCATTATGTCCTGACCACCTTGTGGTCGAGCGTTGGCAGCATCAAGGTCACCAAGAGTGACGTCTTGAACTAGTTCTTTGCGTTTGTGGACTTCGCCTTTGGGAAGAGGTACGTATGTTTCGGACTCGAGATCGTAAGACGAGGCATACGCGTCTGAGCGACCCACGCGCTGGAGGGGAGAAATTTTTAGACAATTTCAAGAATCCTGGCTAACACATACACACGCACCTTGACCGCACCGGTGTTGGCCTCGATGTAAATGACATCGCCAACTACAATTTTTTCTTTCATGATGGCCTCGTATATACTTGGATCGAGTCGCAACTGCTTGGTACCCTTGACCGATTTGAGACCGACGATGACATGAGATATTGTCTTGCCGTAGCCGGAAAGAGGATTTTCGGATTCTGAGGTGGTCATTTCGGTGACTTCACCCTCGTACACTTCCTTTGTTTCTTTGATTCGTAGACCTATGGCTCTCCTGAAGGATTCAGCCAGGACCTCGGTCTTTTTTACCTCTGTGCTATAGACTTCGGAGCCGACCATTGGACAGAAAGGGACTTTGGAGCCCAATTCATGGGATATGGCCAGTGCCAGGGCGGTCTTTCCAGTGCCAGGAGCGCCAACAAGCAGCAGCGCTCTTCCGGAGAATTTGCGGGATTTTACGAGATCTACGATAATTCCACAAGCCTGGGGAAAGGGTTGAGCTGAAGAAATGGAAGATGATGATTATTTGAGAGACCTCTCTGGCATTTTCTTGGCCAACAAAGCCTCCAGCAGAAGAGTCGGTTATTGCGCGTCCATCCGAGTTGAGGCCAAGGGCTTTTATGTGCGAATGAGGAGCGATGCGTGAAGAGCGACTGGATGAGGGGGGAAGGGGAGCCTTGTGGGCCACTGGGGCTGAGGATGAAGGTGTGGATGTTGACGGTTTCATTCAAACAGGAACGTCTATTTTCCACGATGAATATTAGAACGATATGTACACTATGGTAAAATACAGAAATGATTTCAAAGTCCAAAGGAAGCTTTCTGTGCTGCTGGTGAGATATAGCGTAATTTATGGGAGGGGGGAACAGTACCAGCTGCATGATATTTGCCCTGTCCTGAGGCGGCAGCATTGCCAACTGCTCCGGAGTCATGGACAAGACTTGGATGATCATGGTCTAGTTGGCACTTGTTAGGAATTGAGAATGGGGAGAAAGAGAATATGGCAGGCCTTTTGATCGTCGGGAACCGCAGCTAGAATGTCGTGATTCATTGCGGGTGCAGGCGGAGCTGGAGGAGGAGGAAGAGGAGGAGGCTGCTGCTGTTGCTGTTGCGGTGGTTGGGTGGCAGCAAAGTCGGCCAAGGTTTTCTAAAGGCAGGTTGAGAAAAAGAAGAAAAAAGGAACGGTGCAGGAGAGACCTGGAAAACATTGAAATCGACAGCATTGATAGCGACCATGAGGGAGATGAGGGCATATGCAATCTGGGGCTGGCTGTTCAGGATCTGTCGAGCAGCGCCCGGCGTCGTCTTCTTCAGCTGCAGCATCAGCTCGGTCAGTTGCTCAGACATCCTGCTCGCTTTTCCCCACGCTCGCCATGGATCTCCCAACCTTCGTCAAGAGCGCCGTCTCCCGCTCGTCCAACCCAGACGAAATATACGCCTCTAGAATCCACCGCAGGAAAATCCTGCTCGATAATCCCATCTTCAAACCAATCAACAAGCCAAACAAACAAATCAAGGCCAGAAACACTTTTCCAAGGTTATCCGGTTCATGGTCCCTCCATCCTGCCCAATCAAAGTATGTACAATAGGTAGCATTTCTCCTATATGCTTCTTATTATCTGAAAGGTTCCACCTCTTCCTTCCATTGCACCATCTTTGGCTCGGTTACATGTCTGAGCTGTTGATATTGAACACCGCCGAACCCCCATCGTCAGCTTCATGTCATCCAAAACTCCTCAAAGCTGATTTCTCCGGCTCCCTCGTCTCGGGTGAGCGCCCCAAAATCTTTGCTGCTTAGCTGTCAAAGCTATATAGTCTTCAGTTCAAAAGAGCAAAAATCCTTCCTTGGTCGACATCCAAGGCATCGTTTTTCACGAAACAGAAAACACTTTTGTCATCGTCACCAAAAATGACAAAAAGAAAGGTAAAACCAGCTGTTATGTCTGTATTAACCTCACTTTTTCTGTGCCAGTCCTTCCAAAGCAAAATACGAATTTCACCTTTTACGTTCCTGCATTTTCCTCATCTTTCCCTCTTCCTTCACCCACGTGTACCGTCCTCGATATTCCACATCTTGCTTTCACGCTACATGGTAATCAATTTCGATTTCGGGCGTCCGAACGTGCGGGCAGGAAGTTTAAACATAAGGAGACCATTGAGCTGTGATTGCTACTATAGAATTTGAACATAATATACTCGCGTGTCCATCGCATTCGTCGACATTAATGCCCACTTGCAATTGGCGAGTGTCACGTGCTGCGCGTCTGATCACTCATGTGGCGGTGGGCGTATTGTCACATTCGCGTGACGTCCATTTTTTTTGTCATTCGTCTCCAACAAACAACCACGAGAACGCTGACTCGCCACTTTTCTTCTCTTTCCCGCTCTCGCTTTACGCGATTAAACACGAATAAAACTGTAGAAACCGGGTTAGCACCGCTACATATAGCCAATGAGTGTATGTTCCCCCGCTTCAAATCTATTCTTCCTCCTTCTCATATCGTTGTTCTTAGACTTTCACTGCCGTTGGGCCCGATGACGAACTTCTCTCTGACGTTGTCCCTTCCAACATTGTCTCTCGCCAGCCATCGACTGGCGAAGGAGAGTCCGAGATAGATGATTACGACGGGAATGATGAACTGGCTTCCGAAGAGGCCGAAGAAGAAGAAGAAGAGGAGGAGGAGGAGTCCAAGAGCAGGAGCAAGGGCAAGGCAAAGGCGAAGAAACCCGCGGCGAGAAAATCTGCCAAAGGCAAAGCAAGCAGTGGTGGGAGAGGAAGGAAAGGCGCGACAAGCAAAGCCGCAGAATCTCAACTGAACGCCCAGCGCCTGGAAATGGACAAGGCGAAACAAGCCGACGCCGTCAAACGATATTCATATCTTCTTGGACAGACCGAATTGTTCAAACATTTTGTTGATATCAAGCGAGCAAGAGATCCAGAGTATGCCGCTCTATTAGATGCTCAAGCTGCCAAAGGGAAGAAGGGTAGAGGTAGAGGGCGCGGTGCTGCTGCTGCCGCCGCCGCCGCCGGACCTGGAGGTGCCAGGCATCGCAAATCCGAAAAGGAGGAAGACGAAGAATTGTTGAAGGATGGCGAGAAGGAACTTGGTGAGGGCACGCAGGATATGCCTTATGTGTTTGAAGAGTCCCCACCCTATATCGACGGTGAAATGAGACCGTACCAGTTGCAGGGCTTGAACTGGATGATCTCTCTCCATCACAACGGACTTAACGGTATTTTGGCTGACGAAATGGTGGGTGTCATCGTGAGGCTCCAGTCATCCATAAATCTCACGCTCTGATAATTCAGGGCCTTGGAAAAACACTGCAGACCATCTCCTTTCTTGGGTACCTCTATCACCATCTCTCCACCCCAGGTCCACATCTCATCATAGTACCCAAATCCACCTTGCAGAATTGGGCTCGAGAATTTGCAAAGTGGACTCCGTTCTTTAGGATAGTGATCCTGACCGGCAGCAAGGAAGAGAGACAGACCATAATACAAGATCAACTCCTCAAATTTGATGGCGAGGGCGACAGCGGCCAGGCTGATCCGTCTCTCCCATTCGACGTTCTTATAACGTCCTACGAAATCTGCCTGATTGAACGCTCTATACTCCGTAAATTCTCGTTCCAGTATATCGTCATTGACGAGGCACATCGAATCAAGAACAGCTCCAGTTTGTTGAGTCAAATCGTTAGGGCCTTTATCAGTAGGGGAAGGCTACTGATTACAGGTAAGGTCGGCGGTTTCCGGAAAGATACTTTTGTTCAACTTTTTTTCCCGCCAGGAACTCCTCTTCAGAATTCTCTTGAAGAGCTTTGGGCCCTTCTCAACTTTATCGCACCGGAAATCTTTGTGTCGTTTCAGGATTTGGAGGGATTTCTGAACAAAGATGACGGGGGTACTAGTAAAGCTGTCACCGAAGCTCCCGATTCCATGCATGCGGGTGGCGACAATAAAGCTGAGCTTGAGATCACTGAAGGTGAAGAAGTCGAATTGGAGGAGAAACCCGAGGCAGAGGCCGAAGCGATGCAAGTTGACCTTCCTTCCAAATCAAACGGTCAGTCGAAGAAGCCAGTCGAGCAGACCGAACAAGAAAAAAAGTCTCAGAAAGTCGTCGAAGCTTTGCACAAAATTCTTCGGCCTTTCCTACTGAGGAGGGTCAAAGCGGATGTCGAGAAGGGATTATTGCCCAGTGCGTACATCTTTCAATTTCTGCTTTGTTTTCGGTACCATTGATTTGGCAAGCAGAGAAAGAAATAAATATCTACGTTCCTCTCACACCTATGCAGCGGCGCTGGTATAGATCCGTTCTAGAGAAGGATATCGATGCGGTGAACGGGTTAACCGGTAAAAAGGAGGGAAAGACAAGATTGATGAATCTGGTCATGCAGGTTAGTAGTCCTCCTCAATGTCTGTATGTTTTTTCGTTCTCCCTTTCTCATTTTTGCTTTCTTTGTTAGCTTCGAAAAGTAACATGTCATCCTTACCTCTTCGATGGCGCTGAACCCGGTCCTCCCTACACAACGGATGAACACTTGGTGCAAAATTGCGGGAAGATGATCATTCTGGACAAGTTGCTGGGAAAGATGAAGGTCTGGTTCTTTTTTTAGGGTGTCCTTTGTTCCTTTGGGCTGATCAAGTTTTAACAGATCGCAGGCTCCCGAGTTCTCATATTCTCTCAAATGAGTCGCGTTCTTGATATTCTAGAGGATTATTGTCTGTTTAGGGGATACAGTATGATTTTGCCAGCTGCGCTAGCGAGACCTTCCTAAACTTGATTTTTGTTTTCCTTAGAATATAATCGCATCGATGGAGGGACAGCTCATGAAGATCGTATCGTCTCCATCGATGAGTACAACGCGCCCGCCTCAGACAAGTTTATATTCCTGCTCACCACCCGTGCGGGTGGCCTGGGCATCAACCTTACCACGGCGGATATCGTAATCTTATACGATAGTGACTGGTAAATCGCAAGTTGTCTTGACATTCGCTTGGTGTTGAAGCTCTAAATCTACTTAGGAACCCTCAGGCTGACTTGCAGGCCATGGACCGTGCTCATCGTATAGGTCAGACAAAACAGGTGTATGTTTACAGATTCATTACTGAAGGCTCGGTGGAGGAGCGCATGCTCGAACGTGCCGCACAAAAGCTGAGGCTTGACCAGTTGGTCATTCAGCAAGGCAGAGGTACGGGAACAGGAACTACGGCTCAAGCAGGTATGTGGTCTCAGTGGCTCATTGGAGGGCTGTCATACAATCTTATTCCGCTCGGTAGCCAAAGCCGCTAATAAAGACGAATTGCTCGAGATGATAACCCACGGCGCTGAGAAAATCATCCACGAATCATCTTCTGGTGCTGGCGCCGGCAGTAGTGACAGCTCGAACGACCTTGATATCGAGGCCATCATAGCGAAAGGGGAGGAGAGGACAAGTGAGCTGAATACAAAGTACGAAGGACTGAACCTGGAGGATTTGAGCAACTTTAAGAGCGATGCGAGCGTTCAACAATGGGAGGGAGAAGATTTCAGAGGAGGGGTGAGCGTTATCTCGTCGCCCAGGTGCGAATTTTCTGACAGAATCACCCTTCGCAGCGCAAAGGTCTTAATCTTAATCTCCTATCCCTCTCCAAACGAGAGCGTAAATCCAACTATTCGGTGGATAACTATTTTAAGGACACCCTTCGCGCTGGCCCCAACAAAGTGGAAAAAGGTCCCAAACTTCCAAAAGCGCCGAAACAAGTTACGATGTGAGTGAGATGTGCTCCCTTTACTTTCCCCCCTTTACACTACTTGTGAACAGACAAGATTTCCAATTTTTTCCACCCGAGCTTGCGGCTCTTCAGGAGCGCGAATTGGCAGTTCACAAGCGCCTCAATGGAATCCCCGCGACCGTACGTGATCCTACCGCCGAGGACACTGCAGAGACACTGGCCGAATTGGAGGAAGAGAGAAAGAGTGAACAAGAAGCCATCGATACGGCAGAGCCTCTCACTGAAGAAGAGATTGCTCTCAAGGACGCCTATCTGGAACAGGGTTTCCCCAATTGGAACAGGAGAGACTTTCAACAGTTTGTGAAGGGACTGGAAGCATACGGTTGGTATGTCATTTTATCTCAGAGGCATCGATTTCTTCGTTGACTCTGATTTAGGGATCAACCGGCCGATGTGTATGCTGCTGATATTCAGGAGAAAACCGCGGAAGAGGTCGAAAAGTACTACAAAACGTTCAAGAGAAAATGGAAGACGCTGAGTGGTATGCATAAATTTATTTGTTTGTCTGTTTGTTGCGCTCCACCTTACCCACAACTCAGAATATCCCCGAATCGAAGCCCGCATCTCGGAAGGTCTGGCCAAACGAACGAAACGCTCCAACCTCGAATTCCTCCTCGAGCAAAAGATCAAATCCGTACGATTCCCCATGCAGGAACTCGAGCTGAATTATCCCACGACAAAGGGAAAAGTGTACTCTGAAGAAGAGGACAGGTATCTGCTGTGCCGATTATATCACTATGGATTGAATCCCTCAAACGGCGCTAACGGTACATCTGGCCCTGGAGGTGCCAATGGGAAAGCTGAAGGAGCAGGGATAGGCGATGCAGACGTGTATGAGAAGATCAAAAGAGACATCTCTGAATTTCCCGTATTTCGCTTCGATTGGTTCTTCAAATCTCGCTCGGCAGCAGAATTGGGCAGGAGGTGCAATACGCTGTTGTCAATGATAGAGAGAGAGGCGGAAGCCGAAGAAAAGGCCAGACAGGAAGAAGAAGAGAAGAAGACAAAAGGCGGGACCAAGAGCAAGGTAGGATCACTGCTCGTCTGTTCTTAGGATGTTCTCAGTAACGGTTGTTTCTAGAAACGGAGCGCCGAGGATGTAGTAAAAGCGGAAGCCTCTGCTGCATCTTCGAGACCTGGGACTCCGAGTGGCTCTGTTGCTTCTGCCTCCGCATCGGCAAAAAGGCCTGCTAAGAAAAAGAAGACGTAGATAGTATTAAGTATACAACATTCGTCGTGCATGAATTATATATTTTAGATCAAACCCTTTTTATCTTATCTTATCAGCTCATTCCTTTCACGGGGATGACTCGACCATCGATTCTCCTACAGTCCACGCTACGTTCCTTTTCCGCTTACCGTCACCATCCGACAATGGCGACCACAGTATACACGGGCCCTTGGACAGCTGAAAAAATCCGTGAAGCATTCTTTACCTTCTTCCGCTCCAGAAACCATACTTTTGTCCCCTCCTCGTCGACAATTCCGTATGATGATCCTACTCTACTCTTTGCGAACGCTGGAATGAATCAATATAAAGCAATTTTCTTGGGAACTGTTGATCCAAACTCGGATCTGTCGAAACTGAAAAGGGCTTTCAACTCTCAAAAGGTGCGCCTCTTGTGGTCTGGCTCAAATATAGCCCCCCGATATCTTGCCAGTGTATTAGAGCAGGAGGCAAACATAACGACCTGGATGATGTTGGAAAGGATTCTTACCATCATACCTTTTTTGAAATGCTTGGTAATTGGTCTTTCGGGGATTATTTCAAGGTGTGTATGTGACAGGATTTTGTTTGGACGTAAATATTAAGATTATTCGTAGAAAGAAGCCATTGCATACTCTTGGGAACTCCTGACCGATGTTTTTGAACTCCCGAAAGACCGTCTATATGTCACATATTTCGAAGGGGATTCAAGAAACGGCTTGGAGCCAGACCTAGAAGCCAAGCAGTTTTGGTTAGATCAGGGTGTATCGGAAGACCACATCCTTCCAGGCAATGCAAAAGACAATTTTTGGGGTGAGTCCGGTACATACGTTGATTCTCAGTGTTCTAATGCTTCATGATAGAGATGGGTGCTACCGGGCCTTGCGGACCCTGCAGGTAGGGAGCATGATTTATCTTCTGCGACCGCTTCCAGATGATATATCCATACAGTGAAATTCATTACGACAGGATAGGAGGCCGTAATGCTGCTCATCTGGTTAACCAAGACGACCCAGACGTTCTCGAAATTTGGAACAACGTCTTTATTCAGTTCAATCGTGAAGAAGACAGCTCCTTGAAACCCTTACCTTCGAGACACGTTGACACCGGGATGGGATTTGAACGTCTGGTTTCTGTCGTGCAGGACAAACGCTCAAACTATGATACTGATGTGTTTACACCAATATTCGCAAGAATCCAAGAACTCACCGGAGTGCGTTCCTATGAAGGTCAATTTGGTGCAGATGATGCGGATGGCATTGATACGGCCTATCGTGTCGTGGCCGATCACGTCCGGACTTTGACCTTTGCGCTGAGCGACGGCGGTGTCCCTAACAAAGACGGTCGCGGCTATGTGCTCAGACGCATCCTGCGCCGAGGTGCCCGTTATGCCCGTAAAAAGCTCGGTGTTCAAATCGGCTCGTTTTTCTCGTCTTTGATGCCTGTGGTCGTGGAAACAATGGTACGCTCTTTCCTAATGGTTCTGGCGCTTTCTTCATCGCTTGGGATAGGGTCATACCTTTCCCGAACTCACCAAGAAGACTGCGGAAATCAAAGAAATACTCGACGAGGAAGAAGTGTCATTTTCTCGAACTCTTGACCGAGGCGAAAAACTTTTTGAACAGTACACTGCACGATTGAAACAGCAAGGACTGAAGACCTTGAGTGGAAAGGACGTCTGGCGTCTCTACGACACCTATGGATTCCCCGTTGATCTAACACGTCTCATGGCCGAAGAGTTAGAACTAGAAATCAACGATGCAGAGTTTGATGAGGCCCAAGCTGCATCCAAAGAGGCTAGCAAAGCGACTCTGAAGAAAACCGCAGGGGATGTGGTCAAACTCGATGTGCATGATATTGCCACCTTGGAAAAGGACGATGGCGTACCCAAAACCGATGATTCTGCGAAATATGGTAAGTCGCATTCGTTGTTTGCGGATCTTTTTATCTGTACTTACAGTGTTTCAGACTTTGGTAACATCACTGCAACAGTAAAAGCCATTTTCCACTCGAAATCATTCGTTCGCTCTACCGCGGAAGTCCCGCCAGAGTCAACCCTGGCAGTCATACTCGATAAAACTAGCTTTTACGCTGAATCTGGTGGCCAAGAATACGACACTGGCAATATCGTTATCGATGGAGAAACTGATTTTGAGGTCACGAATGTGCAAGTATACAATGGCTACGTCCTCCACACCGGGTTCCTCAAATACGGGCAACTGCAAGTGGGAAACCGAGTTGTGGCGTCTTACGACGAGGCAAGAATTACACCCCTGAACAATATCCTGATCCATTTCTCAACTATGTCTAGCTTCGACGATGGCCATTGCGGAACAACCACACTGCGACTCATATATTAAATTATTGTCTCCGTGAAGTTTTGGGAGACCACATCGACCAACGTGGATCTCTTGTTGCTCCTACAAAGTTACGGTTTGACTTTTCACACAAGGCGCAAATCGGGGTTCCAGAGCTTGCCAAAATTGAGAAAATGTCCGTCGAGTGGATCAAAAAGAACGTCAGGGTGTTCGGCAAAGAGCTCAAGTTACAGAATGCATACAAGATCCCCGGACTCAGAGCGGTGTTTGGCGAATCGTATCCTGACCCAGTACGCGTGGTTGCACTAGAATTTGACGTCGATGATATTGCAAAGGATATTGAAAACCCGCTGTGGCGGAAAACGAGCATAGAATTCTGTGGTGGAACGTACGGTTTTTTTATTTATTCTAATTTACATGTTGCGCTAAAGATCATGATTAGTCATGTCGCAAAGACTGGTGATATCAAAGAATTTCTTATTACTGAGGAATCGGGCATCGCAAAGGGCATTCGACGTATCGTCGCTGTAACTGGGCATGAAGCCCAGGAAATGATTCGCCTTGCGGAGGACTTTAAAGCGCGTATTGACCGCATATCTAGGCTGACTGGGCGGGACCAAGACGCCGCACTGAAAACATTAAGCGTGGAACTTGGTCAAGTTGATATTTCTGTGATTGAGAAGGCAGAGATGAAAGAGCGGCTAGGTGCCATGCGGAAAGCATTCGATAAACAGGTGAAGGAGAGGGAGGCGACTAAAGCGAAATCAGTAAGGATTGAGCTTTAAAATGATACTTGTGGAAGAGTCGTATTCACTTCCTAATTCAGGCGCTCGACCAATACACTCAGTATTTTACTGACAACGATGCCGCGGATTCGTTTGTCGCTGTGCTGGATGTCGATGGCAACTCCAAAATTCTCCAGAGTGTTGTGATGCAGGGGCGGAAGACGGGCAAAGCAGTTTACGTTTTTAGTGTGGATGCAGATACAGGCAAGGTTGCTCATGCGAATTTTATCTCCCCGTCTCTCAAGACCAAGGGTGCCGATGCGCGTACGTGGGCAACAAAAATCACTGACATTATAGGAGGCAAAGTAGGTCTTTCCTGTGAATTCAAGATTGGTGTTCTGATATCATTTCTTTTTGTTCAAAGGCCGGAGGAAAAGAAGAGTCTGCGCAAGGTATCGGGAATGACTCATCAAGATTGACGGACGCCGTCAATGCCGCTAAATCTTATTTATCATCCTTGTAGACAGTTTTGCGTGTTATCGATACCAGCCAGGAATGTGAATCCGTACTTATATTGGGAGTGAAGGAATACGTTCACGATGCAACATTTAACCTTGACCAATGTGTACCCTGAAAGTCACAGTTATTTGTGGAGCTGTAATTAAATGAATAACGTCTGGGCTGAAGAACTGTAAAATGTCCGGGCTGACCAAGGCTGACCAACCCTAGACAAGCATTCCTGCGATACCGGCGGTTTGCAGGGTCGAGATAAAGCCACATATCATCGCGGAGAGTGCCACACGAGATATGATTTTCGCCTTGGAGGGAGCCATGGCACTGAGCACGCCAATCTGTATTCCCAAAGAGCCCAAGTTTGCAAAGCCACAAAGGGCATACGTCGCAATGGTGAAACCACGTTGAGACAGAGCATCGGACGTAGCCTGGAGTGCCATAAGCTCCTTGTAAGCAACAAACTCGTTTTCAATCAGCTTCGTGGCAAGGATGCGAGAAATTCGAAGGATTTCGTCCCGCGGCACACCGAGAAGGAATGTAATCGGATAGAAGACATAGCCCAGAATCAGCTGCAAAGTGAGCGCATGGATACCAAAACCATGCCCGATCCAAGTGAGAAGACCGTTGATGCTGCAACAAAGGGGTTCAAGTAAAACTGCGCTAACGGGTTTCAGAAACTTACGCAGCGACGAGCGATAAGACAGTCAGGACATTTGTACTAGAAAAGATATTACTCAATTCAAGTTCACTTGATTTGGGTATGCCACTCACAGAATCTGTCCAGCGACGACGAGACCGAACACGGCGCCTTGACTAAAAGCATGTAGAACGTTCGCCTGGGGAAAGGCATGCGATAAGCCTACAAAGGGTGGTGTCAAGCAAAATGAAGCTCACGGGAGGATGCTTTTCAGCAGATCCTATAATGCGAAATCAACCTCGGAATGAACAACTTGTAGAAGACGGGATGATTAACTGACCTCTGTCGATGACAATCCGGCCTTTAGTAAGTGGTTCGTCAAGTTCAGGATAGCGCATCTTGCTGATGGCGATTGAAGCAGGAATACTCATTACGGAGCTGGTAACTATGTTTTGCGCTGGGACTCCGAGTCTGTTGGGACAAAGATGTTAGCAGAGAATCATGTGCACCTCCTTCCAGCTATTCAACATCTTGTCATGTCATGGGGGAATACATGGCGCGGTTCCCAAGATGTTGACTAGCTGGAAGACTAGCGTACTAGATATTGAGCTACTCCCGATATGTAAAACGTCATCACTGAGCCCGAAATGCACGAAAATCCAGAGGTCATGGTAAGATCTTCCAAAAGCATTCGGTCAATTATCATGGCGGAGACTAAAATGTGGGCGCACGAATTTCAGATTCGGTCATCACTGCAAAACGAGCATCATCAGTAGCGATAGCTTGATAAGAGGTCGTAAACTTACAATCGACGTATGGCTTAACGAGGCAAGCTACGGGTGACACAATTCAGGATGAGAATCACCCTATTGGAGAAGCCTGAGCGACGAACCGGACTCTCCCTGACCTATCCACGGGCTAGAAGCAGCTACGACTGCCTCGGCACCAGAGATGTCCAAAAGTTTGAAGAACAACCAGGCGCTTGAAAAAATGAGCCACGGATGAAGGAGCGTTTGAAAAGGAATAACAAACAATCTCGCAATCAACCATTGCATGACACCGAGGTAATACATCATTTGAACGAATGCGATAAAGAATATGATGGCCGCGAGCTAGACCAGCATTAACATTTAACGGACACAGAAAGAATAGTGCTGACCGTGTTCACGAAGAACCAGCCCTTGTTGATTGTATCGATATCGAAAAAGAACAGTGCTCCGGCCTTTGACTGGTCCAAGAAATCGGCGGCAAGTGTGGCAATCCATCTGAACATGGAGAATCCGGCGCCGGTCTTGAGGACAAACAGGGCAATGACCTTGGGCGGTCATATGGATGGGTTAGTACCTCCCACGTCAAAAGAGGGAGCATGTACCTGTTGAAGAAACAATCCCACTATTACAGTATGCCTGTCGACCGATTAAGAAAAAACGCGACGGTGGTCGAGACAGAGAGAATCCCACCATGCGATTCGTTTCTTGCGGGTGCCTGACAAGTAGAACGAGCATTGAAATATAAACAGTCCCAGGACGCTTGGAGCATGCGGTAAGGAAGGGTAGAGGCCACGACCGAGCGACATACCTGATGGCGCGATCACCGTAATTAGTGTTCTGTCGTCCCAGATGTCAACCTCAAATAAAATTCAACCTCGACCCGAGTCCTTACCTCTTCCAAAGGGAAACCAAAAGCTGAACCAAAGACGATGCCAAGTAAACACAACCAGCCGAGAGCTAACCGGGAATAGTAGGGCAGTTTCATTAGTGGATCCTGAACATACGACTCCCATATGGTGCCAACGGGTTTAGATATCACTGAATTGGGAATAAAACGGAATGCAATGACACTAACGGGATGATCAGTCATGGTTATGTGCATATCATTGTGGAATATACTGACAGGACAAAGAACCATGCGAAGAGCGTCTGGACGATCCTAGGCAAACCAGCTCATGCGATAGAACTGCAAGGACGATGCACAAAAAAGGACGCACCAACGATGCCGCGTAGCCTTCAACACCGTGGCACTAATCCACCATCCGATAATTACCGCTGCGGATCCAGCCAGAATGAAAGGGCGGAATCTCTGGTAGAACAGAGCACTGCCTGAAACCTCTTCCTGGTCGTGTGCAGGATGGGATGCTTCCGTACTATCCTTCCCTGGCTTTTCTATCGAGCCGGAGGATCTTGAAGTCTTGCGGGTCAAGCCTGTGGAAAGACTCCGGGCTTCGTAGCTGAGAGGATCCATCGCAGGAAAGCCAGACGGTCGAGTAGCAAAAGGGCCTGTGAAGCCTAACTAGCTTTTTGTAATCTCCCTTGATTTCGCCCACATGCAACCACCGGCTGTTAACGTAAACTAAAATGAACCGCCAAGCCTGCGTCCATACAGGTTTCATACAAATTATCAAGGTACACCTCTAAACCTTCAGCGCCTTCACCGATTTTCCGCAAGCAATCGCCACCCACTCTCCCGCCATTGACTGTCCTGCACCCATAGATATCCCTTGTATCATTGGCGACCACGCCAAATTTGTTATCTGGCTCATAGCTGTATATGCAAACGCCGGTTCAGTCACATACTTCTTCTTCACATCCGGTCTCGGTGAATTCAGCCGCGAACTCGCACTTCTAGGCGAATTAGCATTCATGCTCGCCGACGCTGCAGTATAATTGGCGAGATCCCACAGCAAGAGCTGACAATCATCACCTGAAAATTCAATCAAATCAATGAGCGGATGACGCACGTGAAAACATACCGCCCGTAGCTAACAGTGGCTGGTCCCCAGAGCCCCACCCCAATGCATTGATCTGCCCATGATGTCCTTTCAGCTCCAAAACGGGCTGACCAGGACTTCGCATATCCAGTATCTGGACCTCAGATCCGTCCATGTGAAACGTGGACATGTAATTGCTATCCGAGGGATTGAACGCGATACGAAGCAGAGGAGACGTAGGTGGTCGCGCAGAAGCTGAAGGAGAGACAGAGGGCGGCGGCACATTCTTTGGTGCAGGCGTTTCGTACAATATTGTCGAATGCTCTAGGCTGCGCAGATCAAATGCACGGAGACTTCCATCGGCGCCGACGGACACAAAGATGTCTGTGGATCCTGGAAGCCATGCTACGTCGTAAACCTCTCGATCATGGGCAATGAGCTGAGTGACAGCGGCAGAAGTATCAATATTCCAGACGGTGCAAGTAGTGTCGATGGAAGATGTAACGATCAGGCTAGGAGCTTTCTCGTTCCAAGAAAAGTTGGTGAGAGGCGCACCGCTTGAGTTATTCTGTACTTTAGATTGCTGGTAACTGATGAGCACCATGTATCAGAATAGACGGGTAGAAAACGCACCCCAGAGAGTGCCGTCTTGAGATTCAGACTGTGCCCGCCCGAACTAGGTCTCCCAACAAAGCTGGACATCACTGGCTGACTGTCAGCGGAGTATTCCCATAACCTTAATGCATCCCCTGTGGTAGCCAGCAATTCTGTTGCAGGTGACTTTTGAGTCCATTGATAGGATAAGGCACTTGCAGGCTGCCACTGCAGACTTGTTACTGGATAACCGTGATGGGCATCGCAGAGAGTAATGAAATCAGAATATTCGCTGTACTCGTCGTCGAAAAGAACCCGCTCGTCCTGCAAGCCAACTACGGCGATGCGATTGGTGAAATTTTCCGCAAAGGAACCGACGCCTAGACGGAAGGAAGACTTGTGTCGCATGTGGCTGTTTGGCCCAGGAGTTTTACACCAATCTAGTGCATATACAGGCCCTAGAGCGAATATTATTGGAAAAAGTTAATTCAAAAGTGGAGCAGCTAACATGGAGCTTCATATTGCAGAAAAGTCGTTTGGGTCATGAACAACAGTGGGGCGTAGCGAGTCAAGTGCTTATCTCATCTTATCTATAATCTCGCTTCACATCAAAAACATGAATTCCGCAATGGGTATGATATAAACGCGAAAGAGTTCAATAGAGTATGAAGGGATAAAACAAAGTACCAAGGCTCATAATGAAGAAAAGCGAGCGCAGGTGATTCGTAAGTAAGGGCTCGACTTCAATACAACCGTGAACAGTCATCAATTCAAAGCTTTCTCATCGAGCGAAAAAGCAAAAGTAGTACGTTAACTTCCCAACGGAAACAAAGGAATTTTATACATAATAAAGTCCTGATAATGTGAACAAAAACCGCAGAAATTACCCACTCATGTTGACGACGAGGCTGCAGAAGTAGCAGATGACGATGAGAAAGAGGCGCCCACCGTCGTAGCTGGTGCGTTCACCACTGGCACTTCTTTGCTGCTACTAGGCGAAGTTGCAGTCCCAGCGGTCGAAGTAGTAGTAATAGTAGTAGTAGTAGTGGCAGCTGGTGTGGAAGGACCGGCAGAGGCGGAGCTCGCCTCTGCCAGTGAAGCAGATGTGGGACTGCCAGGGGCACGAGAAGAGGTAGAGATGGCTTGCGAAGGTAACGCCGATGTGGAGCTGCCAGAGACAGTCGAAGAGGAATTCATTGAAGCAGCCTTCTCCTTAAATTGAGCAAGAGTTAACCCGACCAAATCCAAGGTGTAGGTAGTCGGGACATTGGGTTGGTTAATCTGGAGCCATGGCAAGGTATATCCTCCAACGCCGACTTGTATAGTGTTGGCAGCACCGACGTCTAGATTTTCCCCGACTATCCCGAGAGAATTGATAGCCCCTTGAGTAAGAAGCACATTATCAATCTCTCCGGAGCTGAAGTACTATAAGCTGGCGATAAGCTTCCAAAAGGACGGACGACTTACTTGACGGTCTGCCCTGGAGGAATCTGGAAGCTGTCGAAGTTTGCAGTGAATTGTGAGTAAACGGTTCCGTCGATCGAACCAGTCCCTTGAACTGTGAGAATATTCAAAGTCGCGTCGGTAGGATTAAAGATCTATTTACAGGAAAGATGTCGATTATTATTGACCGAAAGCAGGAGATGATGCACGTACATCTACAGTGATAGAAACCAAGTTCGTGACCAGGGAGTCCAAAGTGATCGAAACAGAGATATTCTTAATCAGAGTCTGACCCAAGCCTTTTGGAATGGTCAAAATCTTGTCTCGATACCGCTCAAATAAGAGTTATACCTTGCAAAGAAGTGCTAAGTTTGAGACCCGATAGTGCTTCCTTCAACGAGTCAATAGGTGTGCTTGCACTGTCCCCGTCTATGCTTAGCGGTAGGCTGTCCGATCCAGTTAAGAAACTGGAAATGAATGCCTGTTACGTGTATGTATCTTCAGTCGTTCTCAACGGCTGAGCAAAGATTCTCACCTGAGCCGTAGTATCATTAGCATCTTGTGGTTCATAGTGGAATTCAGAAAGAATCGCATTTGAACCAGGTACCAAGTCAAAGGTCTGTGAAATTCTCATCAGAGACCAGAATGAAGAAATGCCAACGCTCGACATCACCCACATCAATGGCAGCTCGCCCAATCATAGTTCCTGTTCAACAAGATCAGCAGTGCTCTTGAAGGCTGATCCATCAGAAAATTACCTTCATAAAGGACAGGAAGAGCTATATTCACAGTCTGGAGGGAAACATTGGAAGGATTATCCAACGTAGTTGTCAGAGGAGTGACTATGTATTCATTTCCACCGTTTCCTCCACTTCCACTAACTGTGACATTGCTTAAGCCCGCTTTACCTCCGAAGGAGTTGATGCCTGCAACAACATTGAGTTAATATCGCGGAAGGGTAGGTTTCAAAGTGACTTACCACCCAAGCTAGAGGATACATTGAAAGGTATTCCAGATATTTCGACATTTCCGATGGCCGTTTTAGCAGTGACTTGGGCAGTCCCATCCAAGTCCAAGGGGACAGAACCTGAAAGCGTCACAGCTGCAAACATCGCATTGAAAGCGTCATTGTTCAAAGACTTTAAAGGTTGATCGGACCAGGAAATCGGAAGGCCAACAATGTTTCCCGTTGAAACACCGCCCACCGTGTTAGATTTCGGTAGAGAAAGCTAGTCCGGATGAAGTCAAGCTCAAACGGGATTAAAAAAACTTGAGCTGCGCTTACCTCTGCGACGTTTACACCACCGGAACTCAATATAATGTCTGTGGCGGACGATATGACTTGAAGGCTGAACCCAAATGGATTCTTGTATGTCGCCGAAGTAAAGTTTGAACTGGTGGGTGGGCTAAACGCCTGGTCGTTGTCGTTCAATGTAACGGATAGGTCGGCGAGCGTGATGGATTGAATAACCTAGATGATGCAAACTCGTCAGTTCATTTGAACGTCCACTAGTACGGTTACTGTCGAATGGTCGCACATTAAACTTTTGACCTGGTAAGGTCACATCGAGCGAAAGAGTCTGGAAGGCATTGCTAAGCCAGGTTACGGTTCCGGACGATCCCGAGGGCTGCACGGAAACGCCCTTTACGATAAGAGAAGAGTTCTTTCCCGCCAAGTAGTCCGAGAATAATTGTCCAATTGTGTCTAGATCAGAGCCAGATAACGGTACAATCCGTCCCGAGAGATGTGTGGTGGTTTCAGAGCTGGCTGCAAGGAAAAGATTCGATGCTGATAGCGGCCCGACAAGAACATTGTCATAGAAGGAATTGAAGGTGACGGAACCAAGATCAATGCCCAATTGAGCTGGCGAAGGAATCTTGGAGTCCGTTTCGATTTGAATCCCACCCGCTGGACTGTCAGACGGCAGCTGGAAGTTCTCGATAATCACCCCTGGTAGGCCATTGAAAGCCTTGAATGAGACGTCTTTGCTGAGGGAAACATTATCAAAGATGGTTCCTAGGGCTTCCACTCTGACTTTGGGAGTCGATATTGTCCAGGTGAAGCTGGGATTGTGCAACAAGAAGGTAGCGAAATCGGTGAATCTAATCCCGAGAGTCAGTTGAGAGTAAAGCTCTCTTAGTTGACCAACTCACTGGCCCAGATCTGTTATGGAAAGTTGAGCATTGGTTTCGTAGTTGGGAACTCCGCTATTAGCAGCAGCACAGACTTTATCCAGCTGAATCAGAGAATTACTTTTAGAGAAATGCAAGAAATAGGCCCACTGGGAGGAAGAGATATAGTGGCAATCTTTTGTCCGTTCCAGGAAATGCTGTGGATTCTATAAGTTATAAATAGGTAAGAAAGTCAAAGAGTACCTACTCTACGGGCTCGATGAATGTAATCAGGGCATCCAGAGATCCGGTATTGAGGAGTGATCCCTTCAAAGAAAGAGAAAAGCCTTCGTCCGAGATATTCCTATGCCGAGACGGTCTAAGCGTTGTGTTTTTTTTTCCCTCAGGGAAATCACGCACGTGATATTTGCTTCGGTGAATGACAACTCAGCTTGGTCAACAAAATGTTGGGCTACCGGTCCTGCAACAGCTCCAATAAGATACAGCGCTGTGTCATCCGTCTGTATAGTATGTTAGGAATAAAATAGACGCCAGCTCAAAAAATCTCACAATCGCTTCCACATTGTGTTGTGCGAAAGAAAGATCCGTGGCGACTGGGGGTTTGAAATTTAGTCAAAGTTCCAATTCAGAAGTATGCTACACTGACAATCATCGAGCTTGACAGAAGATTGAACGGCAAGTTCGATTCTCAAATTCTTCAAGGAATCCAGAATGGCGTTGTCGAAGTCAAACTGTTGACCGCTCACGCACGTTGGAGCGCTAGTATCCACAGAGGTAGTCACCTGGAATGCTATCAGTCCATACTAAGATACCACGCATTAGCATTCCGGCTTACCGGTGGTTTGAAATCAGGATTGCTGAGGACAAACTGAAAGATTTCGACCAAAGGTCCAAGGTTTACGTTGTTCGCTGTAGCGCCCGCATTCAAGAGCTCAATTATGGACACTGGATCAAGATTGAACTTGAAAGGAAGCGTCGGAGATGTAACGTTACTGTGGCCATCAGCGTGGATTGGGTTCGACGACTCGTCTGCATCAATAGTGCCCAGGGAGATATTCTGGTATGTGGCACTTGCACTGACAGTGAGGAGATTGATGCTCGCAGTGAAGGGATTCGCAAGGGTGAACTGTGTTTGAGCTATTCCTGTGGATATAATATCGGTAGGGAAGGTCAAAGACGCGCTTGAAATCAATGATTGATTCAACGCCGGAATGGTCACCGGGGTCAGCCTAATGTCCGACAAGGCTTCTTGTAGGGACTCGATGGGCGTGGAATCGGTGCTTCCTTGAATTGTGGTATCCGAATTTACCCCTTGCAAATAGTTCTCCAGTAAGGTCTGTCCAGCGGACACCGCACCTCCTTGTGGAGAATAGTGGACACCTAATGAAATTCTATTAGCATAGGTCAACTAATGGGGGCCATAGTGTACATACCGATAGCGTAGGTGACCTTTCCAGGTACGATCACCAGATTATCCTAGAGAAGATTATAAGTAATCACGAATGGAAATCAAGAGGCTTCCTACGAGATCAGCGGTTCCGATGGTCTGATCCCTGAGAACCAAGATCAAACAGAGCACCCAAACAGTGATATGTTCACGTACTGAAATTGCAAGCCGAACGCTACATCTCCGGCGCCTATTGTCAAGTTACTCGGGTTTGTCAAGGGACTATCTACCTTGATTAGAAGGTAGTCGGAGAATCCATGATTCACGTCTAGATTGGAAACCACAACTGGTTCGGTATTCAACCCTTGCAAACCCGCGATGGTAGTATCGACCGAAAACGCGATGTCAGTTAAAGATATAGTTCCAACCGCAGTGGAAGCATCCGCATTCGCAGAGCCAGAGAGCGACATCCCGACTTGCTTTCCGACGGTAGTTGCAGCCAGGAAGTCATTGAATGTGCTCTCAGCCCCATCCGTGACTGCGAAAGGTACATCTTTAAATGTTAGGGTGATGATCCTAGTATCGACATCTGTGGAAGACGGTCCTTTTGGAATTGACAGTTTCGCGAATGTCCGGCCATTAGATCCCACATTGATGGTCTGCTCCAAGGCTACGATGTCGATGGGGAACGCAAAAGGGATAGTAAATGCCTGCATTACATCACATTAGAAGAATATCAACAGCTCTGTAATCAGAAGAAAGACGCACAGCGGTGGTTAGATCACTGCTCGTAGAGGGGCTGTAGGCAGTAGATTCTGTGAACCGCAAATCGAGTTCTTCAAGGTCTATGGACTTGATAATATTTTGAACCCCTAAAATTAGGATCGGAAAATTGAAATTATTTCCATGCGCAAAGTAGTTTCCTAACCTTGATTTGGAAGACTCGTCTGAACTTGAAGCACCTTGATAGCTTCGTTGATCCATGTTACCTGTAACCAGTTCAGAAGGTTAATATACCCAGAAAGTGACAATACTCACGTCAGACGGCCCCGCACTAGCGCCCTCGACTACCACATCACTATCCAATCCATGCACAAAGTTATTAAACACCTGAGAGACCGCTGCGAGACCCTCAGTCGAATTTTGCGGAATGAGACGTCCAACCAGCACGAGATCAGTCGTAGATTGAGGTCTGAGAGTCACAGTGCCGCTTGACGTGACCGGTGCGATTAGTTGGTTGTTTGCAAAACTGTTGAATCCAAGAGAGCTTAACTCGATTCCGACTTGCGAGGGCTATAATTATGAAAGGTTAATCGATATACCAAACTGAGAGCACGGAGAATGGACGTACATTCGTTGTCGTGGCATTCAGTGTCAAATGTATCCCGCCAGCAGGGTCATTCGCTGGGAGATCGAAAGACTGGATCTTTACGCCATCTTTGAGCCCATTGAAACCCTTGAGCGTCACTGACTTGGAGGTCAGCGCTATGCCAGAAACATCGATGCCTACATTTGGATCAGCCAGAGCAGCACTTATTCTGGGTCTGTCTCACCCAGAGCGGAAACCGTAAGGTTGTCTCCCGAGATTACCCATTCGAACGATTCTTCAGTGAGAAGGGTCTAGTAGAATAGGACATTAGCGAACATTTTAAGAAGTGTATACATTGAAAACATGCCTTTGTAAAATCAGTTAGCGTACCCACATCCGCAACCTGGAACAAGGAGTTGACATTGATTTGTCCACCCTGATCTCCAACGACAGAGACATTGTCTATTCTTATCGTTCCAAGAGTATTTCCAGACCATGAAACCGTAAGTCCTTGGGGAAATGAAATCGTAGCGTCGACTGCGAGGACAGATGAGAAGGGAAAGACAAAGAGGAGAACTGGTCACCGCACAAGGGCCTGCATTGTTGATGCTTCCGTTTAACGCAGTATCTAGGCGTAGATGAGTCTCGAACTGAACTTGAAGTTGTGCACATACTGAATGCTTCCTGCTGAGGGTTTGAAATGAGTACCGCATCGATGCTATGGTTGATGAATTTCAGAGTGACGTCATTGACCATCAAATTTGAAATTACCCCAGATTCGACCCCCCCACAATTTTCTGAACGATCGGCCTGGCTAAGATAGGAAGAATGAGGTTCAGACTTGAATCCGTTTGAGTAGGCAGGCTAGATTGAACGTAGTTGAGGACTGCCTCGTATTCGCCTATAGCAAAGTTAGAAATGAATGAGTAATACAGCGAAAAGGGCTGCGTACCAATTCGGACACCAGCCGTTAGATTAACGTCCGATTTGAGTTGCTTAAAGGCGGTTTGGACAAAGTCGGGCAAGTTGAAGTTCCTAGCACAGAAAAGGTCAGTTAGGCAGTTATTAGGGAAGAGCCCACAGACAAACTTGTATACACTAGCATCGGACTGAGTGGAAACAGCGGGTCCGGTTGTCATCAAGTACGAGTAACCTCCGAGAGCAACTATACCATCCAAAGCCTCAACATTTTGGCCAGCTTCGACGGCAAGAGCCCTTGTTACGGTGAACAAAGCGCTTGGATCAAGGTTCATGTCCAATGGAAGACTAGGCGATGTGGTGTTCGATTTCCCGGCGGTGCTGAAGTTTGTAGAAGTCTGAATTGTCCCGAGGGTGATGCCAAAGACCGTTACCGAGGATTGGATGCTCGTGATATCGAGAGCGGCCGTAAATGGATTAGAGAGTTCGACCTTGACCTCACTCATGTTATTCGTGACTCCAGTGGTGGACAGTACTACAAAATATCGACATCAGAAGGGCAGCAAGCGTGTGACGCAATGTTCTTAAGCTTACCCTCCAAAGACGCTGTGTTCAAGAGATCGCTAGTAAGTCCTGGAAGTGTGGCTCCAATGTTTAATGCCTCAAATGCTTGCAAGAGAGACGCAATCTGGGTACTGCCACTATACCCCCCGATGGAAAGCTCGACGTCTGGGATGTTATTTGAGAAGCAAACATTAGCAGATGATTGAGCATTTACCTTGCTTTCCTACGAATTGGTCAAGAGTCTGCTGGGCCTGGGGGTTACTGCTGGACTAAAGAGACACGTCAAGATTGCACGTCTGAGCATGAAGGACAACACATTACCGCGAAAGTCGACTGAGCCGCTATAGAATTGTTTCCCATGATCAGTGTCAAATTTGGCAGTAGGGCTGTTCCGACTGTTGCACCATCCCTTTTCAGCTGCATGGCTTGAAATTTCGTCAACAAACAGGACACTCTCAACGACGATTGAAGATTTACTTAAATCCCCAGTGGAAAGATTTAAATTCGAAGGGTTGTTGATGGTGACTACAGGAGCATAATTAGACGCAATTCTCGATACAAACTATGAAATTTTACCATTGATATTCAAGGTGATACCCTCCGTCGTTCCACCAATTACGTCGACACCGTTGATAGTTGTCAATCCATCGAGACCTCGCAAACCCAGGAGCGAAGAAGGGACGTCAAACTTGATGGGATCTAGAGTAATCTGACCAATACTTAGATTTGTGACGGCTCTAGACTGTCCAACAAGCCGGAAATTGGCAGCGTCCAAGCTGGTAATGTTAGCGGCTGGGCAAGTATGAGTTTTTCGTGTCAAGCTCGAAAATAGATAACCTACTGAATTGAGAGAAATTCGGGTGTTGCGGGTCGGGCACGCTCAAGTTGGTGTTCTCAATGGAGATGTTGATAGTCCCGTGGGTGAATGTGGAGTTGACAACTTGAATCGATGACGTAGACGCGCCGTCCGGCTTTAGGTTTTGGGGATTAGCGTGCGATCTTTACGAGAACCGGATTCTTACTGTTGAGAGACCAGCGACTACCACATCACCGTTCGTGATATTGAACGAATTTTGAATTTCACCAATGCTTAAACCGAACCCAAAAGGGAGTTCTGGAGAGGGACAATCAGAAATAAATAAAAACCTCTGTCAATTATTGGGGAACAAGTACCAAGAGAGGCCTGAACAGCCCGACTCTGCGCGCTGGGAGCCCAAGGTGTTGCTTGAGAGAACGCAAGCGCCAGATTTCCAATGTCGATGCTCTTGATGGGAGCGATTGCACCCGACTGCAAAACAAACGGTACATTGAGATGCAAAGCCTGCAGTCCTTCACTGAGCCACGGAATTGCAGTGCCATCGGATTGTAGAGTCGACTTTCCAGTGGCGACAACGGTTGAATTATCACCATTGAGGTAGTTGGTAAAAAGCTCAGACACGACGGCAAGATTACTAGCTCCGCTTTGTGGGACCAGAACGCCCGAAAGTGTGATGTCGTTCTGCGCGGCTCCAGTCTACAGTTCATGGCGCTTTCTCGGTATACTGTACTCATACAAATGAAAGGCGCTTACAATGACTGTGTTTGTTCCAGTTCCAGTTCCAAGGAAGACGTCCTTGTATGACAAGTCAAATTCAACGGTGCCGAGATTCAACGAAAATGGACTAGGTAGGAAAGGGTTATAACAAAGTATGCGCATATATATATGAAAACTACCTGGGATTGGTGAGCACGGTAGTGGCCTGAAAATTGATACCCCCCGCCGGATTATCGCTGGGAAGGAGGAGGTTCTTGAGAGCAACGCTGTTGTTGAAGCTACTGAAACCTGAAAATGGAAGAGTTACGAGACCGAAAAGGATGGTATTCAGGGACTTGCCTTTCAGAGTGATGGTCTGGTCGAACTTGATACCTTTAGAGACTGGAAACTTGGCAGCTTGAACGTGCAAATCAGTGCTACTGAGTCTCCATTGGAATGTATCGGAAGTTATCATTGTCTGATCAGAGGAATCAGAAGAGTAATGGCAGAGGCGGGAGGAATGCTAGGAACCTTGGCGAATTCGCCAAAAGCAGTAACATCAGTGATGAGAAAGGTTGTAGTCTGATTGATCGTTGCTCGTTTATGACTGGCCGAGATATCCTGAAGGTTTATATTACCCAAGGCAGTCGTGCTTCCATTTTCTCTTATCCAGTCCACGGAGACGCTTTTTGTGAAGTGGATCTTCGCGGAGATGATGCCTGTATGCGAAACCTGAGAGGAGAAAAAGATGAGTGGGAGGCAGCAGTGATGAATGTTTGCGCACCGATCCTTGCAAAGCCAGAGCAAAGCTGAACGAATGTGATGTAAATATGGTAGAAAATAATAATAATGGAGGGAATGGAGGACCTTGTGTTTGTAGGATTGCTGATGGTAGCGACGCTTACACCAAGCACGCTCTTTTTAATAACGTCCTGGACGACAGCGGTGACGACAGGGAAGAGAAGGACGAAGAGGAGAACGATTCCCAGGGGAATAAAAATAGCCTGACAGATGATAAACTTGCGTCTTTTGTAAAAAGGCACTGTGGCGAGTGCAGTCGCCTCAGGGGGACTGGGGCCGGAATCTTGAGCCGGGGGTAAGCCTACAGGAACACCGGCCGCTGTGGTCGTTGCGATTTCATTTTCGGAAAAGCGAGAGCCAGCGGGGGGTCTTGCGTGGCCTGAGAGTGATAATGTTTGTTAATATGGCGTGGAAGGGATACTTGGGTTGGAGGAGACGTACTGGCCAAGCCGACTTCAGAGCCGATTGACTGGGCACTGACTGCAGCTTGGTCCTGGTGATAAATGCCGCTGCTCTGTCTTGCGGGTCCGATTTGCTCCATGCTGGACGCGTAATCCTGAATTTCAGACGCGTTGGGGGCAGCGAGTGGAAGGAAGGGCAAAAAAACACAGGCTCGACCTTCGGGGGTAAAGAAGAGTTGATTGAGGCGGAAACCGGCTGCTTTTGTAGCAGAAGGAAATCACAGTTTTCCATTTCTAATTCAGTGCAGAGATCAGATCATCGTACATACAGAATGCAAGAGGGTTTTTAAAAACCGCCCGCATGGTTCGCGTGATCAGGCTCAAGAAGAAGCGACCACCTGACTGTCAAAGTGCCGGCCGGCGCAAGCGCTGGCATCGGAAGCAGCGGACCGAAACGGTGTCTAGTGCTCGACTGGGTTCGCCATGAGCACCCCGCCGTCGAGCAGCATCCGGAGGAAACCGAGAGTGACCTACCTCTCTCCATCGTCATCCTCGCCGCTCTCGGGGGATCTCTATCTCCCTCGTGCTCCCTCAGCCTCCACTTCACCAGCAACCTCCGCCTCGTCTTCCACCTCCAGCGTCTCCCTTTCCCTTTCCAAGCGATCCGTGCGCCCCCCCCTGCCTCTCTACCATCCATTTGGCGAGCTTGCCATGTCCGTTCCTCCCCTCAATCCAGCCACCCTGGGTATCTCTTTGCCCAGCATTCGTCCCGCTAAACGTTCCGGTGTCAAACTTCGCGACGCCGCCGTCGAGACAGATCCCATACCCCCGGTTCCCTCTGTCTCTACCGTCGCTACTATTGCCGCTCGTGAGATCAAGGACAAACCCAGTCCTCGCAAAAAACGCGCCGCAGGAGGCGCCAGAAAGCGGAATAGAAACGATGATGGGGACGACGCCACATATCCGGCCAAACGGGCTCGCCAGCCACGAGCAGGTGCTGCTCCTATCGAGTATGAGCCAGAATCATCAGAGACGTCCCCAAACGCGGTTCAGAGCCTCGAAGGATCCGCGACTCCAGCTGAATCCTTGGCTGAACGAAGGACGACGCGCTCCAGAGGCGCCATCTCTAGAAGGGACTCTACAGCCAGTGAATCCCCTTCCGTCACTGCCCAAAAAGACGTTCCGCCTGAACTGCCTCGCGAAATTGTTCCGGCTCGTAGTACAAGTAAGGAGGAAGGCGAAGTCAGTGAGGAAAGCAAGTCGGCTTGATTATTTCTCCAATTTTTTTTTTTTTTTTGTATCTGTACCGTGGAGTATTTATATGTATATACAGTGGGCGCTTACTCTATAGCACCGCGCTTGGGTTGAGGCTGTGCTTCGTTACGTTGCACCTCCTTCTTCGACTACAATAATGCAATCCGCTGGCAGGAGCCAGTTGGTTCGTATACCAAATCTCATCGCCGTGACAATCCACTAATGTCTGTATTCAGTGGGCAGGCGGTCATGACGAATCAGTAGAAGTAAACCAGAGAGCGTTGATTGACAAAGTCCTTGCTCGTTATTCGGGAGAATTCACTGTCTTTCGTGAATTGCTCCAAAATTCGGACGATGCCCAATCCCGCGAGGTCGAGATCAGGTTTGAAACCAGGGCATACTTGGACAGTAATAATGAGGCAGCTGCAACTTTTCTTCCTAATCTCAGGACTGCACTGGTACCATCGTGCCTCTACTCCTTCTACTTTTCCTCACTCATCTCTACAAGGTACACCAATGGACCTTCAAAAACGACGGCGTGGCTTTCCGTTCCGAGGACTGGGATCGGCTGAAGAAAATCGCGGAGGGAAACCCAGATGAAGAGAAGATCGGTGCATTCGGTGTCGGATTCTACAGTTTATTCTCAGTTACCGAAGAACCCTTCGTCACTTCCGGAAACCAATGGATGGGTTTTCATTGGAAGAAAGACCAGCTGCTTGCGCGCAGGGGAAATCTCCCCGACAACGATCAACCCTCAAAGTGGACTACCTTTGAAATGGCCCTCCGAGAAGACATTCCTATCCCAAATCCCTTTGATTTTACCCGCTTCCTCGCTTCCTCCATCACTTTTATGAATTTCTTATCATCGGTCTCTGTTTATTTCGATGACAAGAGACTCGTCAAGCTCTCAAAATCGGCTGGGATCCCCAAAGAGTTGACTCTTCCCAAAGCATTGACTATATCCAACAAATCCAGAATGATGAGTCTCGCCAAATTAAAGGCGACGTGTAAGCGATTACCTTCTCCCTCGTTCAAACGTTGAACAACAAAATCCTTTCCAGCCCTACACATACAAGCTCAAGTAATGCGACTGGTCTACACTTCAGGATCAGAGAAAGCTCCCAGATCCTCGGCAGTAGTCAAGCCTGCAAAGCCTGCTCCTTCGGGTTTCTTTGCCTCCCTCTTTGCCGGCTTGGGCAGCGCGCCTCAACCTCCCGCTACACCGATAGAAGCGCCAAAACCGATAGATCCTCTCGCAACCGACACGTCCGCCATTGACTTGACAATTTTCTCTGCCGAAGCTGATGTCAGGTTGGATAAAAAACTTGCGGCTGAATTACATAGATCTACAAAGAAGAGCGCACCAAAGACTATCAAATACGAATTGATCTTTGTGAGCGCTTTCGACACCTGTATGACATATCTCTCTCTCTCTAACTCGTCTATCAGACTGGCATGGATGAGTTCAACGCCAGCAAGGTCGAAGACGAGCAACACACTTTCGCAACCTCTAGCATTTTCCAAGGTCTTCGTGCCGACCTCGATGGGTGAGTGAGTGTCTCAGCATACATCATCGACTCTTCATCTGTTTTCTTGCTAGAATGGGCGCAGCTCGGATATTCATCGTTCGCCTCTCCCTCCCTCTCTCTTTGCGAGTCCTCAGTTGAGCTGATATAAAAGGTCAGGGACATGCGACGGGTCAAACAACTGGTATCGGGGGGCACATGGTGCGATTGAAACTCTTTTGTTACTCTAAGAGGTCAGCCTGCTCACACCGCCCAAAAAGTCTGCGCGATACATTCCCAGTGTTGAGCGTGAACTGATTGATCTATCGTGAGTTGTCTTTTGCTCTTTTTTCTCTCTCAAAATCATTCTCATTTTTTTCTCTAGAGACAGAAATGTAGCCAGTTAGGCATTTTTGCGCTCATCTTTTCTGATATATACTCAATCTGGCTTTCTAGTCTGGAACAAGGAACTGTTGAACATTGGAGGAACGGTAGCACGCGCTGTATACGAGCTGGAAATGGACAATGTTGGAGCATCCGATCCGGAAACCCAGGCCAGGCGCGCTATTCACGCGCTCAAATTCTTCACGTTTCACCAGTCCACTCCATCCGCAGAGGTGTCGAGTTTGATGGAGCAAGCGTTCTTTTCGTCTTTCACTGGCTTCCGCATACCGTCGACAATGGGCATACGTGACATTGCGGATGTCCGTCTACCCGATGAACAATTCTCATCATTCTTAAAAACATTGGCAGTGATACCGGATGCAGTAATGGCAGCTGCTCGTCCAATGATCACCGGTTTGCAGAACAGGAAGCTGCTCAAGGCCATAACGTTTAGCGATGTATTGAAGGAGCTGAGCGAGAGGCCACTGTCGGAGGAAGAGTCAATCGCGTGCTTGAAGTGGTGGATCAGTCTGAACAAGGACGGCGAAAGCGCGTCGCGGCTCCACTCTATCCGGAAGCAGCTTTTGGATGCGGCGATCTTTACCGTGGGAGAAGGAAGTCTTGTGCCCCTGAACACGATCGAAACCATCTTCAATCCAATCGGCGGCATCCCTTCAGATGTGCCGTTCCCTCCTACCATGCTCCCTCCGGCCATAAGCCGGCCGTTTCAACCGGATCAGCTGACATTCGCCTTCCAATGGACGCAGCTCACATTGGTAGACTGGATCAGATACATTGCTACCTTCCAATCGTCCACTCCCGAGTTTGATCTTTCTTTATCTCCTCACTGGTCTGAGCGAGCCCTTGGAGTGCTCACGCGAGCTTGGCCGTCTCTTCCCGCCGTCGCAAAAGATGAGGTCAAGGCCATTTTGAGGCTCAAAGCATGCATACCCACGGCAAGCGGGCTAAAAGTGCCAGATGAGTCATACTTTCCCAATGCGGATATATTCCATGATCTACCGGTGATAAGACTCCCGTCCGGCCAGGCCGTGAAAGGAAATTTGGAACGTCTCTTGACCGATCTGGGTAACAAAAATGGCTGCAGCTTCTATCATCAGGCACTGATGTCCTCCTTCCCAAGGTGTCCGCAAGCATGTGGATCTGCAGATCATTTTCACCCGGTGAGCTCCGGAATTAGCTAATCTTTTGTTCGCTCACCGAATCACAGAATGATCAAAACAAATGAGTGGACCGTGCCAGACCTAATCAAGTATCTTGTATCCGTGCAGCATTCCTTGTCCGAGCCGGAAAAATCTCGGCTCAGGCTGACCAGCGCGTTCGGCGCCGAAACGCCGCCGGGCCAGGCACCGGACAAGAAACGCTACCGAGCAGACCAACTTTTGGAACCGTCGCCGGCCTTTATGCAATTGGTTGAGGAGCTTCCTATTCTTGATTGGGGCTCAAAGGTGAAATGGCGTGGCTCGTCTGAAGAAGGTTTGTCTCTCTCTCTCTGGCCATTCGAGATAAATCTCAATACGAGCCATGAAAAGCCAAGTTTTTATTCCAACTGGGTTTACAGAGATATCCCTCTTTACCTGTCCTTGTCGCTCTCTGCGCAAATCCCAAACCTCAGGCGAGCACCTGCATTTGTCAACCGCAGTTATATATCGGCTAATGTTTCCCTACTAAAAGGTTCGCGCCATAGCGTTTAACTATCTATTGGATAATATCAAGTCAAAGTACGGAGGTTACGACTATCAGGACTTTCACGATGTCAAATTTATACCGGCTCTAAAGAACGGTTCCCCTTACTTGGGTGCACCAGGAGAGGTTCGCCATCATTTTTTTTCGCTGCCCGCAGCGCTCGTTCAGTAATTCCCCGCCCAGGTTCTCTCAAACGGGGATTGGGCCATTCTGGGCCTGCCAGTTCTTGCTTCTAATGTTGCTTCTGATATCGGCCCAAAACTGGGGCTTCGCGAACACCCCACAAGCGCCTTTCTCGTTACATTCTTGGAAAAGAATTTTCCTCGAGATGAAGTGCAGGCCAAAACATTCTTCAGTCTCATGTCAAGTCGAATAAAAGGTGGCTGAGCAAAAAAATGTCCCGCGTATATTATTGACGTCTCTGTAGATTTCAGCCCCAGCCAGCTCCAAAAGCTCTCTCAAATGTCGATAGTTCCTATCAAACAACACAAGGAAAAAGGGTTTCAAATGCTGAATATTCGTCCAGGCCAGTGCTTTTTCGGAAAGGAAGCCAAGGAAGGGTTCCATTCCAAGTTGTTTGTTTTCGTCGATTTTGGAACAAGTGCCAACTCTTTCCTGAGTGCCTGCGGGGCGAAACGCGAACCGAGGTAGTGCCAATTCCATTCATTTTAATTTCGAGAGGTTTTCAAGCATTTGGCAGTGTGGATGAAATTACTCTCATGTTATTAGCAGATCCGCACAACTTCTACGAGCTGGCTGGTGGTCCCGAGAGGTAAGCCACTTTCTATCTACACACTTTCAATAATTCACACACATTTTTCCAGCTTCCTTGGCGAGCTGCGTAATATTGCAGTCAATAGTCATCTACTGTCAAATGGGACAATCGCTCGTTTGAAAAAAGCCCAAGTTTTGTTGGCTCTACATCGCCTGGTGGACGAAAAGAAGAAGAAGAATTATGATGGCGAGGATGAATGGGAGGCTCAGTATGATCTTAAGAAACCAGATGAGATCGTGATAGCAGACGACTCGAACGCTCTTCAGCTTTTCGGCGAGCAACTTTTTGTTGCCCCCCAAGAGGATATACTTGAAGGTACCAAGCAAATCGCTACTTGTCCTCTTATTTACATTAATTCTGTCGGCCCTTTTAGCATTCTATGTTACATTAGGCTCTAAACGACTCAGCACACTGGTACAAGAAAATCATGAGATCTCAAGTGAAATTCAAAACTCGCCTCAGGCCTCCAAGTTGCGGGCCCACATTTTGGAACGATTACCGCTATTCTTGCACGAACACACTCATGCCAGGACTAAAGTCTCGTTCAACTGGCTCAGATCCGAAAGTAACTTTGTTGTCAGATCGTTTGGGAAAATATCAGTGGTAAAGTCAATGAAATTTGGGGGCATAAACCTTTCCAAGAAACAAGTTGCGTCGGCTGTCGGCCCGCGGAATAGTCGAGGGCCCCTTCAAATATGGCTCGCCAACGACGTCGAACCCGACATGTATGAGTGCGTATTACAATCTTATCTCTGTTTTTGATTCAATTTTGATAGTGCTTCAGAGTCGCAACGGCGTTCATACGCCTGTTCTTCGAGGCACCAAAAATTTCGGACTCGTTATTGTTCATGACATTACTCTCGACCCCTCTTCAAGCACTGAAGCGACGAGGATACAACGGTACGGGATAGTTTTGGCAAATGTTTATGGTCAAGATCTTGATTTGAGCTTCAAAAAGTTGAACGTATCGAACAACAATACAAACAGCAGAGAGCCGAACAACAACGACAGGCAGCACTGGACGTCAAAGCGGGAGGTATTCCACTGTCGTCCAAAACATCCGCACCCACACAAGCACCTGCGACGCCATTGCCTGGGGCCTTCCCAGAAATACCAAGCTCAACAGTCTCCGGTCTCCCTCAAACTTCTGGTGCTACACGTGTCAGGGAACCTCCTCCTCCTCCTCCTCCGGCTTTTATCGACAATGAGTCGTCTGTGACCTCTGGACGGCCGCATTCAATGCTACACATGCTCAGTCAGAAATTGCGTTCGAACAAGGACCTTGAAAATATCACTGGCCCTTTGATTACTTCCGGAAATCCTGCGCAGGGAGCAACCCCACTTGGAAACATCTGTGAAGCCGAATTTTTTTTTGCCTGCTTGACCGAAGAAGTACTGATTGTCGAGCTTGCAGCCGCTAATATTGACATGGCAATCAAAGCTTGTCGGCCAGAGTCTGGTAACCTTCTAAGAAATCGAGAACAGATGCAGCAGGTCAAGGAGTCGTTGAATGAGGGATACTGTGATATATCAGGGCGCGCAGAGAATCTCGTGCACGTCGGTACAGTCGAGTCGGTGAAAGTCTATCTGTCGGCAGGCATGTATTGAATTCGCAATTTGCGCCGGTTTTCTTCATATTGAATCTTTTTCACGCAGAAGTACCGGATAAAAGCACCTTTCTGTCGCACAAGCATGCCTCATTGCAGAGATTCCTCAGTATTGTCATGTCTTTGGCCAAGATATACAAGCTTCTTCCTTCAAGTCTACATATATTCTATGATATATCTGGACCGTTAATTGCTTTCAATAGAAATGCCAGTATTTTTCTCAACCTGCGGTTCTACGAAGCTTGGCGTAAGTTTTGTCGTTTCGATTAGTGGACTTTATTCACAAGTTTTGTCTAGATGACGGCGACGTTGAGCAAGGCAGTCGCAACTCGGCTCTTGTATCATGGTGTGCTGTTCGTTCTCCGCTTGAGGTCGTTCTTCATTCATTGATGATTATAGGTACTTTACACTTGCGCATGAGATTGCACATAACCTCGTGCAGCCTCATAATTCGGAACATTCGTTCTATCTGCAGACCATCAGCGAGCAGCACCTTCCAGAGCTTGTAATACAGCTGTCAGAGGCTTAGAAAACCATGTAGAAATGTAGATTTATTGTATGGTACCGTGGGAGAATCTGACCGCGTCCCAAGCGCCGCCGCCGCCGTCGTTTAACTCGTTCGCTTGAACTTCTTTCTGTCTCTCAATCTCTCGTTTTTCGAAAAAGTACCCAGGGGATTCTCTAAGTTATAATATAGCCGTCGTACGCTCTTTCTGGTATGTTTTGATTTCCTTTCGCTGGTCCCGCGTCGGTGCCAACCGTTTACTATGTAGCCTAGATTTATTGGCGACCTAATATCTGCTCATTTGAGACGGAAAAACTCTCAAATATCTCGCAATGTATCATCGACCACAGCTAGCTGCTCGCGCATCGTCCATCTCTTCCAGCGGCTCCCTTTCTGGCTCAAATATACCTACACCGCGCGTATCCCCTGCTCCCCGACTCTCCCCTTTGTTACCACCAGCTCCAGTCGCTTATCCTGCTAGAGATGTTCTTCCCGTCACGACTTTGCTTCAAGAAAGTGTCTCACCAACTGTGTGTGGGATGCCGTTGAAATATGTTTCGTGCGTTAGAATTTCTTTTTTCTTCTTTTTTTTTCCTTGGCTCAAGCTTCGCCGTTCTTATAGTCTGGTCATTCTGGCTGTACAGAATGCGGCATTATCAATAGTAATGCATTACTCCCGAGTTTCAATCCCTCCGTCCCTCGCGTATTCACCTGCCTCCGCCGTCCTGCTCAATGAGTTATTAAAAGGGTCAATATCTTTCGTTATTGCCCTGGCTAGGACGCGTGAGGTTGCGGACCTCTCTTGGGGCAGGATGACTCTTTGGGAGATTATGTGTTCACTTCCGTACCCTGGCAGCGCTCCTTTTTGGACGTTATGCGGAGAGATCTTTAGCCCTGACTGTTGGAAGCTTTCCATCCCTGCCATTCTATACGTGGTTCAAAATTCACTCCAATTCGTGGCTATCAGCAATCTACCTGTTGCATCCTTTCAAGTGACGTATCAAATGAAAATCTTAACGACTGCAGCCTTTTCCGTCGCCCTTCTCCGCAAAAAGCTGAGCACCACCAAGTGGCTGTCACTATTTTTCCTAGCAATAGGTGTTGGAATCGTACAAATCCAGACATCTTCCGTCGCAGCTCCCAAGAACCAATCTGTCGGAAGCGCTCATGACTCTGCACCACTTCATATCCATGTCATGAGTCCACTGAAAGGCTTTGGCGCGGTGACTGCAGCTTGTTTTACTTCAGGGTTGGCTGGAGTCTACTTTGAAATGGTGCTCAAAAATTCCAAAGCTGATCTTTGGGTCCGGAATATACAGCTCTCCCTCTTCTCGCTCATTCCGGCTTTCCTGCCCATCCTTTACACTTCGAATCCAGCCTCCGCCGGTTTCTTTTCTGGTCTTTTGAAGAACTTTGGGATATGGGCGTGGGCTACTGTCGCCATTCAGGTCATTGGTGGCCTGGTCACCGCAGTGGTGATCAAGTACTCTGATAATATTTTGAAAGGCTTTGCGACCAGTCTTTCAATCGTAATATCCTTCTTGGCTTCCGTCGTTCTCTTTGACTTTCACCTCACCCCGTCTTTCGTAATTGGAGCGTCAACAGTGTTGTGTGCGACCTGGATGTATAACCAGCCTCCGGGAAAAGAGCCGCTTGTATCGATTGTTTTAACGGGACAATCTGCGAACAAGACACCTTTTACACCTGTCGACTCGAAGGAGCCCATCATCGGAGAATTTCCAAAGAAGAAGCCTTCCCCGTTTGGAAGCCCCCGCGGTCTTGCGTCTGCTCTGGGACTGAGTAGTGCGTCGGGGGAGCCAAGCAAAATGCTGGATACTCCACGGTACAACCAAGCGCCCTATGGGTCTCCGTTTCCATCTCGACCGCCATCGCGGGTGCCCTCGAGAGCACCGACTCCTCAGCCCGTTCGAACGAGTATTGGTTCTGAGGGTAGTTCATGATTGAAAAGGGCATCAAGCTCTACCTCTTTCTTCTACAATTTCTTTCCGTCCCTTAGCGCTATGTTTTGCATCTTATCACCAGTTACGAATTTATACCCTACGCAAATCTGTTCGTTGCACATAGACAGACAATTTGTTTTTTTTTTTGGAATTCTTTAGAGTACCCTTACATAAATTGCCTTTTCAGTACAATTCCGAGTGACCTGAAAAATTCCCACATCTGTTTCCATCAGCGACGTCGAACACCTCAGCGGGTCTGCAAAGTATTTTAACGGCTCTGCAGTCCACCTGTCCTCTCTTTTCATCATGGCCCTTCGTTTTCAGTCCAATGTCGATTTCACAGACATTCCAATCCCCACCACAACCCGTCCTAATGCCCCCTCTTCTGGTGCTACCATTCGCCGTGCGAAAACGCTTACTCGCCCAGAAAGATCTGTAGCCCCAGTTCGCCTTATAAACTCCCATCCTGCTCAACATGCCTCGTCCGGCTCAGAGTACAATGGATCAGAAGTTTGGCGGTTGACATCTCTCGTCGCTACCTTTTGGGCGCCAGGTTTTCTTCTGAGCTCGTTGGGTGGCCTCAAGGATAAAAATGTCAGACAGGCTTGGAGGGAAAAGACGACGCTGTGTATGATCATTCTTTTACTCTGTGGATGCGTGGGCTTCTTCACTGTCGGAACGCAGCGGGTATTATGTCCTCAGAATGCTGGGTCAGAGACAGCTTTCCTTCGTCTGAACTCGACGCCGGGCACTCTAGGCGTTTTGGGACATATATTCAATGTGTCTTCTGCCTCATCCGACAAAGTAAATTTCTTATCCCTCGCCCAGACCTCTTCCGGCCAAGACATCACCCAGTATTTCAACAGGGATGCCTCAGATTTCGGCGCTTGTTCAGGCCTTTCCTTTCGCATAGCTCTCGACGCACCTTGTTCGACAGCCAATCCGTGCGTTCTAGGAAACATCTCCTCTGCAACGTTCAGCAATCTCGGGATGAAAGACACGGGCGACTTGGTCGGTTATTCCTGGGAACAAGTCACCACCCTCCAAAATTACCTAGTCATCGACGGTGCTGTCCTGAACATGACGACGTATATGAATTTACATCCAAATCCTGTTCCTTCCGACAATGTCGATACTGCCTTGCGCACGTTGCTTCAAGGGTCAGCTTCGGTTCGTGGTCGGGATGGAACTCGTCTATTTTACAGTCGTTCCGACTTGCAGTCCTCAGTTCCATGTCTGAGGCAGCGTTATTACGCTGGTAATATTGACAAAGTCACTCCAGGATGCTTCGCCTCTCAGCTGATACTTTACGCTGGCCTTATCGTCATCCTCAGCCTCGTTCTTATACGCTTTCTCATGGCCTGCATCTTCAGCTGGTTTTTATCCGGTCGTCTCGCTGGTGCTCCTGATAGCAACACTCTCAACAGAAACGCCATTAGCCCTGCTGTCATGCCCGAAGGGGCCAACATTTCCGTTGATAATAAAAACGGAACTGCACCCTGGGCGGCCCCAGGCGGTGGAGCGAGAAAGTTGGCCAAGAAGGATCTGAGCAAGTCGGATCGTTTGTTTGGCTCATCTACCACTCTCACTACTTCATCTTCGGACGGCTCGGTCGCGCCAATCATGAGTCTAGCTTCAATAGGGCAGGAGCTTTTCGCGGTCTGCCTTGTTACCTGCTACTCTGAAGGCGAAGATTCACTTCGAACGACTCTCGACTCAATCTCGCGAACGACATATAGCGATGCCAGGAAGCTTCTTTTTATTATTGCAGATGGTATGATCACTGGAGCAGGAGAGAAGAAGAGCACTCCGGACATCTGTGTCAGTCTACTAGAGGCAGATCCTCGATTCGGTAATCCCATTCCTATGATGTATGAAGCCGTTGGATCTGGGGACAAAGCCGTGAACAGAGCAATGGTATACGCTGGGCATTACAGTGAGTGTTACTTTTGTTTATGACGCCCTTTTTATTAAATCTTTCCTTTAGCTGTTGCCGGTCGACGGACTCCCACTGTCGTTGTTGTTAAATGCGGTGCCGAAGCTGAAGCTGCCGCGGGAAAGAAAGCCGGGAATCGGGGAAAGCGAGATAGTCAACTGATCTTGATGAATTTCTTTTCTCGAGTCACCTACAATGACCGAATGACCCCGTTGGACTTTGACTTGTTCCGCAAAGTCCACGTCCTTATGGGGGTCACGCCAGACTTTTTCGAAGTGGTTCTCATGGTATGTAATGTGACTGCAGCTAGCTTCAGTCGTTCAATATTTTGTTTGATAGGTTGATGCTGACACCAAAGTTTTCCCCGAATCTCTTGGGTCTCTGGTAAATTGTATGCATCATGATCAGATGATCATGGGCTGCTGCGGTGAAACTCGTATCGCCAACAAACGGCAGACATGGGTCACGGCCATTCAAGTATTTGAGTACTTTATCTCACATCAGATGGCGAAAGCCTTTGAAGCAGCCTTTGGCGGTGTGACCTGTCTCCCCGGTTGCTTCTCCATGTTTCGATTGAAGGCGAGGAAATCAAGCGGCGATGACTGGGTCCCCCTCATCATAAAACCGGAGATCGTCAAGGAATACAGTCAGAGTGAAGTGACAACTCTGCATCAGAAGAACCTACTACTCCTTGGAGAAGATCGATTCTTGACCACTATCCTCCTCCGAACCTTCCCTAATCGCAAGATGATGTTCCTCCCGCAAGCACGCTGTAGAACTGTCGTTCCCGACACTTTCAAGATGCTTCTATCTCAGCGTCGGCGATGGATCAATTCCACTGTTCATAATCTCATGGAGCTCGTTCTTGTTCGCGATCTATGTGGGACCTTTTGCTTCAGTATGCAATTTGTAGTCTTCATGGATCTCCTTGGTACTGTGGTGTTGCCAATCGCCATCTCGCTTACGTATGCATTAATCGCCGGTATGGCTATCGACCCTCCAAAAACTTTCGAAGAAGCTATTCCCCTCCTTCTTCTTATCTCGGTATTGGGCCTCCCTGGCATACTCATTCTCATCACTACTGGAAAAGTTGTCTACTGCTTTTGGATGTTGATTTACCTCGCTGCTTTACCGGTGTGGAACTTTATACTGCCTCTATACGCATTTTGGCATTTTGATGATTTTACGTGGGGGGAAACAAGGTGAGCTGCAATGTTTGTAAAAGATGATGTTAAATTATCTAACCCTGGTCTCAGAAAGGTGGAAGGAGAAAGCAAACAGGTTGATCACAGCGACGGTGGTAAAAAGATTGAGGGCCTCACGGTGCCGTTACGGAGGTGGGAGGATTGGGAACGCTCCCGTCTTCGCAAAGTCCGTCGCGAAGAGCGAAGGCGCAAAGACTTTGAACGAGCACATCCTGGTGGCTACGTCGCTGGCGAGGATGATTTGCTCAGTGCGCGTGATGCGCGTAGCCAGTACGACACGTCTGATTCGTACTCAATCACATCATCGGAAGATGATCATTGGGGAATGCAGATTGGTGGCTACAACGAGGACAGCTCACAATATCCCCCGCCACCCGTTGGCCTAGCAATGCCCGAGGATCGCGCGTTGGAGTCTGCCAAAACTCTTGAAGCTTCTGAACTTGAAGCCATGCTAGAGTCCGGATTCGATGACAGAGGACGATCATCTCACAATCTGCCAGCCCACACGTCACGTTTTCAGCTTTCAGACAACGATTCGTCGACGCAGCTGGTTTCCCGAAATGATGGTTATACGCCTTTAACCCGATCAACATCGCCTACTCATAATGTCATATCACCCACTTCTCCATCATTTGGTCCATCAAGAGCTGGCTCTGGAGGTGCCCAAAATCTTTACGGCCCATTGGGTCCTCTTGACCCTGCAACGAGATTTTGAGTAGAATAGTAAAATGGACTTTCAAGTAGTTTCCGTCGTATTGAATATCGCTTTCTTATACCCTTCGCACCTCTCCGTGGATCGTTTGACCTCCTCTCTAACTCCCTTAAATTCTTGTTTCTTCCGGTTGGCATTTTGTCTCTTTTCCCTTTACGCTCATTTGCATTTACTATTTACTACGACAAATATAGTAATCACATAGACTCGCTTCTCAGACAGGCTAATCCTTCGTCCTCCACCGCGACGGGTTGAAGCGCAGTAAGAATAAGCTACTATGCCTGCAGTACATTTTGTTAGTGTCCGTCCGCGTGTTTTACGTCTAAGGAAACCTCGTTGCCCGTGATCATTTCTGTATAGGATGGCGGAGCCTGGTCACTACTAGGACCAGCAACGGACTTTCCACTATCAACTGCGCTCTGAGAGTGTCGTGGTGGCAAGGCTGGAGTTTTGAGAGAGCCTGAGGCTGACTGAATAGTTATATTATCCTGCGAAAGGGTCACCTGGGACGGGCGAGGTCTAGAGTTGGAAGGCGAGGAGGTGGGTAGTGTGTGTATAGGCGGGGATGCAGAATGTGAAAGCGAAGGCTGCGAAGACGAAGGGCGGCGCAGGTCGGTAGGGGCCGAAGGTGTAACATGCTGATTAGGAACACGTGAGCTGTGTCTTGAGTTAGCCGGGGAGACATGACGATCTGCAGGCCAAATTTCTGATACTGCACGCCTACTCTCCAGCGGTATCGTTCTGGGTGAGGCATTAAAGGCTGCATATTCTACAGAGAATAAAGTGTATTTAGCGAGAAGTTTGAAGGCTGGTAGAGTAAGGATGAACCTTGCGTAGTCTTTCTGCTCTTTTCTGGAAGTGTGTAGAATTTGGATGGTATTTCCGAGGGTGGAAGCTGAACCGTAAATCTAGGATCTAAAGGCAAAGGGGCTACAAAAATATGAGCCCTTTCAAGTCAATTCACCTGTTCGCCTCTGACCTTCTACGGGTTGGCTTTTACTTTTTCCCTTATCTTCGATCTTTTCCGCTTTGCTTGGATTTTGTTTTTGATGCATTTCGACCTTGGTCAGCCGAACGTGTATACTTTTGGGAGGAATTTGTAGCTCTTCGGCCTGTAATGAGTCAGTTGGATCTTTCCCTTTCCCTTTCGTTCCCTTTCCCTTTCGTTTCTTTTCCGCTTTTTCTTTCTGCTTTTGGTTCTTCTTGAGTTGCTTTGGGGTCATGGACGCGAGTCTGATCCTTTCTTCAAGCTTTTCTCGTGATGTACCGACAGGAAGTGGATAATAGGTAACGAATTGCAGAAGCTCGATGAATGGACCTAAGATCCTCAGTGAATTAAATGCTGCTAAGCAGCAGGTGGTACAAGCGAGTTACCTTTTTGAAACCGGAGACGCTTCGTGGCTTCAACAACTTCCAGAACTTTTTGAACCTGTACAGTGCTTCCTGACCGTATAGTTATAAAACTGATTGCCTCGTCCTGCAATGGACCAGTTGAGAGCACTTGAACCGAGAAAATCAACCGAATGCAGACCTTTAAAAGTCTCCAGCAAAATCTGGCATAATCATCAACGGTTCCTTGAGAGTAGATGGTGACCTCGTGGAGTACACTTCGAAGAGCTTGCATCTGGGCGATAACATCTACCCCTGAAGCAGGAGAGGCCGGTGGGCTAGAAAACTTTTTGGCAGGCGCGTGCAAGACGGGAGGTGGAGTGAGGGCCGATGTTGGAGGGGTCAATGTCACTAGATTTGGGTTGGACGTGGAGTGTATCATGGGAGGGGGCACATCCGGGGTGACCTGACTGGCCTGAGTGGGGCCGGGAGAACTTTTTGCACGCGTCCGTATATTTGGCGGGAGAGGAGTTGCAGGACCACTTTGCGATGGCGTTGGAAGATTGGGGGTGACTGTCGAAGGCTTTGCCACCGCAAAGGGCGACAGGGTTGTCCAAGTGGATTGCTTTCGACCTGAAGGTTGTTCTTCTTCTTTCGGACTAGTAGATTCGGTCGAATCGAGGAACGTCAGTAGGGCTGTCAGCAAGACAAGCTCAAGGCCTTTTCGATCATCGATATCAAACCTATGTTTGTTTCTTAGAATCCTAGCCCTTATCAGAGCTCAATATTATACTCGCCGATTCAGATTATAGTCCAAGACTTGGATCGCAGCGGATTTGACGCGGCCAGGTATTTCTTTGGTGATTGCCACCAGGACGGGGGGGTCAGGCTTTCGTATCATGTAGCACTCTTCCCGTTTCCACTCAAACTCGTGCACCTCCCACCGAAAAGTCCATTTGACTGTAAAAGTTCCCGAAGACTTGAGCTCTACAGGAACAGAGGGGTTGCGAAGTTCAAGAATTTTAACTTTGGAAGTAGAGCTTGGGGCTGTCGCAGTTACGAGCAGGGACTGAGAGACGTAGTCTGGACGCAACGATCAGTATTGTCTTACTGCCAATGGCTGCTGGATTCACCATATAGTTGTGTGGCGTAAACCGGACCGGAAATACGTTGCTTCCGGTAGAAGACGTTTCCGGCGGGGTCGATGAGATCTACCACTGAGGGGTCCGTCTCGCTGGGTTTGACATGGAGGGTGAAAAGGTTCTGGTCGAGGCTCATGTCAAGGAAGGATGAAGAAGCCAGGGAAAGGACCTGCTTTTAAGTATGAATTGTCGTCACCCGTCGAACAGCCTCGCTGTAACTGCGCAAAAGAAAGAGTCTACAATTCTCATGGTCGGTGTTCTATAACCGCAGTGCAGTGTACAGGTCCGTCAGGCATTCTGCCACATGCTGCCTTTTATTTCTGACCTTCCCATACACAACTTGTCCCGACCCTCTGCCATACCAATTGCAAGTCCGAGAGAATTCAAAGCACAGTCCGAAAAGTACTGGGCTTGCCTTGCCTTTTCTTCCTTTGCGACAGCCTTTGATTTTTTTAGCGAGAGCTCTGCGATTTCGGGGTGGTATTCTGGAGCATTGGGAGCCAATTGGGCATTCCAGACTGGAAGTTTTCGTTTTGAGATGAATGAATACTCGGCGTAGAATAGTTGGGATAGATTGCGCGTTATTTCGTGAGGGAGACCGCGGGAGGTGGCAGAGACGTATAGCATGGCTAGTGTGTTGTCCACTGAAGAATAAAAGATTGAGGGGGACGGGAAGGAGATACGGAGGAACAAAAAACCGACTTCGCGTTTCCCAATTTCGATACCAATTTTCGAGTGCTGCTCGGTCGGGGGCATCGTTCTGAAGGCGTATGGTGACCTTTGCAGCATCGGAGAAGATTGGACGCCAGAGACTGCGCAAATGGCGGGTGGCCAGAGGCTGGTGCAGAACAGAGGCAGAGGTGGTTCGCAGAAAGAGACGGTACAGGCTGGTCAATTTGGCTGGTAACATGCAAAAAATAATTATTTATTATAATCTACGGCGCTACTGGACTTTCTACAAGTAAATTTCCCAGTCGCGGAGGTGAAGCCCGACCAATAAATTCCATTTTTGTTGGCAATTTCGAGGCAGCTTGACGAAGGACTAGGTACAATGGCTTCAGAATATATTTTACTTTATTTTTCAGAACAGGCTTACTATCGCGAGCCAGGTCTTCACGAATCGGAATGCCGCCAATTTCGAAAATAACGCGACCGACAGGCTGTCGAGTGGCCCAGAATTCAAAGGAGCCTTTGCCCTTGCCCATACGAGTTTCGTTGCCCTGAAGAAGAAGAAGGAGGAGGTCGGAAAGAGAAGAGGAAAAAAAAAAACAAAAAGGGATAGTGACCTTTACGCAGACTGGAATATCGGGAAACACTCTGAGATAGACCTTGGCACCCTTGAGTATCTTGAGCTTGCGTTTGATAACATCCTCCGCCGTCGTAAGCTGCTTTGCACTGAAGCGCACGCCGTTGCCCTTGATTCGCAGCCCCCACTGTCCAAAAGCGAGGGTAGTGCCTTTGATAGAGCCACCGGTTGGGATTGGGATGACTCCCTTGTGCCGCTTAATGTATTTGACTTGACGGGGAGCAAGCTGGCCACTGTTCCGACTGAATATCGCCCACGTTGGGCGCTGCACCGACCGCGAGATGGAGGAAAGTGAAAACATTTGACCGAAATTATGTAACTTGTCCTCCTACCCTCATGAGCAAGCGTCCCCTCGATTCTTCTGCCGACCAAGGCAACAACACTAAAAAGCTCAAAACGTTTGTTTTTTTCCCTCTATGCGTCGCCCTTCGCATTTCGCTGACCGGTTGGCTCTCCAGTGATTCAAGTCAAGCTCAGAACCCAACTAATGCGTCAGCTGCAACTGTATGTTTTTCTGAGTATTCTGCCGTCTTCTCCCCGCTAATCTTGTTCATAGCCTGCAGCAAGTGCTGCTCTCATTGCACAGAAACGCGCTGAAATCGCCGCCAAGATGGCTGCCATGAGAAACACCGTTTTGAGCGGTGCCAGCGTCACCCTTCCTGGTTCCAATACTGCCATCGCGGCCCCAACCCCCAAATTAGCAGCTGCCATCGCTTCTCTTCCAAAGAAACCTGCTTCATCCTCGCCTGCTTTTCCCAGTCGACCTGTGACAACTGCCGACTCCTCTTCGCCGACACCCACCGCACCTGGAACCCCTGCAACTCCCGGGACACCTGCTGGCGTAACCGATGATCTCGCTCGTAGAGTGGCCGAGGCAAAGCGCAAGGTCGCAGAGTATCAGAGTAAATTGGCTATCAAGGATAACCCCTACATGGTACTGTCCTCTTATTAAAAAGTGCTGTAATCATCAGACTTTTTTAAACAAAATTTAGACGATGCCTCAGACCGGAAAAAACAAGAATCGCGCCCCAGAGCCAGCTCAACAGGGTTCTGGTCTCAAAATGACAGCTCATCCTTTATTATTGGATACCACGCCAGCCGCTCCCCAGTCCAAGAAGGACAGATATAAACCTATGCAGCCCAAATTTGCATCGATCAAGGTATGTGGATCACGACCATTTTCGTCAATAACAACATTCAACCGTCCACTTCTAGGCTAATGCACGTAATGCACCAGCCCCTACACCACCTCCGGCGCCTACGCCTATTCCAGAATCTGCCAACCCTTACGCGTCTGGTTCTTCAAAAGATACCGGCTTCGAGGGTGCTCCAAAGGAACGTTCAGGACGCAACTTTCGTTTCAATCCTAAAGGAAAATACGTCGCTCTCGGAAACCAGATGCGGCAAGATCAAAAGCTTGAGGCGCTCAAACAAAGGATTGCTGAAAGTGCAAGAAAGGCTGGTCTGGATGGAGACATGGGCATAGAGAGAAATATCAAGGTACGGTTTGAACCCAACTAATTGATGCCTAACAACACGTTCTTTTCAAGCGCGCTCCTCCTCCTCAATCTGAATGGTGGGACGCTCCTCTTCTTCCTACCCAAGACTATTCCGACATCGATATATTCGGAATGCAATCGCTGAAGATTACCACGCCTGACACACCGATAACGATATACATTCAGCATCCAATCAAGATTCCTGCTCCAGGAGACAAAAATAAGGTAGCTTTAAAGCCTCTCAAGTTGACGAAGAAGGAACAAAAGAAGATGCGCAAGTTGAGGAGGGCGGGTGAATTGCAGGACAAGAGAGATAGGATTAGGATGGGGCTACTTCCGCCTGATCCACCCAAAGGTTGGATGGGCCTTTTTCTTTCTTTCTGTCTATGGCTCATTTTTTTTTTTTGTGCAGTCCGCCTTGCCAACCTCATGAAGGTGCTGACATCCGATGCCATCCAAGACCCTACGCGTGTGGAGGCCAAAGTTCGTCGCGAGGTTGCTATGCGCAAACACCAGCATGAAAAGGCCAATTCGGAGAGGAAGCTGACAGACGATCAAAGAAGGGAAAAGATTGAGATAAAAAAGACAAACGAAGAAAAGAAAGGAATATATGGTGCTGTCTTCAAGTATGCGAAATATTCTCTCCCCCTTTTCTCGAGTTCATTGCTAACGCTTTTGCGCGATAGGGTCAAGAAACTTACCGACCCTGCACATCAGTTCAAAGTACGCAAAAATGCTGAACAGTTGAATCTCACTGGTGTTTGCATCTTCAATCCCAATTTCAGTCTTGTTTACGTCGAGGGAGCGGCCAGATTTATTAGAAACTACAAGAGGCTTATGCTTGTCCGCATGGCATGGTCAGAAGCTGCCAGGCCGAGGGGCACAGAAGATGTTGTTCTTGAGGGAGAAGAAGGCAACGAAGAGGGGGAGGAGGCAGCTCAGGCGAGTATGAGCGCCGCAAAGGAACGCGATGAGACTGCGTCCCTAGAAGATAACCAGTGCTGGTTAGTTTGGGAGGGTCTCTTGAAGGACCGCTCTTTTAATTCGTTCAAGGCAAAAAGCTGTCCGACAGATGGCGCGGCGAAAGAGTTGCTGGGCGAAAAGTTGAGAGGTTATTGGGATCAAGCGAAGAACTGGAAGCCCGAGGAGGAGGAGGTATTCTGACAAGAGCGTATTATGCTACTCTATATTATCATTCATGTTTGTCCCTCTGCCGCCTTTTGTTGCTGCCATCTTTGATACCTTTGCTGGTTCTTTCCCTTTCTACGCTCCAAACGCTGGACTCGTTCCTGCCATGCCAACCGCTTCTTCTCCTGGTTTTCGTCCTTTCGCGCCCGAACGATGAGAGCGACATCGTGCTTGAATTTTTCGTCTCGAGCATGTCTTCGCCGTTTATTAAGATGATCCCAATTTTCTGACGCGAAGGCAGGGATGGAAGAATCCGAAACAATTTTCTTAACTCCCTGCTTCTGTCCGGGCATCCATAAATGGACGGTGTGAGAGACGGGAGAGGGGGCGGAGGTTTCTCTGTCTTTTCCTTTGTATTTTGTTGGCGCTGGTGCAGTTTTCGTGTCGGTGACCGTCAGCAGACGTTTTCCTGTGGTCATTCGTATTTCTCGGGAACCCTGAAGAACCGGTAGAATCTGCTTTTTCAAGAATCTTATGCAAAAGGGAAAAGAGTTGGTCGTTGACAGGCTCAACGAAAGAACAAATGAAAAAACGCACTGAATTGAGCGAACAGGATGCGCTGGATGTGGCGGGGAAGGTGGAGGCGACTTTGTGCGGCCAGATTTAATATAGCGAATATCGGTTTCGGCTGGGACCTCGTACTTTTCAAAGTTGATTGGGGCAGGCTCTTTGAGGGCGAGACTAAAAATTTCAGCGGTGGTCAAGCCGGAGGTACGGAAGTGGTCTGTGGTAATGATTTTGCGTATGATTGGAATGCTGTGGGCAACGGCGGCTCTGCTTTGGGGAAGGACACGGGCCCATGTTGCAGCGGCCATGGAGGTAAGGACGCAGGCGGGGGCTGCTTATGTAATCTTTGGCTACCCTTTCTCCCGCTGACTGCGCTGGCACAGTATTACTGTGCATGTCCCTAGAATCCGAGTTCTGACCAGAAATGCCTATTTCTGTTCTTCCAACTCCTTTTCCAGGCTCGCCCCGCAAATCCACTTACTCCAATGACGACCCCAGCGATAACAGCAAGCCCGGATGTCAGTCCAAAATTTGCTCGTTGCTAGCTGCCTATTCATTTTTTCCCCAGTATATCCTCCAGATATCTTGGATCCTTCAGACCCCATAACACTTCTCAAACGACAGGCAAAACATTCGGTTGCCACATCTGCCAAAGGCGCCTCCGCGCTCGCACTGCTAAATTCCGCTCGGTCCCAGTATATTCTCGCAGGGACGTGCGAAAACGAAGGGGACTTGAGAGGAGCGCTAACCGCTTTTACAAAGGCCGCAGGACTAGCACAAATGGTCCTCGGTACTGTGGAGTCAAGTGGGAACAGCGGTGTGAAGAAGGAGTTGACGGATTTCATGGAAAAGGACAGTATCAACCTGACGTCCAGGATGCAAGCAGTCGAGGCAAAGCTCAGAATGCTAGAAGAAAAAGAGAGACAGAGCAACGATGGGCCAGTATCGAAGCCTGGCGGGAGCATCGCAGACCGCATGAAAGCGCTTCAGAATTCTGGATTGTCTATCAGCACCGCAAAAAGCAAACGGTTTTCAAAGGATCTCCATCTTGTGAATGGTACAGCTGGCCAACTGAGTCCCGATGTCCCGTCTCCATCCCCCGTCTCCTCCAGAACAGCATCCTCCGCCGACTCTCCTTCCACAGCCGCCGCCCTCTCAACTTTAACCGGCCTCATTACTCCCTCAACTCTCCCTGGGTCAATTCATCATTCAACATCCTCATCTTATACCAGTACATCTACTTCATCTACTTCGGCCTCTGCCAACATATATTCACATGCATTCGTCTCCCCTTCAACTCTTGGCCCGCCTTCCCCAGGATCATCGCCTTCCTCTTCTCCTACTATTCTTCCTGCCAGCATCAACAGATCGTTTTCCACATCTTCAGAATTCAACGCATTCAACTCGCATTTTCCTAGCATTGACGAACTAGATGGAGACGGGTCAGCTGTGACCTTTTCACTTCCAAGTGTTCCTACCGGGCGGAGTACCAGCTCGAGTAGATCCGTAGGCTCCGTGGGATCAGCTTCATTCAAGTCAGGGAATTCACTTCAGAACAGAGGTTCGGCTTCCAGTTTAAAGTCGGATGACAAGCCGTATGCCGACCTCAGACTATCAAGTTCACCCTCCGGCTCGGGGGTTCATCCACACAATACTGGAAGCAGTGGCAATGGATTAGTATCACCCACTCCTCATGCAGCGCTCCGAAACTTCATTGTCCCCGTTGAACGACCGTCATCGACTCCCTTACGAGGAGGCGTAGGCGGGTCGGTATGGGATAGTCGACCTGGGTCTCCAAGTACCTTCACAGGCAAGCTTCCGCCAATGGCCCCAATCAGACCCTCGGGTTTATCAGCTTCGAAGAGCCAAGGTAATTTCGAGGAGCCTATTCCGGGCACATCCTCACCTTCAAAATCACTCTCTTCATCGCTACCGTCCGCATCAACGTCGGCTATACCTCAAAAAAATTCCTGCACCCCGCTCGAGCTGTATACATATCTCCGAGAGCATAAAGTCATTTTACTAGATGCCAGAGATAGGACAGAATTCGAGAAAGGCCACATCAATGCTGGTTTCAAGGGAGCAATGGGAGGCGTAGTATGTATCGAACCGTCAGTACTGAGAAGAACAACGCAAGTATCATTTTATTACACTGAAATCACATCCCTGACTATCTATCCTTTCAGTGTGACTTCAGACAGCATTGAAGATTCACTCGTCCTCGCCCCATCCTCTGAAGCATCGACGTTTAATAACCGCCATAAGTTTGATCTAGTTGTCCTCTACGATCAGGGTTCGACGAGTTTCGCTTCGGGACCGCCTTTATTGTCTTCAGATGGTATGTATTACTTATTCGAACATTTCATGATCATGACCTTTTTGAATCCCAGGTTCAAGCGGAGGCAGTAATCCGGACCTCAATAATCTCCTCCGTGCCATCTGGGAGCGCGAATTCAAGAAGACACTAAGACGGATGCCCATGATGCTACTTGGCGGCTACGATGCATGGGTTCAGGAATTAGGGGAAGAAGAAGTGGTAGCTTCAAGTAGTATCAGCAGCGCGGGATCGTCAACACCCGCGGTCAACAGCATCACTAAAACTTCGACATCAGCCCCGGCTGAGGGTGTCTCTGCCAGCAGTAGAAGTACACCTTTACCGGTTCCTTCGCCGATCATGGCTCCTTCCAACTCGATGCAAGGCTCTCAAGGGCGAAATCCTTTTGCTCCTGGAGGTCCACTGGCTGCATCCTCCTCCTCTTCGGCTTCGTCCATGGCAAGACCTTCATCACCGCAAACGTCGACGGGAAGAATGAGGGCGGGCACCAGTCCTTCCCGTGCCAGTAGCGTTCAAGGATCAATGGGACATAAGAGTAACTATTCGTTGGACCAAAGTGGTCACTCTAGGTCTCCGGCTGAGGTCGCGTCCGTGATACCGTCTACTTCAACCAAGTCGGGTCGAGCCACACCAACACAGACAGCGGCTCCTCTTCCGCCTCATTTTTCTGGAAGCGGCGCGGGGAGAAGACCACCTATGACAGGGAGGACCTCTTCTAGTCTGTCTACCTCTTCTTCATCCACGGTGACGGGACCAATGACCTCGTTACCCGAGCATTCTGTTTCATTGAATGGGTCAACATCTATAGCCTATCCATCTTTTTCCTCGTCCACTTATTCGATGTCCTCCGCATCTTCCTCCATCTCGATACGTAGTCCCCCTCCATCCGCTTCTTACCCTTACTCCCACCCGTTGGACGGCAATGGGATTGCTTCGCCGCCTCAGGCATCAATCAATCCTTCGATATCGAGGAGGCGTACGAGCGACTACATGGATCAGGGGCAGGAGGCTTTGAGTAATATGAGTGGCCCAATCAGCCCAGCTTCCGCGGGAATCAATGGCTATGCCGGAACCAATGTAAATGGCTTGAATAGCTTCAACGGTGTCAATGGGTACAGTGGGACGTACAATGGAGGTATTGTAAATGGAATATCTTCCATGCCACGGAAACCAATCGATTATCCCGAATTGAATTCATCATATCGCAGCAATCAAGTTATACGACCCCCACCAGCAGCTGCATCGGCTGGCGTTTCAAGGATTTCATCCCCTTCGACCACCGGTACTGGTCCATCGACGACCACGACTAATTCGTCAGTTTCTTCGTATCATCTTCCTTCGTCCTCAACATCCGCTTCATTCGCCTCGTCATCATCCCCGTACCTTGCCGCTGCCTTGACAACAAAACTTGGTCTCCCGCCACTGCACGATGTACCCCGACTCAAGCACAGCGATTGGCCTCCTCGCTACTGGGCAGATTCACCCATAGGAACAAGTGGCCTGAAGAATTTGGGCAACACGTGTTACATGAATGCACCCATGCAATGTCTAAGCGCGACAGTGCCTTTCGCAAGATTCTTTTTGGGTGAGTTCATAATAATCATTAGCGGCGTTAACGATAAATCGTGATCTATACCATTGCAGAAGCCGACCTCAAAAATGTTATCAATTATATGAATAAGATGAATTCAAAAGGGGAGTTGACTCGGGCTTTTTCGAGGTTGATTCGTGATATTTGGCATGGCGATATGCCGTACCTTACACCCACTGACTTCCGGGTAAGCTGTAAAATGTTTGAGGTCTATGGTGATGTGACCTTAATACCCTTGCAGCGTACACTCTGCTCCCTCAACAAGCAATATGTCGGTACCGATCAGCACGACTCTCAAGAGTTCCTTTCATTCCTTCTTGATGGCATCCATGAAGATACAAATCGCATCATGTCGCGGCAGCCGTTGAAACGAACGCCCGAGGACGAGGAGAAACTGGAAAGTATGCTCCCACAATTGGCGAGTGAATACGAATGGCAAGTGTGGCGGCAAAGCAACGACAGCATTATCGTAGATTTCTTCCAAGGCCAGTTACGCAATCAGCTCAAGTGTATGAGTTGTCACAAGGTTTGTGATTCAGAGTCTTGAAGAGAGCGTAAAACTAATGAGGTCGTTCGCAAGACTTCGACAACTTATAATGCCTTTTCCATTTTATCCTTACCCGTTCCTGCGCGGACGGGAAAAATTCCACTGCAGAGTTGTTTGAAGGCTTTTTTCAACATGGAAATTATGGAAGGGGACGATGCTTGGTACGCTCTGTGACTCGTGTGATTTTCCAGAGAACTCATCAAGACGACCAGGGATTGTCCTCGGTGTAAAACCAAGCGCCGTGCGAGCAAAGCACTCTCGTTAGCCCGGCTACCCCCTGTGCTTGTCATCCATCTTAAACGATTTGAGGCAAACGGTCGTTTCAGTGACAAGATCGATACGTTTGTTGAATTCCCAGTAAAATCGCTCGATTTTACTTCGTTGATGCCACCCCCATTACCTTCGGGAGCTGACCAGTCACTGTTGAATGTAGGCGCGGGTATGGACATGGATCCTAGAGTGCAAATAGGACCATACAAGTATGATCTGTACGGTGTTACAAATCATTACGGGAACTTGAGCAGCGGCCATTGTACATCTTGTTCCTCATTTATTTCCCTTCAAGAAATGCTAATATTCCTACAGATACTGCATTCGTGGCTTCAAGAGGTGGTTGGCTATATTACGATGACAGTTCAGTGAAAAACGTCGATGTGAAACAGGTCGTGGTAAGTGTCTATCTTATAAATGGAAGTGTAGACACCTCCCTTACTTGGGCCTCGCAGAATCAAAAAGCATATGTGTTGTTTTATAAACGAGTTAAAGCGTGACAGTGCTATCGGATTACTTTGGAACTCTTGACATTATATCCCTTTTTCACTCGTTCAGCATCCACCAATAAATATCACTCAATTTATTTTTGCACTGTACTTTTTCTTAACTGAAGGAATGTCCTTGTACGCCTTTTGTACATTATCGTAAATAATAGACAGTCATGGTTAAATCGGGAGTGCGTGAGAGAATGAGATGCTGCTTACAAAATCAGCGGACGCGTTGGTACGCGTCAGCGTAGGTTTCGTTTCAACTCTTTTTCACAATGCCGCTCGAAGCTACCATGATGGTTATTGACAATTCCGAGTATATGCGGAACGGAGATTATCAGCCAAACCGCTTTGACGCTCAGGCGGATGCTGTCAATATCGTTTTCCAGACCAAGATCGATTCAAATCCAGAGAATACGGTGGGTATAATGTCCATGGCAGGGAAAGGGTAACTGTTTCAATGTGAATCGTGTTTATTATCGACTTATTCTCCACACTGTAGCCCAGAGGTTCTTGTCACCCATTCGAAAGATCTCGGGCAGATTCTGAAAGCCATCCATACGACCTCTGCCAAAATCGGTGGCGCAATCGATATTCCAACAGCCATCGCAGTTGCTCAGCTGGCTTTAAAACACCGAGAAAATAAGAATCTTCGCCAACGAATCATCGTCTTCATTGGGTCACCGTTAGAAGGCCCGGCTGCAGACGAGAAGGGAATGGTTAAGCTAGCAAAGAAATTGAAAAAGAACAATGTCGCAGTGGATGTCGTGTGCTTTGGCGATGGAATAGAAGAACCGGCGTCGGAGCAGGAAGATAAATCTGTGCTCAAGACTTTTGTCGAGAATGCAAACAGTGGTGACAACTCGTACGCACTTGCTAACTCAAAATCTGTTGTTACGAACGTTAATTTTGAGAGCAGACATCTCGTAGTGGTTTCTCCTGGACCACGCCTCATATCAGACGCTCTCATCTCGTCCCCTATTCTCTCTGATGATCGCAGTGCGAGCATTCCCGCAGAGCTTGGTGGTACAGGAGGCGATGGGCCCGGTGCTTCTTCCGGCGGTGGTTTCGAATTTGGTGTGGACCCATCTCTGGATCCAGAATTAGCGATGGTAGATATAGCCAGAAATTATTCACTGCTGCCAAATGATTTACCTGACTTTGCCAGGCCCTTCGTATATCAATGCAGGAGGCGCAGGCGCGCGAAGCAGCCGGGACGGCCGATGCATCTTCAAGTGATGCATCACAACCTACTCCATCCACCGCGGTCCCTGCGCAGCCCACCGATGACGAAGAAGACGCCCTTCTGACCCAAGCCATCGGATTGTCGACCAACTCGGAAACAGAGAGTGATAAAAATTCTTCGGATACTGCCATGGATGAAGACGAGGAAGATGAGGAGGCAGCGATAGCCAGGGCGATTCAAATGAGCATGCAGCAGGGCGAGCAGGATAATAAATAGGATGTCCTAAAAGCCGATGTTCTATGATATCGTTCTCACCGAAGAATGAGATGTGGGTCATTACCAAGGTCAACTATTCTACATGATAAACATTCAGATCGTAAGCTATGATGGACTATGATACACGACGAATTACAATGCAAGCGGGCAAATTTATGAGGGGTAAAAGTTACAAATAATTCTAAGAACCGGAACCGGAAATGAAGGGGATTATGGTATCACCTGCGAGTGATCAATCATGATACCACGTATCCGATTGACGACCGCCTCGGGGTACTTCCTGCAAACAGAGGTGAAGAAATCAGTAACGGAGCGAGAGGGACGGGGAAGCTGTACCTTGCTTCTAGTCGTGCAATCAGTGCAACCGCACGCTCGCGAGCCCCAGAGCCGAGCTCTGCACGAACCATAGCTTCCCATGTCGAGGGCTGTTGGGACCAGTCAGATAAATGCCTAACGTGATATGTAAAAACTAACCTCTCGGTAAACTGGAGCCATTGGGCTGACAAGAGGGGTGATGGAAGGTTCGTGGGGTGCGTGGTTGTGAAATGCTGCTACTCCTTCGGGTGGGTCCACGAGACTCTCAAATAGCTCCCTCGATTTTTCGACATCACCGACCGCAGCATATCCTTTTATCATAACGTTCACGATATACGCCGTGATGTGTACATCGGTCTCATTCATTTTTGCTATTAACCGCGGCATGAGGTCGATTCGGCGGTGAGCGACGAAAACATTGGCGAGAGCCTCGAAAACTAAAGCATCGACAACTGGTCTACGAGGGTGATTGAAGATGGATTGATACACCGTGACAGCTTTGTCAAGGTCTTTCGCGACGCAGCCGTATGCGTTGATAAGGGTGGCAAAATGAGTGCCTTGCAACTCCAGTTTGGGGTCCTTGGCAAGCTCCTCAAAGACCCGCTCCATGCTGGGAATATCAAGAGGTTCGAGAGCATATGCCTCCATGAGCAGCTAGAGAAGAGCTGCGATTAAAGAATCCCATGTCGATGGAGCAAAATCTCACCTTATAAGTGTACGCAGAAGGAACAACATTATATCTCAGTATTTCGTTGTAATAGAACAGGGCTCGATCACGGTTAGGTTTGACGGTGGTATAGAGCTGCATCATAGTGTTAAATGGTGGTATCCTCGGCTTGAAGTTGGGCGACAAAGTCATTTCAGCGTAAAGCGTCTCGGCCGAAGCAGCATCCCCGACTCGAGCACAAGCACCAATGACAGCTCCGTAGGTGATGGACGACGGCAAGTTCCCCGAGGCCTTCATACTCGCGAACAATTTCAATGCAGCATCGGCTTTGCGAGCTTTGGCCAACTTGGAAATGATGTTGTTATAGAGATAATGGTTTGGGACGACATTGAGCATCTGTGACTCATTGAACAGAGCCATCGCGTTGCTAGTGTCATCGGTGGTGTCTTTAACGTGGAGTATCAGACCACCATAGGCGTCCGCGGAAGGAGCACCTCTTTGTTCGAGGATGCGTCGACGGTGGACATGTGCCGCATCGATCTCGCCGGCCTGTGCCAAGGCAATGATCATCCCATCCTCGATGAGGAACCACGCATCCGATTGAATCTGCTTGTCATTCATGATGGAAAGAAGTGATTGAGCCGCGGAATAGACGACCTGGACCTTATCAATGTCTTTTGCACGGCCATAGGCTTGGCACATACGGGAAAGGATGTATGGGGATGAGATTTTACCGCTCTGGAGATGCCTGGTAAAAGAACGCCATAGCTTGTCGAGCACAACAGAGCCTTGTTGTCCAGAGCTTCGAGTAGCTGCTAGAAGGAATCCCTCCGCTTGATTCGTTGCGTGACGGTCGACGAACAGGCGGTCGGGCATGTTTAGCGAATTACCCCCGTCATAGTGAGATCCTTGCTTGGAAGTATGAGGGGTATCGTAGGAAGACACCGATGGAGGGGTTACAGGGGTGTCTGGCTCTTCACTGGAGATTTCTGATGAGTATTCCGAAGAATCTGAAGAGGTAGTGATTGCTGGCATGACAGTATCTAGATTGTCCTTAAACACAGCGGCAAGACCAAGCTCCTCGAGCAAGGATTTAACCTGGTAGACAGACCTGTCAAACAACAGTCCCGTAAATACAGTATCTCGTGCTCGAAGACCAAAATGAGGGAAGACGACATCGCCGCGTTGTTGTATCAGGTCCTCAAGGAAGGGAACGAGCCCAGTAAAGCCTTCTCGGAGATGTGGCTCCAGCATTTCTAGTGTTGATGCAGTGAGGCATAGAAGTTTGACATGACTAGGATCAAGACTAGCCACGGTCAAGCCCTGTGCGCGAGCGGAAGCGTATTGTCGCATGAGATGCAGCCGTAACGGACGAGAAACGTGTATGTCAGCCTCTTCGCAGAGGTCCGTGAGTCTAAATGCAATCTGGAGAGCGACCTGGGCAGTCGCGATGCTCTGCCAATCCTGGGAAACAGCCAAACGCACGAATTCGGCAACTTGGCCGCGGAATGAAACCTGGGTGAGATCCCTTCGGCCTTCGAAGAACCAAAAAGCAAAGTTCATGCCCTCCAAGGGCAGACCAATATCAAAGAATGCCTCCCAAATACTGGAGATATACGACGAAGTAACCCCTGTATTATCTACCGTCGATCGTGCCACGGCAAGATATTTAGCGCATTCTTCCAGGCTCTCCTCCGAAATTCCGTTACCTCCGGCGGCAGCCTTGATAGACCGAACTGCATCTAAATTCGCATTAGCCACCAAACATCGATCAACTGTCCTAGGGATGATACTATCTGGTCCAGCGACCTCCAAGAATCTGGACCAGACAGTGTTCAAGGCCGTAAGCGTTTTCGGCTTTTGAGAGAGTTTTTCGAAGAGGACACGCCACGCCAAAGTATCAGGTCGGGAGGGTGTCAGGGAAGGATCAAAAGGGTGTCCGGGGGCAGTCGATTGATCAACGAGAGTGTCAAACCAGGACATGGCGCTTTCATAATCGCCCGAAATACAAAAGCCTGCAATGATGGTTGTGTATGTCGAAGGAGCTGGGAAAGGAAGATGGAAGAGATTAGCAGCCTCACGAGGTTCGAGCATTTTCTGCACAAGTCCGATGGCCATATCAGGCTTACCAGACTTGAAGTAGGCTTCGATCATTACATTCCAAACCTGGACGGCAGCGCGAGCAGGACCAGCATGGTCGCCGTTTTCGGTGGCCCAACTAATTCTACCGGCATTAGCACGCTCCCTAAAATCGGTAAACACGTCTTCTGCGGCATCAATTTCACCAGCACGGGCGAACGTCTGAATCATGTATTTGTACAAGACAGCAAACGGCATGAGTGAATGTTGCTCGACAGTTTCCCATATCATGATAGCAGCGTCAATGGCTCCGTAGTATGCACATGAATGAAGAAGGGCTGGAAAAATCCGGAAGTAGATGTTTTCTCTGTAAGGCAAGGTACGAAGGATTCGGAAGAGGGACACAGCGGAGGAAAAATTGTTTTCTCGCTCCAGAGAATCTTTCTGGGCCTGGTGGTCGGGAGAGAGTGTGTGAGGTTTGGATGGATCATGCATAGATCGGGCCCTTAATCTCTGCTCCATACCGTTGAGCGCCCATACCACTTCCTGATCGCGATTGCAGTGTGAAAGAATAAGAACGATGTAGGTGCGGTGGTTGGGGTAGATATTGAGGCGAATCATGGCGTTGTAAAGTTCCTGCATGTCGGCCAAAGGCGAACCCTGAGGCCGGGTGTTATAGAGTGCCTCGAATGCTGCGTTGAAGTCAATGATGGAGGGTGTGTAAAGATTGGCGGTGAATGCGGCACGAAAGTTGTTTACGGCAAGTAAAGCAAGTTCATGATCGCCAGTCGATTGAGCATGAAGAAAAGCACGGTAGTGGTCGGAGCGGTCAATGGTATCTGACGCAGCTTTTGGGGTGGAAACACGCTGGGCGTCGGTATTGACGTTGTTAATTTGGCCGGCAGAATGGGGCAATGGAGGGGGTGGGGCGTCAATGGGAGAGTCGGGCCTTGTGATGCTGGCTGTGGAATTGCGACGGCTGAGACGAGGAGCGGGGTCGGCGGCAGGCTGGGTGGGTAGATCGTCGGTGGTGAGCGGATGGGCAAAGGCATGGAGCGAGCGAGCATGAACTTGAACAGACGACAAAACGCCCAGCTTGTGCGGGCGTTCCCGGGAAGTGTACGAGACACTGTGGCTTCGAGGCCTCTTCTGCGGCTTCACCACCACAACTTGCTCGTGCTCGTCGGTCTGCGTGTATCCAGTGTCGCTCGTGATCACTGGCTGAACCTGCGTCACAACGCGCGATGCACCCTGCAACATAAATGAGTCTCGGCTCCAGAGATATGTACAAAGATAGCTACCAGAAAGCCATGGGTGAATCTGCTCCCCTTTGAGCCACTATTGGCCTGGTCAAAATAGTTGTAGAGAGGCTTGCTGGACCCTCTGTTTTGGTGAAAGTAGTTGCTGCCTGGAGAGTTTGACTTTGGGGACGGGGAGGAGGATGACTGGAGATGAAGAGCATTGCGGATAGAGGAAGACTGGCCAATCGTCGTCGCTACCCGGGAGGTAGCATACGCGACATTTGGCAGGGGCAGCATTATCCTGCAGGGAGCTGGGGTAAAGATTCTTTTTTTTCTACCAAGTAGTTAGTAAAGCCGGCTGACTATGACTATGGACGCGTTGACTACTCGGCCCGACATCTTCCGTTCCGTTTATTCCCGGGTCATTGCAAGTACATATTGTCGCACTTTGTCTACAATCTCGTCCTTTTGAGCTACCTGACCAAATGCCTCTACAAATCTCCCCTCCGGGTCCATCAGATACACGAAAATAGAGTGGTCTACCAGATAATCTCCCTTGGGATCGGCATCTGAGGGTGTTGAAAAGTATACTCTGTATGCCTTGCACACCGATTTTGTTTCTTGATAGTCACCAACAAGCCCAATAAAAGACGGGTGAAAATCCACCAAATATTTCTGAATCGTTCCCGGCGTATCTCTTGCTGGATCGACCGATATGAATATCGGCTGAAGCGGAATTTCTGAATTTGTTGTACCTGCACCACCGTCGGACCCTCTTATATCTTTGCGGGGCATCCCTACTCACCTATTTCGTTGAGAACAGCAGTGACCTTGTCCAATTCCGCTGGACAAATATCCGGGCAATTTGTAAAGCCAAAGTAGATTAGAGACCACTTTCCGACAAGGTCCTCATGTGTGAAACGTTTGTCTGGCGCGCTACAGTTTACGAGTGAGAACGGTCCGCCGACGTGTGGTCGACCATAAGACTTTGACATGCGTTCTTTTTCTAGTGGACAGAGTTCAGAAAATGCGCACAGCAGGGTTTAGTGTGATACGCATACCGCGTTGTTCTAAAAGTTTTGCTTTTTCATTTCGAAAGTACCAGACAAGGCCAACACCGACAGAAACGAATAGCGCGGCAGAGGCGGGGGTGAATGTCTGCAGCAAAGCATTGCGAACGGCGAATAGAAAAGAAAGGCTGGCCACGCACGCCAATGACATTGCGCTGAGGTCTAGGAGGTTCTGCAGAGCTACCTACGCGTCGTGTCTGGAGCCGGCTGCAGAGTCTGGCGGATGTCCGTGAGCGAAGAAGGGAAAACATGATAGCAGGGTGCTGACGTCATCAGCGTCTTTCTTTCCAATGGCCACCGCCGTCGTCCAGTTTGCCCCTCTTCCATCTCTCGCACATCCATCCTTCTGGCACAGACTCACTCAGCTCAAGCTCGACGTCCTCAAACTCAGCGACGCTCACGTAGACATCAACGCCACTTACCGCGTCGGCAGACTCATCCATGACAGGGAATCTGGCCCAGGCGCCTTCATCGGTGTCGGCGGCAGCCTTGCAGTAGAAGAAGACAGTTTTGACCAGGCTCATCCAGTGTACGTATTCTCTTAATCTCATATATCAGTCTCATCTCTTTCCTCTTCCCAGCCTCGCGATCGGATCGGTAGCAGCCAAGGGTATCGTGAAGAACTATAACACTATTGAAGAATTCAGGACTGCAGATAAGTCCAAATTGTTCAACGAAGCAGCCGACAAGGTCAGTGCCTTCCCCTACCTACAATCCATACATTAACTCGGTGCTTAGATCTGGACATCCATTCAAACAACGCGCTCTACAGCTTTCCTCAACTCTTTCCTCCTCATCACTTTTGCAGATCTCAAGAAATACAGATATTACTATTGGTTTGCCTTTCCGGCCTTTACCAGCACTCCTGCTTGGCATATCGATGTCGATCCAGGATGGATTGGTACAGGAACCTCCGAATCGAGCCTTGACGACGCTCAAATGAATTCCATCTTCACTCAAATGAAGTCATCGGGCATCCTTCTTCCCTACTTTCTTGTGAGGGTGCTGAATGGGATTAGTATCGGTCGCCTCGAAGACTATGACCCTCAAACAGATACGATCGAGAACACCGCAATCGGTTTCGTCGATCCATCCGCTCAGCCACAAAACCCTGGATGGCCTCTTCGCAATTTGCTCGCCTATCTCAGAACCCTTCATCCAAAAGCTACCTACAAATTGAGGATTCTCTGCTGGAGAGATGCAGATCTCCCCAGAGGCAACGAAGGCTGGAAGAGTCGGCTTGGCACCATCTTTATTGACCCTCAAGGTGATCCCGTCGGTTCACCTTCGCGGCCTACAGCTGTGGGCTGGGAAAAGAACGTCCAAGGAAAACTGGCTCCTAGAATGGCAGACCTTGCGCCCATGATGGATCCTGTCAGGTGCGGGTAGCGTTTCTTTCTTTCTTTATTCAAAGCAAGCTCATATGTTCACTCCAGACTCGCAAATCAAGCCGTCGATCTTAATCTCAAACTCATGCGGTGGAGAATTCTTCCAGAGCTGGATCTGGAAAAAATTGCAGAGACCAAGTGTTTGCTCCTCGGCGCTGGTACCCTAGGCTGCTATGTCGCAAGATGCTTGATGGTAGATTTTTACTTTTACTTTCTGCCTCAGTTTCTCAAGCCTTTGCAAGGGTTGGGGTGTGCGCACCATAACCTTTGTAGACTCTTCCAGAGTCTCCTTTTCAAACCCAGTCAGACAGCCACTATTTAGGTTTGAGGATTGTTTGAATGGTGGTAAGCCAAAGGCTGAATGCGCCGCTGAGCGATTGAAAGAAGTTTGGCCTGGAATTGTACGCCACCCTTTTCTGCTTCTGAACCTAGGCTCATGCATTTCTAGAACGCTACGGGACACACGTTGTCCGTTCCCATGCCTGGTCATCCTATCCCACCATCGCTCCTGGCGCAGACGAAGAAGGATGTTTCCAAGCTGGAGGATCTCATTGCATCTCACGATGCTATATACCTACTCATGGACTCGAGAGAGAGCAGATGGCTTCCCACAGTGGTTGGCCGTGCCAAGAACAAGGTAGTATTGATTCCTATTACAGAGGGACCCATTCTTACGATCGAGCAGCTTGTCATGAATGCAGCGTTGGGCTTCGACACTTTCCTGGTAATGCGACACGGCGCTCGACCTGAACCTGGAAATACGGACCAAAGAGATGAATTGGGAGGCTCTCACCAGCACTTGGGGTGTTATTACTGCAATGACATAGTCGCACCCTCAGATGTGAGAACATCTCCGCTCGATTTCTAATTGAATCTTGATAGCCTCTTCCAGTCCTTGACGGATAGAACTTTGGACCAGATGTGCACTGTGACCCGTCCAGGTCTAGCATCGTTGGCCGCATCATCTGCGGTGGAATTAATGATGAGCGTCCTGCAGCATCCTCAAAGGTATGTGGCATTCGTAGATGGCTTCTTCCATTGACGTCGTCTTAGCATTCGAGCTCCCGCGCCACGCCCGACAGGAAGCACAGACAAGAGTTCGGACGAACATGGAGAATACGCCAGTGTGTTAGGACTGGTCCCGCACCAACTGAGAGGTTATCTTGCCCAATTCCGCAACTTGCACATCGTTGGTGCAGCTTACGACCGATGTACGGGATGCAGTGAAAAGGTCCGTTTTCTTGCTCAGTCTTCGTGAACAAAGAAGAGTGACGGTTCAACCAGGTTCTCACAGCATACGAAAGTCAGGGCTTTGATATGATGATGAAGGCATTTAATGATCCTAAATACCTGGAAAGGTTGACTGGACTAGACAAGCTCTATGAGGATGGGGAACGGGCATTGCAAGATGTGGAATGGGTAGAACAGGGAGAAGAAGAAGAATTTTTATAGCACAATATTATGTATTATAATGTTTAGAACAGATGTTCCGAGCTACGCGCTCCTGCTTCTAGACTTTTTTTGTTTTGTTTTTTTTGTTTTTTTTAACTTCGTCAGTTTGCGTATAGATACCCAAAACACATGAAAAGACGCACGTTAGTTAACTCTTCAGTGGGTCAGCGATTTTCGTCCTTTCAAGAGCCTTCGAGCCAGAATTCGCCTCCCGCCTTTGGTTCGTTTCCTTGCGAGGAACCCGTGTTTCCGCTTTCGTTTCCTCTGAGACGGCTGATACTCTGCACCCATTGATTGAAAACGAGTCTGTGAGGAGGGTCCAAAAGTCGGGAATAGAATTCGTGATAGTGGAGAGAGAGAGGGAAGGGTAGTCTTTCGAAAGGAAGCGGATAATAAAGAGGGTAATAACCGAATTTGTTGTCGGAAAACATGGGATGAAAAAGAAGCTCTCGAGGATATCAGAGAAGTAGCCACATTTGCAGTGCGCTCCGGACGCGAAAGCAGTCGAGCAAGGGGGATAGATATTCGGGGCATACTGGTTAGAGACCAAACACGACTGTATGACTCAACAACGATGTGACATGGCGGTTTGCAAATCGTGACGGGGTATGATCATTTTTGAAAGCGACAATGGGTTAGGGAGGCATAGTCTAGAATATCTACAGACAGCATCCGAACCCGCCTCGAAGCCTACAACGCGCTTTTTTATTTCCCTTCACCGGGCGTGCTCTGCTGAAAATTAAGATGTACAAAATATAGACTCAGAGCAAGTCCCCAAGGGCAGCCATTTCCGGACCTCCTGATTCCCTCATACCAATTTCCCAGTCTTTAAAAGAAGCGTCAGACGTAGAAAAAACCCCAACATGAAAGTGTACTCACAGCTATAGATAATGGTGACGGCCATGAGAATACCAGTTCCACTACCGATAGCCCCCATTAAATCTGCAGCGACCGAGAGCAGACCGAGAATAGCGCCACCAAAAGCTGCAGCTGTTGGAATAACACGCTTGAGTTCCTTGTACATTGATCCTTCTCGATGGCCCGCCATGACCTAGAGCAATCTGAGTCCTGGTCAAATTTAGGAAGCGAGCTACTTACCATTTGTTGATCCTTCAGTTGCTTGGCGACATCCCTTGGTCCACTTCCCGAAACTTCAATCCATGTTTTACTGAAGAGTGCACACGCAGAAAGCATAAACGTAATGTAAATGGCTGTGTGGATAGGGTCGACAATGGCTTCGCGGATGGTGTGAGGAGGGGACATATAGTATGCGATACCGGATTTGGCAATCAATTGAGGCGAGTCTTCCATTGGCTAACAACATTTGTTCAGATTAACGGAATGCGCATGGTTAAAATAACAAAGCTCACCTCCCAAACACCGAGAAGCTTGACAAGAAAGTTGGTCGGGAACCGGGTAGAGAGCATTTGGCTGACAATGAACACGTTACTGGTCAAGGCACTCTCGAGCATGATAGGCATGTTGCTGGTATAGAAGAGTTTAACTGGGTAGCTGCCTCGCTGACCGCGGAACCTGTTACTCTTGACTGGGATCTCAATTCGGAAGCCCTGTAGATAGATGACTACGGCAAAAATTACGACCGTCGCAATTAGGTTCATGACATTTGGAAGCCGATCTCTCCAGAAAGCTTCCCGAAGAGCCCGCCCCTTGTCATTCCAGGTGAAGAGAAGGTGGAACAGCGCAACAATAGCACCCTCGAATTCGGGACCTCGTCCGGTGTTAACGGTGGTAGGAGAAAAAGCCTTCCAGACAATAGATTCACAGATATTGGTAGCAATGAAGAGGGATATGCCAGAGCCAAGACCGTAACCTTTCTGCAGGAGTTCATCGAGCAAAATGACAATGAGAGCGGCGGAGACCAATTGGATTATCAACAAGAGACAGACACCTGCGCCTAATTCACTTGGGAGACCGTAGAGACCAGTGAGGACGTAAACCGTCGCCTGACCGAGAGATATGATGAGCGCAAACACTGAAAGACTCATTAAAATGACACCTTGTTGAAACGGGAAAAGCTTACATTTTTGAGCGCCGCTGAACAGTGCCCTATCTTCTTTCAAACTGAAGTCAACCTCAATGAGATTTGCACCCGCGAGAAGCTGCATGATCATGCCAGAGGTAACAATGGGGCTGATACCGAGTTCCATGAGAGTACCACGATTGGAAGCAAGAATGACACGCATCCAATAGAGAGGGTCGGAGGAGTCGGAGGACATGATACCATAGAGGGGAACTTGAGAGCAAACAAGAAAAATAAGGAGAGTGACAGCGGTCCATAAGATTTTTTGATTGAAGGGGACCTGCACGGGGAGGGGACACTGAGCTAGAAGCTAGAAAATTGGTCAATAGAATATACCTTTCTATCCGGCGAAGAGACCTCTGGTAAAATTGGGAGAAAAGGCCGGACAAGATTTAAAAACCGAACTGCAAAAGGTAATGAGCGAGTACAATTGACAGTAGAGAGAGAGAACATACAGCCGCTCATGTTTTGGTGGTGAAAGTCGAGGAAGAGGAGGAATGAAATAGCAGACGTGGCGAGTACCTGGCTTGCAGATCACGCGCTCAGATATGGCGTCAACAACACTCGGTCACGTTTCTATTCCAACCGCCATGTCGTTCACCAACAGTCTGGCGTCCGCTCGCGCAGATATCTCTCTAACGGAAACTGAAGAGTCTTGGGACAAGATATGTGGCGGCATAGTATCCTTCTCCACCTCAACTCGTACTTTTTCTGTCTCTTTTCCACATGAAATTATTGCCACCGCTCGCGAACTTCACAGACCGATTATCAATGCTCTAAAGTCAGAAAGGACGCAGCTTTCTGGATCCGCTATAGATCTCATTTTGGCCCTAGCATCAGAGCTTGGTACCGCTTTCGAGCCCCTCCTTCCGCTCTTCTTCCCAGCTCTTCTCTTGCTATGCGCCCGAACAAGCAAGGTCGTTGTAGGCAGGGCCAGGACTTGTGTGTTATCTATCATCGAAGCCACCCAACTTGTCAGTGCCCTACCATTTCTGGTACAATCCATTGGCGACAAGTCCATCTCCCTTAGAGTAATTGCGGCGGAAGGCATGCTTGCCTGCCTGAAGTCCCTAAACCCGCCAGATCTGGAGAAAGAAGAAAGGGTCAAAGATATAGAAGCTTTCATCAAGCTCTCGGTCAGAGATCCCAATCCCGAAGTCAGAAGGTTTGGGAAACAAATCTACCAGGCTTACGAGATGTTGCTCCCAACCAAAACAGAGAGGTCCGTAGACATTTTTTTTACTTCCCCCATTCATTTCTCTCAAAAGAATCTCAGTTTTGTTGCACCGCTTTCCCCAACTAGCAAAAAGTATCTGGGATTGAGCTCCAGACTAAAATCTTCGAAGGAAGAAATTGGGGCTCATGTTGCGCCGCGATTGGCCAAGTCCTCCTCATTCTATGCCAGACCGAGCGTTCCTAAGATTTACAAAAAGCTATCGCAGCCTGCGCTTCATTCCAGTGCTTCTGTAGCAGCGGCAAATGCGCCCCAAATGCGTCCCGAGCCATCATCCGTTATCGTGAACTATCGGCCCCAACCCCCGTCTAGGCCAGCTAGTGCCGCAGACACTTATACAGCCATTCACGCGACGGCCAAGGAAGATAGATCTAGGCCTGTTCGACCGCATTTGCTTGTATCCCGCTCCGAATCTTCAACCGCTACTGCAAAGCATGCGCGATCTGTATCGGCTTCATCCTATACTCCAGGTCCTATCCGCTTCCCAAACATAAAACCCCTCAGCCATAGTGCATCGTCAAAGCCAGCGAATGTCTCCGCTGTCCCACCCCGTATGGCTGTATCTCCCACTCCAGACACAGCCTTACCTTCTAAAGCGACAGTCGGTCCCTTGCGGATAGACCCAAGTGCTGGCCGTAAACGGATACCTCCGAGTAAAAAGCCTGTTCCCCCCATATTGAGCACTGAAGAACCTATGGTCGCTGCGATCGGAAGGCCTGAAGAAGAAGAAGGTAGTCAAGAAAAGCCACCTCCGAAAAAGCTCGAACTACCCAAACTGACTCGCGGCATGAGTGAAAATCTGAAAAAGACGAGTGTGTTCAAAGCTCTAGAGAAGGCGACGGAGGAGCACTCGATTAAGGCGCTCAATGAAAGAGAATCTGTACCGCCCAGAGATGGATCTCATAAAGTCAAAACTTCCAAGCTGTCATCATCATCCCATCAATCCACTGCATCCTCCCGAGCTCGTACCGTCTCAGCTACATCTACAAGTACAAAACCCCTCGTTTCTCGTACCAGGACCACTTCCACATCAGCCGCCATTGATAAACTTCCTTCTACTACTACCGCGCGCCCAGCCGCTCGGACTGGGGAAGTACCAGTTGCCAATTTGTCGGCAACTGCGGTAGATGCAGCTCGCGCTCGGGATGACGCGAGATTCAGAGCGATTGGAACTGGCGTCCCTCATTCTTCAGCTGCGTCCAAGGTCAAAATGAAGCTTACTCGGGGTATTACCACGAGTACGCTTACAAGGCAAGCTTCTAGCAAGCTGTCAGGAAATGGCAGCATCGATCCAGTTGCCAAGTCTAAAGCCACTGCGAAGCCAAATCATCCTAAGCAGAAGCGGCCGTCTGTAGTACCTGAGGAAGTGGATATACCGCAAGATCTGCAACTGAAAGAGGCCCAGCGCAATGCAGGAGGGCAGCATCCTGACGCGGAAGCTAACTGGAGGTGTGAAGTATCTCAAAATGCTCGAGTGATAGAGAATTCCGAAGAAAGTTTTACGCCTCCCGTAGTTGCTGACAAGATTGAAAGGGAGGGGCAAAGCGGGGAAGATCGCGATGATGAAGAACCTCTCTTAGAGTCCAGTGTAGTTCAAAAGGAGTCTGAGGAAGAAGGGGGCCGCGTATGTCCCGATGCTGAGAAAGAGGTCGGGAATGATGGTCAGGACTGTTTGATCGATGATGCTTCTGAACGGCCCGTGATGTATGCCTCCCTTCCAACACACTTTGAGCCACTGGTAGATTCCGATACGCTGCTAACTGGTCCACAAACTCCAGCACGGAATGTGCCTGAATCAGCACTTCACGGAGACCCAACTCCCATTTCCGCATTACTTTCTTCTATTCAGCGTGGCTTCTTGTTTACACCCGCAAGTCCGCTGTCCCCTCCAGATTCTTACTTGATGAAGGGGGCTAGCACAACACTTCAAGATCTGGTTCCATTCCCTCTTTTTCAGGATAACGGTAATAGCCGGTCGAACACGACTCAATCCAGACAAGTCTTGGAAACAATGGACACGACCTGATTTTGCTCAACTTCGGCGTAAATATCATCCTGTTCATCTTGGACATTGAAAATTGCCATAAAGTTAATTAATCCTGAGCTCGTCACTACTTTATCGTACCTAACGACTAATTATTGCCATATGATTGTGTGAATCTGATCCAACAATCTACGCAGTCAAAGGCGTGTTACCTTTTTGAGCTGAAGTAATCTGTTGAGAAAATATCCCCGAGGCAACGACTTACTGACCCATCGTAATTCTGTCCCCAAGCGACAAAGCTATGCCTTGGGTTTTGCTACGAATCCTGATATGTCCAGTTACAGATCCATTTTCGGTCCGTTCGATACTTAAATTTGCCAAAGCATCTTCTCCTGCGAATATATCATCATTAGAAAAAATAATGAGATATGGAAATTTGTGACCCACCAAACAAACTCCTTGCATACATATTCGCGGACAAAAAGTCACAGTCACCAGAGAGTGCGCCTTCTGGTGTAAGGCACGACATATTTGTCGACCGCATAACGTGCTGAAGATATTCTCGAGGATTACTGTCGACTTATCAGTGAGGACGTAGGCAGATGAAACCGAAACGTGAAAACTCACGAGACAGAACTATTCACATTGACTCGATTCTCCCATTCGAACTCTGTCCACATGCTTCGGAACTGCAGCAGATAGTTTGAATGAAAAAAAGTAGCGAGGATAACAGTCTTACCTGGGCTTCGTTACAATACGCTGGCTTAATGTAGTCCATGATATCAATGTGAATATCGTTCAAAATGACACAAGCTTCAGACATATTTGGTCCCTCCCAAAGGATACTACCAAAGATGACACCGGTTTCTGTGGAGGATACTTTAATGGTGGCCTTGATACTCTGGAATCCGTGAGGCGCAATGGTGTACACCGATGGTCGTTCAACAATCTTCAAGTCGCCAAGGGTGGCGAAGTCCAAGCAAAGGTTTTGAAGGGTGTTGCTCGTCTGATTTACAAGAAGAACGTCTACAGGAGGGGTAAGCTCAGACGATGTTAGACGTAGTTAAAAAATTTAACCGAGCATAATGTCAAATCCATGTATTTTGACGTAGGTTTCGACATAAACTGGATCGGAAAATCCTGTGAGTTGTGAAATCCGACTGAGATTGGAGATGAAATCTTCATGTATCTCGGTTACACCTGTTGCCCTGCCTAGGTCTTCTTCGAACTGGTCAAAGAAGATATGAAGCAGATATGAGGAACGAAGAGCAATCACGCACATCGAAGTCTTGGTCGGCGCCTTTCTTTGAAAATTGCCTTAAGTTTAATAGGTCATCGACTTGGACTGTAGTGACTGTGTGCGAAGCATCAGCTTCACGCTTATCGGCAGCTCGTTTCTTTTCAGAAGGTGAGTACTTTGTTCCGAGGAAAAGTATATTTACCTACCTCTTGAGCAGTAATCATTCGCTCGAAAGCTTTCTTGGTATCGTTCAAGAAGATCTCTTTCACCAGTATATTCTCGCCGTTATTATTTTTGGAATGTCCTGTCAGTTCGCTGAGTGTTTGAATGCAGTTCATGATGCGTTCAGTCGAGTCCTCATCGATCTGTACAAGGGCTGCGCCAGGGGCAGGAGAAAATTTAGCGTTACCAACTCGAATGACGGACGTCATGATGAGCATAGCCTGCAACCCAACTGAGAACAGTCATGGTTAGATAATAGTAAGCACGAGCGCTCACCTGGGCACGTAAAATGTTGGCTTCGTGTATTTGAGAAATAAGGCCATCAAAACGTAGTACCAGCTTGGTCAGGTTGACCGCAAGCACAGTGCCGGTGAAAAAATCTCCCCCAAGAATCAATGCTGTGGAACAGATGATCAGCAACGACTAGCCATCGATAGAAGATTGATCGCACTTCGCAAGGGGGTTCGTGACCTCTCCTTAGGAATTACCGGTACTGTATATGCAGTTTCCGTGGCATAGGTCCCATCAGCCAATACTTTAGGCCTCCCACTACCGACGTCTGTCAGTTCGCTGACTTCAGCCTCGTTCTCCCCTTGAGCTGGCTCGATATAGATGGGGATGTCTCCAATACAGGCGCGAATACCGTTCATACACTGCGTTATGGCTTCGGCGGCGTCATGGGGAGAGGAATACGAGTCTTGTACGCCGACAAATTCACCCAAAATCCAGAGTACCCCTCGAAATACTTTCCCAGACCTTATATCAGCAAGACTGGCGATAAGTCGCTCGAAAATACTAGAGCGGAGATGCGGAAATTTGTCAACAACTTCTCTTGTAAACGATATAACATCGAGAGCAGTTGAAGTTGATGCTGAATTCGGACCTGGAACACATTCGTGAGCTTCTGTGTCGCACAAGAGCGGGTATCAACCACCGTACTTGACGAAGTGGTGGACGAGTCCCCAAGGAATTCTATTAGAGCAAGCACGACGCTCGCCGCCACCTCCGAAAATTTGATAGCAGTTACATGGATGGATTGAATGAGAAGCTGGCGATATTCTGACGCCTTGATAACGATTTGAACAGTTGAGTTTAGACACGACCAAGTCAAATGTACCTTATCAAGCTCCGAGCTTGTTTCTTGAGTTTTGAGAAGTTGCTTCTTTAAAAACAGAACAACTTCTTCGACATTTCGGCTGGAGGTCATGCTGAGGACAATGCCTATAGCTTTACGGCGTACGTCCATGTCTGAGCTGCAGGATGTTGAAGATGTTGAATGTGAATAGATGATGATAGATGGCTCACTTTCCAAGAATTTGAAGTACATCCATAATGAGTCCGTCAAGGATGTGCTCATGTTTAGAGCGCAAGGCTTCTAATCGGTCTAGGACAATGAGTTTCACATTATTGTCTGATTCCTTGACAATGAGGGAGATGAGGGTCGAAGCAGAAGCTGAATGGTTGGTCAGATACACAGGTGATACACTAGCCACCAATAAACAAACCTTTGACTGCCGCAGGGTTCTGAGTAAGTAAGGTCAACGTAGTAGCAGCTTCGTACTTGACAGCATGCGAAGATACATTAAGTAATTCGAATATAAGTCGGATGTATCTCGCGCGATGTGTTGAATCGTTCTTGCAATCCGAGCGAACCACTTCAATTACGCTCAGTTGCAGCCCTTCCTCCAAAGTTGGAATATTATCGTGATTGGCCAGAATCCACTCCACTGCTCTCCGAAGGTCGCAGTGAGCAAGAAAAGTGAATGCGTTACGTTTGCAAGTAGAGTCGGTTTCAGCGGCGAGGAAAGTGCTCATGAGTTCAGACGCATCCGGTATCAAATGCTCGAATTCGCGGTAAATAGAAAAGAGAGCAAAGACTGCATTTTTGCGGACGTAAGAATGTCGGTGTTCCAGGCAAGAACGGCAAGTTGGTATCAGAGGCTCAAGGAGTTCGCTGTCTTGGGCAATTTTTTGGAGAAATCGCAGGGTAGCGCCGCGAATGTACTCGTTAGGATGCTGCAAATCGTTTCGAATAGCGTTCCTATAAAATTTCTCAATGTTAATGTGGATTCGAACATTCATTCAACAGCACGAACACAACGAGTATCATCTCTTGCTTAAGCTTCCCATTTTCGTCGTATTTCGGACAGACCTCCCAGTAAAAATGTAGAAGTTTTTTCAACTGCTTGTTGCGAGATGGCATGACGAATTGGATTATTGGCATCATCAAGGAGGGCTATATATGAGTGAGAATGATACAGAGCTACACGAAAGTGAAAAGCGATACTTGAGGATTTCCATTGATGGTTGAAATAACAATCTTGCGCAAAGTTTCCAGCTTGATTTCATCAGAACCTTTCTCGAGAGCGTTTCTGAGCTCAGAGGAGGAGGGATATTCGGCGCTAGATTCAAAAACAACAGTATAGCACGAGTGATCAGCAGTCGCCATGGCTGTTGTAAATAAGAAGGCAGATGTTTAGAAGGAAGACGCGACGTGTCGAAAATAATCGTATAATTTCGCTCGTCCTATGCCGGTTGATCACGTGATTGCCGAGCCTTTAGGTTCTGGCTCTCACCTCATGTCCTTGTCAAGGTAACACAGCCAACATTTTGCCGGGCGGTTGAATTTTTACCGCTTCTATAGCCCTGACTCCGGCACGTTGAAGGGCTGTTAAATTGGGGTTTAAAGAAGGTTTTTTATTTACACTAATCTAATCACGAGTAAGCCCCAAAGCTACTTACTTCCCTTTACTGCTCACCGATGGTCAGTGTACGCTCCGCGCGACTCAGACCTTGTCTCCTTTCCATCGGTACAGGTGACATCTGCGATCGGTCAGGTATGCTCCGCGCATTTTGCAAATTTGTTTGCCCTATTCCGATACAGCATGCTCAGACAGTGATCACCCCGTTTTTCACTAATACGCTCCGGACCTTTATCACCCTGTTTCTCACTAGTACGACCCTCCGGACCTTTTCCTTGTCTCTCGGTTTTATATATAAATTGTTTCCTTGAGAGCTCTCGACCCTCATCTAAATTCTCGAGCTCTCAGGTATGTTTCATTTTCAGTATGTCCGTTTGTATTTCTGAATTCTCGAACTCTCAGTTATTAGTTCTATTGGACTTTACGCGTTACCCTCCCTCCCGTTCCCTTTTTTTGTTTCTTTTTCTCTTTTCTTAGTCTGTACGAACCCGTTCATCGCTCAAATTTAATGTCATTCAGGGGGGCGCCGCTGTTTCAGGGCACCTCCCGTGTTCGGCTATCCAAATAACCTGCGCGAACGGCTATAAGTTGATTAGAGGGCTGTGAAAAAAATTAGCGCCCTAAGCTGACGCATGAGACTGATGAGCTGGCGCATCTTTACTCTTTTCTCCTACTACTTCTAGGGCCTACTGTACACCTTAGCCTTTTCTCAATCATAGCTTTCTCTTGCTGGTGAGAAATCTATCATTTGATCCAAATAATTGCTTTTCTGAGGTTTGAGGTTGCGGGCCATGGCCGCTGATGGCATAGCACTCAAGAACTTGGTTTGGGCTTGGGATAGAGGGACAGACATGGGGGTGTTCACGAAAATGGGTCCAAAGCCCAAAAAGGAAAGTCATTGCCTAGCCGCCTATGCTCCTTCCCACAGCGACGACATTTACATTTAAAGAATACAATTGTTTGTATTATATATCAATATCAAAGATGTCACATGTAGTAAGGCCGGGCCCCACACCCGGGCCTTACAGCCCTTCAAAGAGCCCAGTTCACTGCTTTGGAAGCGGTTAATTTTGCCCTGCCCGGCAAAATGCCCGCTGTGTAATACAGTCATTTGGTAGTCCTTGATACAAAATTGAATTAAACCGTATCTAGAGTCTTTCTGGAAAAATGAGTAGACTATAATATGTTATAACTTGTAGAGTGCCCCGTCATAAAATTTCAAGCCAGCTGGACCAGAATGTAACGAAGTTGTTACTCATGATTCCATCCTATCTTATCACTATCTAATCTTATCCATATCTATGCCTATGCTCGTACCTATGCCTATATGCCTATATGCCATTATGCGGACACTTCTAGTTTAAGTAATACTATAGAGTCACTACAGTATATAAGTAGATACCTTGTACTCGAGTACTCCAGACTCTCCAGAATCTACCCAGTTTACAACGGTTCTCTAGAGACTACTGTGAGGGAGCTGCCAAGCCCTCGAGCAGCTGGCGGAAGAACTGAGAGGAGAAGAAAGGCCAGAGGAATGGCGTTGATTTGACAAAGGACTACAAAGGAGCGAACTACATATATATACTAAAACAATATAAGACATAGAGAAAGGAGTGGTCTGTCTAAGATAAGACTATATGAAACTAATTGTAAGGGAATGGAAACAATGTGAGACTGCACTGTGAGTGACCGTGAATGTACGTAGAATGACCATGATCTGAAGACCATACCCTTACACTATCCTCCCTCAAAAGAGGACTGAAGTGCCATTAAGCGCGAAGTCCTTCCTAAGACTCAGGGTTATAACGCTTCGCGGGTCTCGAGACACGACCGGAGCGAGTCGTAGTCTGAGCCGGAATTTTGTATTTAGATCTCAATCTCTGATGTATGGGAGGAGGAGAGGCGGGGCGAGGAGCGGCAGCAGGAATTGCGGGAGCGACAACGGATTCGGAGGTAAGAGGCGCTGGAGTTTGAAAGATCTGAAAAAGAATAAGGAGTGTTAGTTTCATCCATGGGTATATAAGGTACTGTATAATTACGACCATAAGTTCATGTAACGTGTAACGGTACCCCCCCGAACTAGGCCATATTCTATTTTGTAACGCGTAACAAAGGTCAATGAACTACATATTTTTAAGATGTAACGGCGCTAAATTAGGCCTAAAGGGCCTATATGATACGCAGTATACTGTAAGCCCTGTAACACATCCTTGATGGGTGAACTAGTGGAGTGAATGTAACATTCAATCAAGGCGGCCAAACTTAGTATTTTTAGTTCAAACATGTAACATGTAACATAGTGCGAACTTATGGTCGTAAATAAGATCGTGAGGACGTGGGGCGTGTGGATTGCCACAATGAAATTGGTCTATAAGTTTGTCAGAAGTGGAAGGTAAATTGTAAAGTGAAATTCAAGAATTTTCTTTGGAAGGAAGATTGTGCCAAGAAACAAGGTATTTGTAACGTTGTCCAATTTTGCAAGAATCTAAAATGGAAGTGATAGTAGGTAAATTGTCCGAAATGTTGAAAGGTTTAGGAACAGCATGAGGATGAAATTCAGAAGGATCTTTGTAAGGTTCAAGCAATGATACATGAAAAACAGGGTAAAGGCGGGAAAGATAAGAAGGGAGTTGTAAATGATAAGCACGGGAACCAATAGAAGAAATAACTGGAAAAGGACCAAGTCGTTGATGGTCAAGTTTATTGGACTGACGGGAAGTCTTGATGTTTTGACGAAGGAGCCAGACAAGCTGACCAGGTTGGAAGGAAGGGGGCGGGAGATGATGTTGATTATAATAAAAGGATTGTTGTTGTTGAGCGTAATGTAATTCTGCTCAAAGCTCTTCATGAATAATAGCAAGGCGCTGCAATAATTCATCTGCGGCGGGAACAGAACTTTGTTCAGTAATACACAGCTCGAAAGTTGGGTGAAATCCAAGATTTGCAAAGAAAGGGGTTGTTTTTGTCAATGCGTTTTCATGGTTATTGAAAGTGAACTCGGCGAGAGGAAGATAATTGACCCAATCATCTTGCTGATAGGATACGTAGGTGCAGAGATAAGTTTCAAGCATCTGATTTGTTTGTTCAGTGAGCCCACTTATTTGAGCGTGATATGCGGTCGAGGTTTTTGATTGGACATCTAGACAAGTTAGTAAAGCTTTCCAAAAATTAGAAATAAAAAGAGAGCCTCGATCGGAGAGAATCAAGTCAGGCAAACTGTGAAGTCGGAAAATGCGGTCCAAAAACATCCAAGCAAGTTCGGAAGCGGTTATGGATTCTCTACAAGGGACAAAATGAGCAGCGCACGTGAGCCTATCACATATGACCCAAATGGAGTCATAACCATGGGGGGGGATTGCGGGAGTTTAACGATAAAGTCCATGGTGATTGCTTGCCACAGGCAATTTGGAATTGAAAGAGGTTGAAGGAGACCAAATGGTTTGTGACGTGGATCCTTGGTACAGGGACAAGTATCACAAGCGGCCACATAATGGCGAATGTACGTTGTAGCACCAGGCCAGGAGTAGTCATGTAACACAAACGCAGTCGTGCAGTTGCAACCAGGGTGACCAGAAATTACTCAATCATGGCGCAATTCGAGTATTTCATGACAAAGAGAGGCAGGAACGTATAATTGATTGTTGTGGAATACAATGTTTTGTTGTACTTGAAAATTGGTATCACCATTGACAATGGCGCGACGCCACTTGGTGTCGTTCTGGAATGCGTCCAGGAATTTGGCAAGTAGATTCGAGTTGTCGAGAGAGATTGTAGTTAGTGATAAAATGGAATCAGAAGGTGCATTGGTTGAAAGGTTAGCATGAGGTTGTAATTTGGAAAAGGAATCTGAAAAGAGTAATTCTGTGTGATGATTTGTCAGTAATACACGTTTCTGCACATTGAGACGTTCATCCCCCATTTTGGGAACAAAGTCAGGACGACGTGACGGTGCATCAGCCACATTAGAATTTCCAGGAGTCCAAAGCAATTTAAAATCAAATTCAGAAAGGAACATTGCCCAACGCGCTTGGCATCGGCTGAGAACCTGAGAAGTCATAAAGTATTCAAGATTTTTGTGGTCACAAATAATCAAAATAGAAAAAGGCAAACCCAAAAGCCAAGCACGGTGTTCACGGAAGCCCTCAATAATAGCAAGGAGCTCCTTATCATGAACATCGTAGTTAATCTTGGCCGGCGACAATTTTTGCGAGTAAAAAGAAACAGGATGAAGGTCACCATTTTCATTGGGTTGATGAAGAATACAAGAAATAGCAAAGTCCGAGGCATCTGTAAAACAAGTGAAAGGAGCGCGCAGATTGAAATGAGAAAGAACGGGAGCAGAAGCAAAAAGTTGCTTAAGAGAGTCAAAGGCTGTATGAGCTTCATTGGAAAAATTCCACTCGACATCCTTATGAGTTAGGCGCGTTAACGGAAGTGTAATACACAAATAACCATCAACAAAACAATGGTAGAAATTACAAAAACCAAGAAAAGATTGGAGATGATGTACATTGCTTGGTTTGGGCCACTGAAGGATGGTAGAGAGTTTGTTTGGGTTCATTTTGATACCTTCAGCACCAACAATATAGCCAAGAAATTTGACTTTGAATTTGTCAAATTTGCATTTCTTTGCGCAGAGTGGAGCATTGCGTAGACAATCAAGAACCATGCCGACATGGAGGTGGTGTTCTTTGAGAGTTCTCGAGAATATGAGTATGTCATCAAGATAGACAACACAAACAACATCTAAAAAATCTCGTAAAACGTCCTGGATAAAAGCTTGCCAAGCGGCGGGAGCATTAGTAAGACCATGTGGAACAATGAGATGTTCAAAAAGACCAAGATGCGTTCTAAACGCAGTCTTCCACTCATCGCTTTTGCGAATGCGGAGATGGGAGTAAGCGGACTTGAGGTCAACAATAGAGAAATACTTGCAACCTTGAACGCAATCAAGGAGATCATCCACTAAAGGAAGCGGGAAGCAATTCTTTCAGGTGATAGCGTTGAGTCCATGAAAATCAACACAGAGTCAAATTTTGCTGGTCTTCTTGTGAGTGAAAAGAACGGGAGCGCCAGCGGAAGATGTTGATGAACGAATGTGTTGACGTCGCAAATTCGAATGGACATATTCAGCAATGGCTTTGCATTCGACTTCCGTAAGGCGGTACATGCGACTAAAGGGAGGTGATTTGCAAAGAATTTGAAAACTTACGAGGACTTAAAACCTTTATATTAGGAGGTTTGTTAATTGAGGATTGCGGCGTAGCAGCTGGTGGAGGAACCACATGAGTTGGAGATTTCATAGAATTCCCAAAACTGCTATATGAATAAAAGCGGAAAGGAAAGATCGTTTCGGAATTGAGGTTGTCGGAGGTGTTGAATCCACAATAATTCCTGCATCAAGATGAGAAGGAATGTCAGTAGCAACAGTGGATGAATACATGGGTCGTAGAAGAGAGCTAGATAGACCAAAGCCTAAACCAACACTCGTGTTGTTGAGAGAAGGCTGTAGGGAGAGACCGGAGCCTTTGCCATACACCTTGACGGGGTTAACTCTGTCTAAATTACAACAGTCAAGTTCGATGGAACTCGATCACTAGTCAATATTTGGGTTGTGACGGCAAAGCCAATTGAGACCTAAAATAATAGGATAACCAACAGAAATGACGGAAAGCGTTAGTGTCTCAGCATGAGAAGAAATAGAAACATTAGAGACGACTTCTTGGGTGATCAATCCAGAAGCTATAGGATGACCGTCAACTGCAATAATTGGAGACAGAATGGGTTTAGTCTGACATGAGAGGTTATAATGAGAAGCGAACTTGTCCAAAATACAAGAGGAAGAAGCACCGGAATCAACCAGTGCATGAGTATGAATAGGAGAACAATTTGGGAAACAAAGAGAAATGGAAATAATGAAATGAGAAGGAAAATGAAGAAAGGTATTTGAAGCAAAAATAAAAGATGGAGCGTGAAGACGAATGAAGGTATAAGAGCCGTCAACATTTTGAACAGCTTGGGGCTCCGGCTCTTGGTTAAAAACTGAAGCAGAGAGCGCCCCAAAACTAACCGGAGACCCAGGGGCAGAACAGGAGTCGCCGGTTAAGCTTTTCCCAAAGAAGAAGCCTTTTTACCCGGGGATTTCTTGTGCTCCTGTATACATTTGAGAGCGGAAGGAGAAAGGTTAGGGCACGGTGAATCAACGGTGTGACCACCAATACCACAATACAAACAAAGCCCAAGAGTCTTTCTCCTTTGCCTTTTGGCATCAGTAAGAGGACCATGGGGACGAGAAGTAAAAGAAGAGTCAATTTGCATTGGCTCACCAGCGGGCAGTGATTGCTTTACCAGAGGAATATAAGAAGAGGAAGAAGAGAAAGCAACATTACCATTACCATTTCCGTTTGAAGAGAAAAAGGTTTTACCCTTCTTCTTTTGTCCTCACTCGATATTCCTTTTGTGAGCGCCATCATCGCAGTCAATAGCGAAGGCAACGTATTCCAAACACTTTGTTGGACAATTCTCTCGTTTGATCACAGAGATGTAGTTCTGAGTCTGCTCTTTCAGACCGTCGGAGAACTTATCTATTTTTGCTTGATCATTCCAGTCAAGGTGCGCGACGAGGTCACCAAAACAAGCAGCGTAAGATGCAGCCAATCCAGTCTGTACAAGAGCAATGAGTTTTGCTTGAGAAGAGAATGCAATATCAGAATTGCCAAAGTGATGACAAAAAGCGGTCTTGAAGTTGGCAAAGCTATTAAGAATATTCGGCTTGGACACAAGAATACCACAATACCATTGCGCGGGGGTCCCTTCACCGAGAAAAGTGGTCATATACAGACACTTATCCTCCTTGGTGATGAGCGCAGCACGCTGCAAGCAAACAGCAGTGTTGATGGAGGAAATAAACACGTCAACTTCCAAAACCTTACCCTTGAATTCATTGGGTGGATTGAAGGTAGGTTTTGACGCAATAGAGTCAGTTGCGGGAGCGGGAGCGTAAGGAGCAGATGCCGAAGTATGTGTAGTGGGTAGATCGAAGAGTTGGGTATTAATGAGGTTGAATGCGGCCTCCTGGGACTGTTGAGCATTATTAAACGCTTGCTGTTGCTGCTGCATGGTATTGTTCAGCTGCTGGAAATTTTGCAACAGAGTGATGTAGTCGAGTTGTGACTGAGGGGAGTGGTCGGGTCAATGGACGCTGTGGCGGCATACGGATCTTCAAACATAGTAGAACAAAATAAATATATTTTGTTGGTGGCATAGAGTAAGGAGGGGAACAAAGGCGTCAAAGGCGTTGGGGAAGGAAAAAGTTTGTTGATATCACAAGCGGGTGCAGGGTTGTCAGGGGGTTACCGCGGGAGCAAGTAATGTAATGCAAAATAGAGTTTGAAATGAATTAATTTGATTTGAAGTCGAATCAAACTGTGAGGGAGCTGCCAAGCCCTTGAGCAACTGGCGGAAGAACTGAGAAGAGAAGAAAGGCCAGAGGAATGGCGTTGATTTGACAAAGGACTATAAAGGAGCGAACTACATATATATACTAAAACAATATAAGACATAGAGAAAGGAGTGATCTGTCTAAGATAAGAATATATGAAACTAATTGTAAGGGAATGGAAACAATGTGAGACTACACTACAAGTGACCGTGAATGTACGTAGAATGACCATGATCCAAAGACCATACCCTTACAACTACCTCATACCTTGTGTAGCGCTACCGTGACTAGCTATCACGCTATTGTTACATATTTTGAACCCCCAACAACTGCTTTAATCTCTCTTCTCTCTCTCTCTCTCTCATTGTACTCATTGGCTACCCAAGGTCTGATCAACCAAGGCTCCAGCACCTTCACCAATATATTCAACAAAATGTCTTCCAACCAAAACAACAACAACCTACGTCAAGGTCCTGGTCATTACCAGACCCAATCTACAACCCATGTTACTGCTGGAGCTGTCACTGACAGCGATGGTAACCAGAGTGATTCCCAGGTGGCTCACTCAACCCGAATCAATGGATTCGGGTTGGACATCAATTTCCAAGGGCGCGAAGCCTTGATAGTAGTGCTACTACTCGTACTACAAATGGAAATAAATATAAATTGATTTCTGCTAAGTTTGAACAGGCCAAGAAACCTGCGCTTATGACTGAACAAGGTGCTGCTGTTTGTGCAGCTGAGAATTTGTTGTCTAACCAACAGCGTGAGCTCATCAAACAACAAATGAGTCTTGTGAACAAAACTCCACAAACCGGAGTTGGTAGTGAATCAGATAAGTCTTCTCACGGAGAAGGGCCATCAAACCGTAGGAAGGGAAAACATGTGGATCCTAGAAATTGGGGTGCTGCTAACCTTGATGACAATGAACTTGACATTAATGCCCGACAAAAGGCATTTGAGAATTTTCAGACTCTTAAGCAAGCCCGAGACACTGCACAAAGCTCTGATCTGGACGCAGAAAGTGTTAAATCTGTCCCAAAGAAGAAAAATAAGAAAAAGGGCACAAAAAAACGCGCCAAATGCGCCGCATCTGTAGCTTTGACCAACCAAATGGGTCATAATATTTGTGATATTATGGAAGAGCGGCCACATAAACCTAAGGAATTTAATAATTGTCCTAAAGGTAAAGCTCAGCATGTCACTCGTCCGAGTGAATTAATTCCTCCCACCAATCATCTTTGCAAGTTACTTACCCCTGCGAAAAATAAGAAAGGTGTCAGACAAGGAAATGATCCCTCTGATTCATCTTCGAGCTCATCGAGTAGCTCCGATTCTTCATCATCGGATGATGAATCCAGCTCTGAATCAGATAGTTATGACTCTGATTTGTCAAGCTCTGATTCTGACTCTAGCTAATCTACACATTGTCACCGCCAAAAGCACAGATGCTCAAAGCAAAAGTCTTCCCATAAGAAAAGTACGATGATCTTAAAACCTGGCCCCCCGGAAACATATGATGGTTCAATTGATGTGCGAGGTTATATTAAATTTGTAACTGAAGCTACCGCATATGTTTGGGATGGTTGTGTGCCTAAAAACCGTTGCGTTCTGAAGCTCTCAAAATTCCTAAAAGGGAGGGCATATCAATTTTATTTGACAACTGTTGCAGATTCTCCATTTGATTGGAGACTGAATAAATTCTTTACGGAGCTATACAATTATTGCTTCCCTTTGACATTCAGAATGGATCAAAGAAAAAAGCTCAAGCGTTGTTTCCAGAATGAGAAAACTGTTCGGGAGTATCTTGCTGAGCTTAATGATCTATATAACACTATTGGATTAGTGGATGAACGAGAAAAAGTACATAAGCTCTGGACAGGATTAAATCCAAAAATTCAGAAAGGGCTATGGAATAAAGAACTTAACCCAGAAATCTCAAGTTATGATGATGTCTGCAGAGTTGCAGAACTCATTGAACTCATTGAAAACGTCGAGCCTGCGCGTGACAACCCTGCCAAAAAGAAGGATGATAAATCCTCTTTGGGGAACTCATATTCGGGCCCATCTAAGAATAATAAAAATCAGGGAAAGTACTCGTACTCTGATAATAAAAATTATAAAGGAAAAGGTTCGGGTTCACACCAGAATCAATATCAAAAGGGGAATAATAAAAATAAATTCCACAATAATTCAGGGAAAAAATCCCAACATCGGGAACTCACCGATAAGGAAAAAGACCAGTACTGCGCTGCCGGAAAATGTTTCTGATGTGGGGAACACGGGCATATGGCTTGTCAGTGCCCTAACGGCAGAACTGTCACCCCGTCATTCAATGGTCCTCCTGGGATGTCAAGTAATAACATCAACCTTCCCATTGACAATGATACTCTCCTAAATCTGGCAGAAACCACAGAAGAAATAACCGAGATTGGCCTTGGTATGGTCAGCTTTGACCTAGCATCTGACTCGGGGTCATGGCAGGATTTTTACGAGGAAGAGTCTGATCATTCTTCTATACCAGACTTACAATCAGTCGGCAGTTCTGACAACACTGTCAGTATAGTCTTTTCAGATTCAAATAATGATTCTCATTGTTTTGATAGCCCGAGAAGTTAGCGACGTCTAGGGCCATGGATGTACAACCATATCAACCACTTCAATTACGGATTTGAATCAGATCCGCTTCCTGAAGAAATTGGTGATGTACTAGCGCAACGCGCCACATACTTACTCAATTTGGCTACTCCATATCCTTTCGATGAGAATCAGATGGATTTGGCCGCTTCTATGTCTATGCCATTGATGATGATAAATTCTGTATCAGTGACACCGACTATTACTTTGATCCTGCAAACCCAGATAGCGAAAACTTTGATTGGGTCTTTGTGGAACATGCACAACTCAAAAGTTATACATTTATGTTACCTTTTTGGTATGCCAATGAACGTGCCAAAAAACTGAATCAACAAATTCATTTGGGCTCTTTAGAATACCTTAAGGAGTTCCAAATGAAAGATACATATAGTCAAGCCGTCAAAACATGGATGGCTTGTGCTCACTCCCAATGTATTGAAGAATTGGAAAACTATGAATTTTTCCAATTTACATGTCAGTCTATAGACTCTGAAAATTATGAGTTAGTGGACCACGTACAGAAACATTAATGTGTTGTCCCAAAGGTACTCATGCAAAATAGACACTTCAATTTGACGTGCTGGTATCAAAGACAAATAGCACGGAAATATAATGATGTCTTCATTGAGGATCTAGACAATACATCTTTGGATGTTTATTTGATCAAGAACTGCCATTATATGCTATAGATTTTTCATGCCAAATACCAAAACCACTAGTGATTGTTGTGAAAATCAATGGTCAGCCCGCTCGGGCTCTAGTTGACACAGGATCGCGAGGAGACTTTATCTCTACCACATTTGTGGATTAGCTTGGCATTAAAAAGATTGAACTTACTAAGCCTATACCACTGCAGCTTGCAGTACTACAAGGCTCTCGATCCAAAATAAACTACGGTGTGAAGGGACTAGTGATGGGCTCGGGTCAGTCGGGTCAAGTCGGGTTTCGGGTCGGGTCACCTATTCCGGGTCGGGACGGGTCTGGATATGGTGACCCGACAATGACCCGACTGACCCGAAATAACCGGACCGGACCAAACCGGCGTCGTGGAGACAAGCGCATGACCATAACACATTCATTGAACTCTATAATGTAATTTATTTTTGACTGAACAGAAATTACAGCATGTATTTCAATGGTGAATTTCTATATATTTCTAATGATGTCATAGCTATAATGTCCATTCGCACATTGTGTTAAGCCGTGTTAAGATGTGTTAAGTGTGTTAACACATTTTGTTAAGCTTTGTTAAGTGTGTTAACAAAGATGTATTGACCCGGAATTTAAAAGTCGGGTAACCCGAACCCAACTGCACCGGTTCGGGTCAGGATTTTTTGACCCAAACCCGACCCGAGCCCAACACTAGAAGGGACAACTTACCTATCAGGATATTAACAAACATTGATATTTTGATGTTGCCAATCTATCAAGTTACGACTTGATCTTAGGCACTCCATTCTGCTTCCAACACAAGGTCATGATTGGATTCAACGAGCCCCGAATTATTATTGGGAGCAAGGAATCAGTAAGCATCACAGGCAATAATGTTACTACTCTTTCCTCTCGGGCTATGGACCTTCTTGAAGATTGCATAGAAATGGTACGAAAAGAATTATTCGCTTATGCAAAGCCTCTTTGTTGATCAATGGCTGAAACTGATTTACCTCCTTTAAGGGCAATAAATCACACCATTCCATTAATTGACAAATCCAAAATCTATCCCTGGAGACCGTCAAAATGTCCAGAGAATTTTGGGCTCAATGGGCAGAAAAGAAGAATGCATACCTACAATCAGGTAGGTGGAAAATGACTTCTTTGGTGAATATTGTGCCAATGTTACTTATTCCTAAACCAGGAGGTACAAAGCTTCGAGTGGTTGTAGACCTTTGGGCACAAAATGCCAATACCCGAAAGCTCGCGTCTCCAATACCAGATACAGAAGGTATCAAGCGGCGGGTAGCCTGTACAAAACACCGTTCAATCATTGACGGGAAGGATGCGTATGAATAAATTTGCATCATCCCTGAACATGCTCCTTGGTCAGCAGTTACTATGCCTGATGGAAACATGGTAAGTCATGTTGTACAACAAAGCAATTGTGATGCTGTTGCGACATTCCAAGGTCTAATGAATCATATGTTCTCAGAATACATAGGCAGATTCATGGACGTTTACCTGGACAATATAGTCATCTACTCTGACACACTTGAGGATCATGTAAAGCATGTGAAATTAATAATTGACATACTTGGGGGCCCCTTGAACCCGAACCACCATCACCCCGGGTTTTTCCATGACACCAGTGGCAAGGACTGTCTGTTTTGCCACTGAACCACTGGGTCTCAGACATGGTACAAAGTGGGAAGCAATGGTGAGACATTGCTCAACCCCAACAACACCACTATACCACAGGTGCAGAATGTAACATAGTGATATACAACTCACTGCTAAAACCAAGCGAGGCCATGAGCCGGAAAGCTCACCCTTATGTCAGCAGCTCCGGCAGTCGGAGCCTGGGAAAGATCATATAGAGCGCTATCAGACAACATGGACACCCCAATCTCCCTCCCCCATGCCAACTATCTAGCCTACACTAACCGGCGCCCATTCCTGGAAAGTCATGACACAAACAAAGCACCTAACAACGACGCTTGACCAACAAGAAAAAACATAGCCCAAAACCATAACCCAGAGCACAAGGTGGCTTGATAAGGGAGGTGTGACGGTGAACAAAGAGGTACGAACCACGTTTTGCTCTACTCCATACAACAAACCAACTACCTGGGAAGTAGACAAAGAAAAAGAACAAAGACTTGCAAACTGTTGTGACAGCGGTACTTACATCATTTTCTCACATTCTATTCCTTTATCCCATGCCACCTTTTTCCTTCTCACATGATCGCGTTCCATAACTTCCACTTCTTTGACAATTCATCACTTCATCTCCACTTCACAGCTTCTTATTGTCTCTCTTCCTTATTGTTATACTTCACTCCCATTTGTTGCTATTATTCTCTCATCTCCATCTCTCACAACTGTCGCACACTTATTGTCTTTGATACTTACTTTCTCCCACGCGGTCGTTCCTCACTCTCACGCTATTATCTTTTGACCTCCTTGTTGTTCTTTCTCTCTTATTGTTACCATACATATATAAGGACTGTAGATAGCACCTAGTTCCCTATCTTGACCTCTTGGTCATTGGGAACTAGGTTTGTGTTGTATCTCCCTGTATATTCCAATACTAACTTGGTCATTGGGAACTAGATATCCTCTGAGCCCTTGTAATTGGCCCTTTGTGCTATCACTGCTGTTGAGATCACTTATCTTCCACCACCCCTGTACGCTGCGCTCAAGTTCAGACTCCATTGTCTTTGAAGCTTGCCGGCTACTTGGTTTGTGCCTGTGCTTGTGTTCCCTCTCGTGCTCCACTTGTTCCGGTCGTTCCAATCCTCATCGCAACATGAACAAAAGGTGCCGGCTGGACATATAAATGGAACAGATGATGTGGCTCTCATCCTTCAATCCACGTACACCACTCCCCCATCCGCTTCACAAGCACAATGTCTACCCAGCCCTTACCTAAACCGGAAACAACAACAACCACAAAAACAACACAAACATGAAGAAGAAGACCGGTCCCGCCGCAAAGGGGAATCCCAATAGAAATGGTGCAACCGCGAGCAGTGAAATGGCGCTCATTGGGGAACTCTATGGCAATCTCCCAAGCCAAAATAGTGGTGAGCAAATTATAACCTCCCAAAGCCATACAGACTCTAACACATCAATGCAGCCCCCCATAATCTTGTCAACCCAGTGATGCCCGTACAAGCTGTAGTCTCAAACCAAGACAAACACAGTGACTACGCCCTTGCTGCAGAGCTCCTGTATGGAAATACGGACGCAGCTCAGGCCCAGATCACTCCAGGAACTGAATACTTGTCTGGTCTAGCGGCAAGTGAAGTTGCTGTCTACCCCCCCACTCCCAAAATAGCTGTACCACTGAGCAACACGGCCAATGTGTTCAATCCGGTAATGCCCCAAACAACACCTGTGGAAATTGCGGCTAACGGATACCCTAACAACGGGGAAGGATTTCAGGTGATTGGTAAAGGCAAAGGCAAAGGCATGTGTCGCGACGAGGAACGGAACGACCGGAACGAGGGAAGCACGAGGGAAAGCACGAGCACAAGCACAGACCGAGTAGCCGGCAAGCTTCAAAGACAACGGAGTCCGAACTTAAGCGCAGCGTACAAGGGTGGTGGAAGGATAAGTGATCTCAACAGCAGTGATAGCACGAAGGGCCAATCACAAGGGCTCAAAGGATGTCTAGTTCCCAATGACCAAGTTAGTATTGGAGTATACAGAGAGAGGTACAACACGAACCTAGTTCCCAATGACCAAGAGGTCGAGATAGGGAACTAGGAGCTATCTACAGTCCTTATATACGTATGGTAACAATAAGAGAGAAAGAACAACAAGAAGGTCAAAAGATAATAGCGCGAGAGAAAGTAACGACAGCGCGAGAGAAAGTAGGTATCAAAGACAATAAGTGTACGACAGTTGTGAGAGAGAGAGGTGAAAGAATAATAGCGACGAATGGGAATGAAGTGTAACAATAAGGAGGAAAGACAATAAGAAGAAGAGGAGGCAGTACGCAATTGTGAAATGGATATGGAGCAATGAGTTGAAGGAGTATGAGTAATAAACACGATCACATGATAAAGGAAGAAAGGTGGCGTGAGATAAATGAGAAAAATGATGTAAATACCGGTTGTCACGACATTACCCCCCTTCTACGGTCGATGTCCCAGCGACGACTTCTGTAAGATTTTCGTATGGTTGCCAGGGCAGGGAGTGAAAAACGGTGGCTGAAATTTTCCGTGGGGCGCTAGGGTGAGCCTGATAGAAGTCTGCAATCGCTTCGTCACTTGTTCCTATCAAATTATCCTCCGGTTCCCAATTTTCTTTGCCTTCTCCGTAGCCTTTCCATCTTACCAGAAATTGGAGCTTCTTCCATCGTCCAAATATCCTGCTATCCACAATCTTATCTACCTCCCAGTGTTCTTCTCCATCTATAACTTCTGGTTCAGGAGGTGGTGGCGTAATCCCATTGACTTCGTTTCCTTTCCAAGCAGATAGGCGATCAACGTGAATGTTGTCATGCATTTTCATCCAAAAGGGAAGGGAGAGTCGGTATGTAAGTGGCCCGGTCTTTTCAGTGATTTCAAATGGTCCGAGGCGACGGCTTCCAAGTTTTCCATGTTTTGTTGGATTTTAACGTTTTTGGTGGAAAGCCATACGGGTTGGCCTACTTCGAATTCCTGTACCTTCCCTGCTACTGATTCTCTGATTTTTTGTTTACTCATGCGGAGTGCTGCCTCAGCATCTTCTCTTGCGTGACGGAGGACTTCTAGCCTTTGATTGATGGAGGGGTACGATTTGGACACTCCGACGGGGATGTTAAATTCAGGAGTATATCCGTAGAGGACTTCGAACGGGGAGTGATTATGGGCTGAGTGGATACGGGAGTTAATGACGAATTCGGCAGTGGGTAGCAGGTGGTCCCAGTCATCTTGGCGTCGGCTAGTGTACATCCGGATGTAACGTTCAATTTCCTGATTAGCTCGTTCAGTTTGTCCGTTGGTTTCTGGGTGATATGCTGTAGTGAGCGCAGATTCAACACCAAGTAGCTTTAGTAGGTGGCGCATCACTTCGGCAGCAAACTGAGGGCCGCGATCTGAAAGGAACCGTCTGGGGAGTCCATGGAGTCGGAATATTTCTCGGTAGTAGAAGTCGGCAACCCCTTCGGCAGTGATTTCGGTGGTTGTGGGGAGGCAGTGGATCATTTTGGTGTAGTGGTCAACAAATGTGATGACTGCATTGTGTCCATCCTGCGTCATTGGTAGTTTGCCAATTAGATCAACACCAATATCTTCCCAGGGACCACTGGGAATGGGGAGAGGTTGTAGGGATGAGGAATAATGAGGGTTTAGGCGTTTTCGTTGGCATGGATCACAGCCGTCAACGTATTTGTCCACAAAGGAGCGCATTCCGGGCCACCAGAACTCCCTGCTCACTAGCTCTAAGGTCCCGTGCTGACCCGGGTGTCCAGCAGTTGGAGCATCGTGGCATTGGATCAGCACTGCCTTTCGTAGTTCAGGACTTGGTGGCACGTACACTTTGTTTCGGTAGAAGACTAAACCATTTTCTTCTCTCCATTCTGGTAATCCTCCAACTAGTTTCTGCGGGCCTTTAATCTGCTTTAACCCTTCTAGTACCTCAGCTTCTCGTTCACTGGCGCTACGGATCTGATCATAGAGGGGGTTATGGAATAGGACAGCGGTGGCGGCATTAATGAAGTGTTCTGGATGGAGGACGATTTGTTCCTGGTTGTCATCGGCATCAGATACCTGGAATTGAGACATGCGAGATAGAGCGTCAGCTTGGGTGTTTGATTTCCCGGGACGATGTTTAAGACGGAAATCAAACCGAGACAGCCATAAGGCCCATCGAGCCTGTCTTCGGCTGAGGTCTTGTGCTGTTCTCCAGAATTCTAGGTTCTGATGATCGGTGATAATCTCAAATGATTCCGGCAGTCCTTCCAAGAAGTTTCGCCAGTCCTTTAATGCTTCGATAATAGCCAGCATCTCCCGGTCATAGATCTCATAGTTTCGCTCGGCTGGGTCCATCGAGGCTGATCGGAACGCCACAGGGTGCCACTGTCCATCTTCCTGCATCTGTAATAGTGTCCCTCCGGTGGCAAATCCTGAGGCATCCACTTCGATTCTGGTTGGTCTGTTGGGATCCCATAAGACGAGAATCGGGCCGACGGTGAAGGTGTCCTTTAGGGATTGGAATGCTTCTTGCTGCTGGGTTCCCCAATTCCATTTGATGTCCTTCCGAGTGAGATCGTTGAGTGGTCGGGCCTTTTTAGCAAAGTCTTTGATGAACCTCCGATAGAAGTTAGCAAATCCAAGAAAACCGCGTAAATCACGTAGCGAGGAGGGTGTGGGCCAGTTTTTAACTGCTTCCACTTTGACTGGGTCCATTCGAACTTCTCCCTCTCCGATAACAAGCCCCAAGTACTCTATGGATGACTGCTCGAACTCGCATTTTTCTGGCCTTAGGTACAAGTCGTGTTGGTTTAAACGGGTGAGGACCTCGTGAACGATAGAGCGGTGTTCCGTTAGGGTTTCCGTGAAGATGAGAATGTCGTCGAGGTAGACAGCAACCTTTCCAGCCGCAATCAAATCAGTAAAAATCGAGTTCATGAGAGCTTGAAACGTAGCGGGCGAGTTGGTCAATCCAAAGAACATAACTAGTGGTTCAAAGAGTCCCCGATTAGTGGCAAATGCTGCTTTCCATTCATGTCCGTCTTTAATTCGAATATTGTTGTAACCCCATCGTACGTCAAACTTGGTGAAGATCTTTGATTTTCGGAGGCAGCTAATGATGTCGGCAATCAGGGGGAGGGGGTATCGATTTTTAATGGTGTATTCGTTAAGCCTTCGGTAATCTTGGACGAAGCGTAGTTTTCCATCTTTCTTTTTGACGAAGAACACTGGGGAAGCTAGAGGGGATTTGGACGGTCGAATGTACCCTTTCCGTAAGTTTTCTTTGAGGAATTTGTCCACTTCCTCTTGTTCGTTAAGAGACATTGGATAGATTTTCGTACGTAGGGTTTCGGGAGCGTCTGGTTTGAGGTCGATTGCGTGATCCCAGGGTTTGTGTGCAGGTAGACGTTCAGATTCTTTTTCGGAGAAGACTTTGGTGTGGCGGTGATATTCCGGGGGAACAAGTTCCTCGAGAGTTTTTGTTGGTTTGGATTTGTTTGCTGCCTCTGCCAATTTCTGAGAGTAGGTATATCCTGCGGCGCACCAAAGTTCTTCTGCTGCATGATCTAAAATTCCAGCGCGAAGGAGGGCCCTTCTCCGTTTACGATTTCCCTTTAATCGATATAACGGGGATTCATCAGCGTGTACTTCTTGACTGTATAACTCCTCTTCATCAGGTTCTGGTAGTGGGACGTATTCCGGGTTCGGCTCCAAAAGTTTGTCGATTGTGGTTCCCCCAACATTAGACTTTCGAAGTTCAGGTTCATCCGTGATAGTCATACGAGAGGAAACAGGGGTGGTAATGGCAAGACGGCCTTGTTTCCAGTCTATGTGAGGGTTGACTTTCCGAAGCCAGGGTAAGCCTAGTATGACGTCTTCTGTTCCTAGATTGGTGACTAGATATTCGAGGAGTTGGGGTGAGTTTTGATCGATAGTGGAGAGTAGACGAGCAGAGTGTGTGATTTTTCCAGCAGTGTTAGGAGTTCCATCGATGTTGTACAGGGTGATCGGGTGAAGGAGAGGTCGGGTAAGGATGTGATTGTGATTTACAAACCGCTGATGAAGGAAAAGACCTGTTGCACCAGAGTCTATCATTGCTGCGCTTTTTGTACTCTTGAATCTTCCTTGTAACTTAATCGGTATGCGAAAATGAGACACATCGCTAGATTGAATGGAACCGATAGTACAGGAAGAGATAGATGCATAAATGGACGATTTATAAGAGTACAATTCGGGGAACCAGGCGGCAGCCGTGGCGGGTTCCCATTTTAAAAATTCTGGCGCAATTCGGCAATCTGGGTAGCTAACATCTGTTGATTCGCAGAGAGTTGTTGAAGAACCTGAGCAAGATCCGGCATGACGGTGGCAGACGGAGCTGCCACGATGGTGGAGGTAGAGGATTCCATTGTAGGAGTGGCCGAAATGTTACGGGGGGCGGCACGTCCCGTCAAACCTAGATACTTACGACGGCAAACATTGGCCAGGTGGCCTGTAAGTCCGCAATGCTCACAAACATCCCGTTCGTGATGCCCATCTGCTTTTCGGTGGTTCTTCGATCCGCATCCGTAACACCTGCCCATCATGAATCTGCGGTAGTCATCCGAACTTTTACCCGTCACCGTGCGAGTGGCATCTACATCCATGGCATTTGGGTCTCGAGGAGGAAAGAAGGGTGGGTTGCCGGTTGGAAGTGATGAGCGGAGGGAGTGACCGCTTTGAAGGGCGTCTTCTGCCTGTTTCGTTCGTTTATCCGATTGTCCACTCTGATAGCTTCGGCGATGAGGCTGGCCAGCAAGGAGGTATTGGCCTGAGTGTGTACCAAGCCATCCTTGATCCTATCTGCCAGGTGATCGTAGAACTTGTCTCGTAAATCAACGTCCGAGTATCCGGTGCGGCCAGAGTACTGTTTGAAGGTGGCGGCGTAAGACGCCACGGAATTCTTCCCTTGATACAGAGTTTTTAACATAGTTTTTGCATCTGTAACCGGATCGGCCGTCTCAAAGCGAGCGATGAAGGCAGCCTTGAAATCCACCCAATTGGGGTATGTAAGGGCAATGTTGTTGTTCGAGGTGTGTGCGCTGATGTTTTCAGCAATAGGGGTAGCCCAGATAGCAGCTTCCCCTTCTAGGAACGAGATCGCAGATTTAACCGGTTCGTGTCCGGTTAGCGTTCTAATTCTAGGGATTCCCTGTGCCCAGACTTCGAATGCAGCAAGGAAGCGGCGGGCGTCTTCGCTGCCTATTCCATTATAGTTATGGGTTTGCTGACCCCTTTGCTACTGTTCATGTTGGTGACAAGATCTGTCACTACTTGCTGCAGCGCTGTCTGATTGGTGGCAAGAGTGTTAAGTGCATTGAGAACATCTTGGCCGGTTGCCATTGCGGGATTGGGTTGGATAGGAGGGTTAGGAGGGGTGTCAATTCTGATTGGTTCGTGTCTGCGTGAGGCTCCTGGGAATTCAATAGATTCGATGGGTTCAAGTTCCATGGCTCGGGTACTGATTCAGCTCTAGTAGGGATCAACGCTTGTCCTACTGCGGAGATAACGATGTCTGTGTCCACTGGACGACGTGGGGTTGGTGCAATGAGTGCAGGGGAGGCTCGGGAACTACTCGGATTCGAGATTCTTCCAAAACGGGGAGGAGGATTCTGATTGAATGATTCGATTTGGGATATTGGAATTAGAAGGCGTTTGGTTCTGCCTGTACGACGTTCGGTTCGGATCGACTGTGATTCGGTAGCGTTAGGGCAAGGGTTGGTTGTAGCAATCAAACCAGTCTGATGGTCTATCAGCTCTTCTTCGGTGGACGTAAGTTTTATCAACGGTATCCCAGGCGTGGGATGATTCAGTACAGTCAAATTCGGATTCCTCAGAGTCGGAAACGTGTGCCGAGTAAGAAGGCGTGATGGTAAGAAGTTCTGCGGGGACAACCTGAGACTAGGCTGTCAGCGCAGCAGAATATCTCGACCTAATGTTGCGACGTGGATCGGAACGAAGCGAGAGGAAACACAAGCACAAGCACAAGCACAAAGCACAGACCAAGTAGCCGGCAACATCACGAAACATACTCATACCCTAGGTAAACCATTAGTGGTCCAGAAATTTTACCCAATTCTAGACAGTCTAAAAGCCTCCAGTAGCTTCTGAACATCTGGTACACCCAGGTAATATATGATATTCCTGGTTCTCTGGGTTGTTTTAATTTTCTCTGAGACTCTCTGAAACTCTCTGATAGATTATATATGCACTGTTCAATGTATAATTGTTTTGACAGTTGTATGGCGCTTGAATCACGTCACAAATTGAACACCAATATGTAGAACATATACAAACACCAAAGATTAATTTAGTACAATCCCGGCCACCTTAATTGCGCTCGCTCCTCCCTCACAAGGTCGTGGCGTGATAAACTTGACAGCGTGAGAAGTACTTCGGCGACCTACTCGAGTGCGTTTCGCTGGCCCTTGTCAGTATCTCCTCGATTTGTACTCCTCCAGCTTTTCGCAATCAAGACCGAAAGCTGACTTTTCGACCATTAGAACAGTGATTTCTTTTCTCCCAGGACTCGAGCGACGCGACCTGCGCACTGGACAAACGATGACATTGACAGCTTGAAGAGTTATCTTACTAAAAAACCTGCTGCTACGGCCAGACCACCAAATTCATTCCGAACTTAATACTGGGCGCGACGAGTTGAATCGAGTGTATTATTAGGTTGTTTGAGTATATAGAAGACATATGCTAAACTTTGGTGGTGTTACTGGGACTTGAGCGTCGAAAGCTGAAAATGGATGCGCCATCACAAAGTCCAGACCGACGAAACACGTCATCCGATTACTAAGAGCGGCTGAGTGATGACGCGTGCGATTAGGAGTTGATCATATGATTTGATATCGTTTTCTTTTACTCCCACCATCATGGCAAACGCAAGGCAGCGAAGGCCAGTAAACGAACTCCTAGACAGACTTAATGACGGATTAGCCGTCCCGTCATGGAAACACGATACAATTCTCGACAATTTCACCCAGCACTGGTTCGAACTCGGTCCAACGGCGGAGCCAAACAAAGAAGAACGCCTTTGTTATACGCTGGTAACCCAGTTGCCCACTAGTACCAACGACTTGCAAGATTTCGGTCTCTATAGCTCTAATGGACGAATCCTTGTCACCAAAGGTCTCTCCGATCTCTTTGCGCGCCTAGAGCTCGGCTTTTCTCTCAAAACCGCCGGCTCTCAAACCACAGGAACCATGCCCAAAAACGGCAGTATGGGTGTCTTACTCACGGGGCAACCGGGAATAGGTAAGCTGGTCTTTCGATCTGAACATTTAGACTAATTCCCTACTAGGAAAGTCGGTGTCTCTCTGGTACCTTACTATTCGACTCCTGGCAAAGCACAAATTCGAACCCGTCTTCGTTTTCCGACCCCAGCGCCAGCTTTTGTTTTGGGAAGGCTACGCGTTCGAGTTTAAAAACTCAGGTCACGCCATGATTGGTAGAGCTTTTACGGATGCGTTGACGAACTTCGCTCGTGGCAACAGCGTGAAGTACCCCGATCAGCGATGTTTTGCTCTCCATGAATCCTTACCGGGGAACCAAGAACCGCCTGTCCTCGGTTGCACCATTCCTATTTACGCTTCCTCCCCTGGAGGAGCTAAACTTCGTTTATTCAAAACCAAATACCGGCCTTACATTTGGGGTCTTCCGACGTGGTCTAAGGAGGAGCTTTGGCGAGGGTTCGTTTTTTTCTTTTCTTTTTTTTTTTTTTTTTTTTTTTTTTTCTTTATTTTTTTGCCTACGTTCTTGGTTCCTAATCGTCGTCTTAGGCTATGGTTAGACAGGAACGTCGAATATGCTATGGAAAGGATCACCGAGCGCGAGGTCCTCGACATCCCTAAGCGGCGCTGCCCATTCAATCCTTATTACGATAAATACGATGACGACGTAGGCGGGTCTGATCTTGATCTCATGTCGGATGATAGCGGTTATAACGGCTCCGACAATGCCACGGTAGCAGAAGAAGAAGAAGAAGGGCAATACAACCTTTCTCCCACCTTTAATCTCTCTAACCCGGACAACGAGGGTATCGATATCAAGTCCCTGCTAGTGATGTACCGATATCTAGAGCTTGCTATCAGAACCATGGGATGGACCGCGCGGGAGGTTCTCGAATTCTTCGTGAACCGATCGAGCAAGTCTCATTGTATACTAAACGCTCCCTATGCTAATCTGTCTTTTTGTAGAGGCCGTTGACCAGATGAAGCCCACCGACATCCTAGAGTATCTATCTAAGCTCACAAACTTGGACTGGTTCACTGCCTACGCCGCGGGCCCTCAGAATACCACCGGTGATAGGGTTTCATTCCCCCACACCATCTTTTACCAACATCTCCAACCGGCGGCTGTTGACTCGCTCGACGACGCGATGTGGATAATTGCCTTCAAGAGCCCCATTGCCGAGGATGTTTTCACAGAGCAACTGACAGGCAAACCGTGGCGTGGGCTGCATGGACTGCTTGACGCCATGTCCAGATCGAAAAGTCCTTCTGCCGCGGCCTTGTGTGGCAGTGTGTTCGATTGGATGGCCTCCAGACAGCTATCTTATCGCCCTCCGTTGATGAATCTCGACGAAATGGTACGACCTGCCAAAACCCGCTCCAATGCGCAAGCCTCTCAGACCACATACTCGCGTGTACCATACGGCTCGAATGATGAACCGCTGCAGGAGATGACGAAGAAGGAGCCGCATACTCCCACGAAGGTGAAGCTCCAGTTGATGTTGACGAATGGCATCCGGTACTTGGACAATAGTACTATTCCCGACATCGTCAGCAACCGCTTCTACAATGGGGACAAATACACGCCTTTGTTTGACTCATTCATCCTTCACGAGGAACACGGCGCCTCAACGCTCTACTTTTTCCAGTACTCTGTATCGAAATACAAGGACGGCTATTCCGGCCAGGGCTACCACCTTGTCCTCCAAATCTATAAGAAGGCCAGGGCGATGATGTTTAAAGGGACCGGAGGAGGATGTCGTGTTGCCGAACAACCGATTCGTAAAGCGAAGGCGGAGCAGCGCTTGTCGTGACTTAGATGTTCGTTTCGTACTAGTCCAGTACCGCAACGAACCCCGCGCGAACTGGACCGTGCCACGCTTCGACTCTGACAAACGCCCGCTGGAGGATAGGTTTCCTTTTAAAGTTTATTACGCCACACTGCACCTTGAGACTACCGAGTGCGTTTTCTCATTTCGTGCTCTTCTTTTCTATGCTAATTAACCTGTGGTTTCAGTCCGTCTTTTGGCGAAGACTTGAATCAAAACATTTCTCACAGCTCGACTACGGAACCGGTAGAAATTGATCAGAACTGAGGAGGGATGGCTTCGGCGGAAATTAAAGGCGGAGAAGGTACCATCGGTTCATATGTACATATATATACTCGCTGTTATTCATGCCATTTTTTCCAACGGGGTGACACGGCACTCCGGAATACCCAAAATTTCGACCGCCATTACGCTAAGTAGTACCTTCAATAAATTCAATTGACGTTGACCTAACCCGTCTGTCTGCGATACCGGAGAATAGAACAACGTTTCCCATGGCAGTCGCGTGATATTTGTCTGTTCGTGACGCGTGAACTTGTCACTTCCCGATTGCTTCTTGTCTTTCTCTGACGCCTAATCTGTTTTTTTTTTTTCGTTTTGTTTTTGGGGGGTGATTCATTGAGGTGAATAAACTGACCATATCAAAATTATTATGTTGGCTTCAAAGTGCGTTTTTGCTTGTCTTCGTGTCTTCTCATATCTCACAATTACGCAGTAAAACCGCATTTTCTCCCAAGGGAAAACGTTTCCAAAAACCAAGCCCTCTCCTCAGCTCAGTTGTAGAGTGCATCCCTTTTGGTTACACCTGCAGTTGCAATGCAGGTTCCTTCCTTGAACTCGTAACCCTTGTAAAAACCTGCCAGGCCCATCTCCCATTCGTCTCTCTATCCACTTTGTCCCATACAACCGACCAATCCGAGTATCAGCACGCTCTAGACCAACACTTCCATTTGCGCCATACTCACAATGGACGTCTCTATGCCGATTTTGAGGCTCAAAGCAAGCGTCTCAACGAAGCTGCCTTCAAACTGTCTACAGCTCCGGTGTTGCACCACAATTTCGTTTCCTGTGCAAACTTTCATGTCTCTCTTCCGTCCGACCATCAAGCACTTGTGGTTGTCGGAAATCTCCGTCTTTTACTCCGCTGCATCCACAACAAGCAAGTATCTCTATACAACGATTGGTGTAAGTTCTCGATGATTGTCCTGAGAGAACGGAGCAGATACTCAGATCATTAATGAACGAGGTGCGTCTTTGTGTTCGAAGTTTGTACTCCATTCGCTCAAGGATATCGCAGGCTGGCCACTTTTTGGATCATCGTTGGGACAAAGTATCCCCTATATCTTTCTCTGACTT